>OY740809.1:6395192-6803514 GCA_963514005.1 Raja brachyura | reverse complement strand
ATACAGATTCTTACATTCAGAGGAAGGAAGGACGTGCATTTCAATTGAACTATCCTTTAAAAATACAACCCTCTGTCTATGAATGTACGTTCCAATCAACAGCGCAGAGAATGGTGGCCGTTTCACCATATGAGTTTAATGGCAGTAGTGGGAAACACTGCCATGGACAAAGGACACTTATTGTCATATAGCACCAATTGGTGTAGTGAAATTTGACTTGCCATGCAGCACACAAATAAAGATAAGACACAACACTAAAGAATTAACAATGAACATAAAAACATCCCTCCACAATGGTTCCCACTTGGGGGAAAGCACAAAGTCCAGTCCCATCCCCAAGTCCACCCATAGTCGGGCCTATTGAGGCCTCCGCAGTCGGCGCTACGGTGGCCCGATGTTTTAGGCCTTCTTGCCGGGTGTTGGTGCTCCGGCGTCATGAGATTCCTCACAGCGGCTTGGGACACCTGGAACGGCCGCTTCCCTACCAGAGTCCGTGGCTTCCGAAGCTGACAAGGCCGCGCTGGATGGAGCTCCACAACTGGCAATGTTGCCGAAAGATCCCAGGCTCCTGATGTTAAAGTTCAACCCGCAGCCGGCCGCTCCACAGTCCCGCAGCTCCGCGATGTTCACCTGCGGTCTCAGCATTCTGCAGCTCCAGCGCGGCGACCCAGGCAAGGTATCGCCCGCTCCACTCCACGATGGTGCTCCAGCGCTGAGCCGCTGCCGAAGCCGTGGTTCTGGGCGGCCCCCTCAGGAAACGCCGCTCCAGGCCCGCTGGTAGGCCGTGAGGACGGTTCGACGATGCAGCGGGAGAAAAGCTGCCTCTCCGACCAGGTAGGGACCAGGAAAAGTCCCCCGTCCCCCCCCCCCCGCCCCCCACCCCCCCACATAGAAAAGGCTAGGGATCCAAAAACAAAACACTAAAACTCACTAAAAATAAAAGAAAGAAGTTAAAAAACAGACAGCTGCAGGCTGGGCAGCCATACCAACTGGACGGCGCCCCCCACATTCGTCACATCATGCAGATCAGTTTAGTTTATTATCATGTGTACTGAGGTACAGTGAAGAGCTTTCATTGTGTGCTAACCAGTCAACGGAAAGACAATGCACGATTACAATCGAGCCATTTACAGTGTCCATGGAGAGAGATTTAAAGGGATGGAACAATTGTAATATGTGATTCTAGATCGGGTTCTGTGGCTAGCACACAAACAGTCACCAACTTCAGCATCAGACTGTTGGTTTAGAGCTTCAAAATGTTTTATTTGTCACAAATCAGATCATAAGATCATAAGTGATAAGAGCAAAATTAGGCCATTCTGCCCATCATGTCTACTCCACCATTCAATCATGGCTGATCTATCTCTCCCTCCCAACCGCATTCTCCAGCCTTCTCCCCATAACCCCTGACACCCATAGTAATCAAGAATCTATCTATCACTGCCTTAAAAATATCCATTGACTTCTGACACCCATACTAATCAAGGGCACATGGTGTTTGTATGTAAGAGTCATCGAGCCATCGTCAGAGTGATACAGTGTGGAAACAGGCCCTTCAGCCCAACTTAGTCCCACCTGCCCCCATTAGGCCCATATCCCTCCAGTCCTGTCCTGCCCATGTACCTGTCTAACTGTTTCTAAAGCCTGGACTGATCATAATATAAACCTCCCCTCTGTCTATACATCACTTACTTGTGCAATATATAGAGACTCTTCCTCCTCATGTCACCAGCAAAGTCTCTGATCACTTTTGTTGACAAGTCTCACAAACTTTTGCAAAGCCTAATGCTGGCTTGAAGTATTGATGGGATGTGTGCCTGATAAAGTATAACTGCTAATAGAATATCTCAAGTCTGCCAGCTTATCATCACCCTAATTGCAATCAGCACGGCTATGTTTACACAGTAATCTGTGAAGTAAGGATTGATTTTTGATGTGTTCACGAACAATAACATTGAGGTTGCAAACAGGTAGTACCTTATATGGAGGAAGGAACAGCAGATACTGATTTAAAACGAAGACACAAAAAGCTGGAGTAACTCAGGAGACAAGGAAAAGGTAATGTTTTGGATCGAAAGCCTTCTTCAGACCGATAGTCAGAAGAAAGGGAAGCAAGAGATATACTGTAGGCGGTGATATAGGAAGATATAGAACAAATTCCAGAACAAGGGGTCACAGTCTAAGGATAAGGGGGAATTCCTTTAGGACCGAGATGAGGAAAACATTCTTTACACAGAGAGTGGTGAGTCTCTGGAATTCTCTGCCACAGACGGTAGTTGAGACCAGTTCATTGGTTATATTTAAGAGGGTGTTAGATGTGGCACTTGTGGCTAAAGGGATCAGGGGGTATGGAGAGAAGGCAGGTACTGGATACTTAGTTGGATGATCAACCATGATCACATTCAATGGCGGTGCAGGCTCGAAGGGCCGAATGGCCTACTCCTGCACCTATTTTTCTATGTTTCTATGTTTCTAAATTAATGAAGGATATGCAAAAAGGTTGTGATGAATAAATACTGAATGCAATGAACTTTCCAGAAAATGACATGTTCGTTCAGTGAGAAGTAATGATCTATTGTTTAATTGAATAATAACTTTTTGTTGCTTAGTAATAACCAATATATCCCACTTACATCCTTCCAGTCATGCTTTGCCTCAAGAATTCACCAGTCATGGGAGGCACATAATTACACTTCCTCATGCTATGTCAATAGGAACACTGTATACACTTGGATATGATCATCTGCAATGGGCTCACCATAATGAATGTGTGTTCGTATAAAGAATCATGGACTGTCAGAGGAAAGAGCATGAAGCTATAGAAACAAAATAATCAGAATGTTTGCAGAACAAGATCAGGAAGGGTGCTAGTGGTAGTTTGAGAAATACTTGCCAACCCCAGCAGGGTCTCCTGGTTGTTAACCATTTGAACTCCCCTGCCCATTCCCATACTAACCTTGCAGTCCTGGAACTTCTTTGGTTGCAGAGGGACTTTGGACTTTATTATGCTTTGCACTATATTGCTTTTTTTTCTTAATTCATGCTCACCTCCTGAAAAAGCTCAATCAAATTGAGGCATGGTGGCATAGCGGCAGAGTTGCTGCCTTACAGCGCCAGGGACCCGGGTTCGATCCTGACTACAGGTGCTTGCCTGCATGGAGTTTCTATGTTCTCCCCGTGACCTGTGTGGGTTTACTCCAGGATCTCCGGTATCCTCCCACACTCCAAGGCCATACAGGCTTGTGGGTTAATTGGTTTGGAATAATTGTATATTGTCGTTAGTGTGTGTGAGACAGCGTTAACGTGCTTGGATCGCTGGACTCAATGGGCCAACGTGCCTTTTTCCGCACAGTATCTCTAAACTAAACTAAACTATGAAGCTGTCCATAGTGTACACGTGCACGATAAAGGGAAAAATATTTAGTGCAAGAATCAAATACAGTAAAGTATGATTAAAGGTAGTCTGAGGGTCTCCAATGAGGTAGATGGTAGGTCAGGACTGTTGTCTTGTTGGTGATAGGATGGTTCAGTTGCCTGATAACAGCTGGGTAGAAACTGTCAATGGAAGGGAGGTTGGTTTGCACGATGACCTGGGCTGCGTCAACAATTCTCTGCACTTTCTTGTGGTCTTGGCTAATCCCAAGCCATGCTGTGATGCAACCTGATAAATTGCTTTCTATGGCGCATCAGTAGAAGTTGGTGAGAGTTGTTGGGGACACACCAAACTTCCAAAGCCTACTAAGGAAGTAGAGACGTTGGTGTGCTTTCAGAACAGAGCTTTCTTCTGCAGTTGTATAGGGCTCTGGTGAGACCACATCTGGAGTATTGTGTACAGTTTTGGTCTCCTAATTTGAGGAAGGACATCCTTGTGATTGAGGCAGTGCAGCGTAGATTCACGAGATTGATCCTTGGGATGGCGGGACTGTCATATGAGGAAAGATTGAAAAAACTAGGCTTGTATTCACTGGAGTTTAGAAGGATGAGGGGGAATCTTATAGAAACATATAACATTATAAAAGGACTGAACAAGCTAGATGCAGGAAAAATGTTCCCAATGTTGGATGAATCCAGAACCAAGGGCCACAGTCCTAGAATAAAGGAGAGGTCATTTAAGACAGAGGTGAGGAAAAACCTTTTTACCCAGAGAGTTGTGAATTTATGGAATTCCCTGCCACAGAGGGTAGTGGAGGCCAAATCACTGGATGGTTTTAAGAGAGAGTTGGATGGAGCTCTAGGGGCTAGTGGAGTCAAGGGATATGGGGCGAAGGCAGGCACGGGTTATTGATAGCGGACGATCAACCATGATCACAATTAATAGCGGTGCTGGCTCGAAGGGCAGAATGGCCTCCTCCTGCACCTATTTTCTATGTTTCTAACAGGTGATAGCTTTGTTACACATCTTCTATTAGTTTTGCATCATATTCTACACATCCATGGCTCACTACTGAAAGCCTTTTTCCAATTCCCACTGGCCAAAGTTTATCCCTCTGTCCTTCCCACATTGTGTCTTCTTATACATGAGATTCTATGGATGGAAATGGTCCAGTTGTGCAATGATGACTTCCATGGAACTTTGCCCAATGGTAGCACCACCCCAGTATAATAGTAAGATTAAACAAGAACTTACCAGTTTGAAGTTTGATCTTTATTTTATGAGGAGTCGAGTTGAGGGACTACGTGAAGAACCCCGTACAGCCGTTCGTGCGTCAATCTTCAAAGCAACGGTGTGAAATCACAGCAAATAATAACTGAAGTATAATATAAGATAAAGACTAGAACTACCAGATGAAATCTATGAGGGCTGGGAGCGGAGGGCACGTAGTCCCTCAACTCGACTCCTCATAAAATAAAGATCAAACTTCAAACTGGTAAGTTCTTGTTTAATCTTACTATTTTACTTCGGAGTCACGTGAGTGACTACGTGAAGACTTCAAAGCTCTGTGATTTCATGCCGTGTGAAACGAGTATACACAACCACAGCTGCTTCATTGACAAATGAAGGGAAAACATTCATAATGCATACAGTCATAACATAGATGTAAAACATGCTGATGCTGTTTAAATGAAACAATAATATTTCCATCTCTCACCCAGATGAAACATATAACCAGAACATAAATAGAGTTAACAATACTCCTGGTGCACCAATGGGTCATTACAGATGTTTGGAGATTCATTCGATGGACCATACTCCAGCCGCAACAATGCGACCCAGCGGAACATAAATACCCTTGCTGCTGATGTTGTAGCAGCCCTGGTGGAATGAGATCTGGAAACAGAATCCATTAGTACATAACATAACTCCGTTTTCCTCATCTGGAATGCCATGAACAATACGTTCTCCCAAATTCTTTGTGACTAACAACATTGCTAGTCCAGAACTCCAAGGTTCTTGATGACCTTGACATATGGTTGTATACATGTGTGCTTACCTTATCAAAGGTCCCCTGGTATGCCTGTGACTATTTTGAGACCTGACCCCCTTCTGGTCTGCTCAAGTCTTTATAACATATTATATATTATAATTTACAGACATTATCATCCTGTACCATCACAATTATTTAGCGACTGAACCTGCTGCACTAAACCAGAGCCAGAAGGATAACTACCTCATCCAGCCAAATTTAAGGATATAGTTGCTGCCTCCTGGTGAAATAGTGTTCACAAATATCAACATCGCATATGGCATTATACTGGTCCTGGGACCCATGTTGAAGATATCCTACCCCTTGATAACCGGTGTGGACCCGACAGAGTGAGTCTTGTTTGCTACAGCCAATTCAATGAGGAAGCTCATCGAGCCAATTAATGGCCGTATAACTCCATAAGTAACAGACAATCATTAAGCATGAACTTGAAACATTAGCAATCAATACCATTTTCCATGGAACATAAGCATAACAAACTCTTTCATCTCCTGGAAAAGAAATTCAGCCGTTTGGTGCTATGCAAACACTTTGAACACATAGAAGGATAGATGTAACAACCCAAACCTTAGGCAGTTTGTTAGACCTGCAGAACATAACTTTGAGTTTATCATGCAACATCTGATTTCCGAAACCTCAGGCTGAACAAGCAAATTCAAGTTTAAAATAACCAAAAAGGTTATATAATTATTTGCAACAAATCGGGAATCAATTTGCATAATCACACAATAGGAACTTAAAGCCTCTTAATGACTTTATTTGAAACCTTGATTGATGAGACAAAATGGAGGTAGCCATAAAAGACCCTCCTGCTCCTTTTGGCGAGAATGTATCTTTCACCACTGCTATGCCAAATATTTTGCAACCAGTGAAATAAACATGAAACCAACATACATATGTATACACATATACATATATTCATATTAGGTGTTCCATTGAACCAGAATTTCATAATACAGTGCAATTCAACACCAACTCTGTGTTGCCATTACCCACACTTGATGATTCTCCTGTGGCAACAAAACTATGTAACCATTCCAGTGATTCTTTAACCGATTACACCCTCGTGACTAACATATGCCATCATCACAATGCATCAACCTGAACATGAGCATGACAATATGCTTATTTGTCCAATCACGCTATAGCCCATACAATGCCCGTAGAGTCTATAAATAGTTGATACTAATAACAGAACTTTTTGGGCAAGTCATGCAAATCTGTTCCATCTCCAAACTCGAGATGATCTTTCAGCTACTTGGTAACTACCTTAAATAGCAACTGTGGCCCGATTTCCGAGCCAGTCTAGCAAGACAATCTTGGTCCTTATACTGAACCTGTCCACTCTAATCTGCTTGAAAACCAATATTGTACATTTTACATTTACCATTCAAAGTAGCTGATAATGTCTCAATCATTTGTACTGTATAACTAAGTATACACCTACCAAACTGCAAGTGGTCCCTTAATTGTAGAGTAGCACAAGTCCAGTGCATGGAACCTCTGGCCAGGTTTCATGCTGCCAGCAACTTCAGTGAACCGCTACTGCCAAAAAAGACATGGGATGCATTGTTGCCAAAACTATGAAACCTTGCTTGTTCCAATAGCTTGTGCTTCGCCCTCCAGGTTACTCCTATGGAAAAGTCTTACCTGAATAGAAGATTCGGCAGCCAACTGTAATATCCCCCTGAAAGCGGTGTTCACTGCATATTGTGTTTGGGATGGTAACATTCTTGCCAGGCCTAGACCTCTGGCACATGCCCCGATCTCTTGGGCATGCTCTATGGCTATACCCTCAGACTCGGCGTTAAACTATACCAATCCCACATGCTCACCTCTTACATGAGGGAGCCATAAAGCAGGCCTGCTACAAAGCCCTGCTGACACCATTTCCCATTTAGGCCATTAGCACCAATTTGCAATAGAATAAAAGGTTTACCTAACAACTACTAGAGCAGTAATGAACACTGTTTGTCCATCATCGTGACATTATTAATTTCAGCTGGTGTTAACAATGACCTAGATGGCACTTACTAATTAACCATTTAACAAAATAACTGTTGCAGGTACTTACACACCTGAATTGCATCTATGCACTTAACAATTAATCCAACGACTATAACTGTTTTATACCAACAACTGTTACCAAAGTCTTATTGACTGCAATCTGTTGCCCAGGCCGGCATCATGGCCAATTGAATACCTAAAAGTAAATCCCAACATCCTACAAATCTATTTGATAGGACTTAATCTAACTGGATAGAGGAGCCCAATTTCTCAAATATAGTTTGAGACTAGACAGCGGATTTTAGCACAAGCACTTTTAAAAACTGTGTATAGTTTACTTTGAATACTTTTGTCATCATTCTGTTATATTGCCTTAACCTAACAATGCCTCCTCATCCCCCATGATCACTGTGAAAGGGAATACCCTACTAAACTGCTATTCCCATAAAGCAGCCCTAACAAGGTACCCCTGGTGCCCATGAAGCAGCCCCGAACAAAGTAGCTGCTGGCCCGGACTTTCCCATAGCCCAGTATTTGCCATAGATTTGGCATTCTCATCAAGCAGCCCTGAGCAAAGGTGCTGCTGGCATAACCTCTCCAATAGGCTAGCCTACCATAACTTGGCATTCCCTTAGAGCAGTCCTGAGCAAAGGTACTGCTGGCACCGCCTCTGCAATAGGCTAGCCTGCCATAGTTTGGTATCCCCATAAGCAGCCCTGAGCAAAGGTGCTGCTGGCACAGCCTCTCCAATAGGCTTGCCTGCCATAGCTTGGCATCCCCATGAGCAGTCCTGAGCAAAGGCACTGCTGGCACAGCCTCTCCATCAGGCTAGCCTACCATAGCTTGGCATCCCCATTAGCAGTCCTAAACAAAGATACTGCTGACACAGCCTTTCCCATAGGCTGGCACTGCCATAACTTGACATTCCCATGAAGCAGCCCTTCCCAAAAGTGCTGCTCTCTAAATTAATTCCCAGAGGTGAAATCTCCCAACTTTCCCAATTGTACTGACTATTTTGTCAGTTGTCCCCATATCCTGGGGATTATTGTAGTTTGGGAACCCCATAGGTGAATTTCCCCTCACCAGGAATCCATATAAATATAATATATATATAAATATATACCCACGGTACCCTCCTGGCACGCAGGCTAATGATTTAAGTGAATTAACCCCATTACCTGGGGACTACTGTGTTCTGAGAACCACACATACACCTGGGTTTCCCCTGCACCGGGAACCCAGCCTAACCATTTAGGTTTGTCTTAACCCCATGCGCTGGGGACTACTGTGGTCTGGGAACCACACATATACCTGGGTTTCCCCTGCACCGGGAACCCAGCTTAACCATTTAGGTTAGTTTTAACCCCATGTCCTGGGGACTACTGCGTCTAGAACCGCATATGCTTGAGTTTCCCCTCCCCGGGAACCCAGGCTGACCGTTCAGGTCCGTTAAGCCCCATCCACTAGGGACTACTGCGGTCTAAAACCGCACTATTCTCGGGTTTCCCCTCCACCGGGAACCCAGGCAGACCTGTTCAGGTCCGTTAAGCCCCATCCCCTGGGGACTACTGCGGTCTAAAACCGCACTATTCTCGGGTTTCCCCTACCCGGGAACCCAACCTGTGGAGTCACTGACCGCGTTATCAGTGACTCCGATCGCGAACCCGACTTTCCCAGCTCTCCGCTTCCGCGGTCGGACCAGGGTTTTCCCCCAAAGCCCTCGGCTGGTTCCCACGTCGGTCATCGCGAACATCCACTGCAAAAACCCCGGAGGTTCCTGCAGGAGACCTAGAACAGGTAAGAAAAAATAACACTTACCTGCAACTTTTTTAGACTTACCATGGAGGAGCTGCGCTGCTCCACAGTCGCCTGCACGAAAAACGTCTGACGTAATGACGCACGAACGGCTGTACGGGGTTCTTCACGTAGTCACTCACGTGACTCCGAAGTAAAATACCTTCCTCCATTACACTGATCAGTATTCTGTCTGCTTTTGCTGAAGTCATTAGCTGATCCAATTTCTTCTTTACTATGAATTATTTAAACAACGATGAAGAACAGTTGTATTATCATGAATTTGAATCACTGCCATCTTTACTGGCAAGAAACAAAGAGATGTCAAACACATGCCCAATTATGGATTAATTGGAAAGATAATGATGTACCTGATTGGCATGATGCTTCTAATAAGCTGGAGCATGGTCATGAGTATCTGAAGCCTCAGGAAAAATAGTTAATCAAGAGCTTCAGGAATTCCTATGCTGGTCAATTCATTCCATGTGGTTAACATTCATCACTAGAGCCAGGATGTTTAGGCACTAAAAAACTCTGAAATAGGCAGGCAAAAGCATAATAAAATTACTAAAAAGGCATGAAAAAGGCATTTATTGACCACAAAAAGGCATAAAATGGCATATGAAATGGCAAAATATAGTTTTCAATGATAATATAAATGTATACTACATCGAATGACCAAAGTTGCCTAGTTGCACATAATCACTAGCATTTTTTTTCAAATTATCTGGTTTCTATGTCTCTATGTCTCCTCTATGTCTACAAAGCCCTCAATGGGCTTGCCCCCACCTACGTTAAAAGTCTTCTCACCCACCACTCCACCTCCAGGTCCCTCAGATCGGCCGACTTGGGGTTGCTGAATATCCCGCGGTCGAGGCATAAGCTCAGGGGCGAGCGCGCCTTTGCAGTTGCAGCTCCTAGACTGTGGAACAGCATCCCCCTCCCCATTAGAACTGCGCCTTCCATCGACTCCTTTAAGTCAAGACAAAATACTTATCTATACTCCCAAGCCTTTCTTGACATCCTCTGAGCGAGGGCTATAGGTATATATGTATGTAGTTTGTTTGTTTATACTATTCTTATAACAAATGTGCAGCACTTTGACCAACGAGAGTTGTTTTTTAAATGTGCTATATAAATAAATGTGACTTGACTTAAACGAAGCCGTCTGTCAGACAGACAGTCTGTTTAAGAAGGAACTGCAGATGCTGGAAAGTCGAAGGTAGACAAAAGTGCTGGGGAAACTCAATGGGTGCAGCAGCATCTATGGAGCGAAGGAAATAAGCAACGTTTCGGGCCGAAACCCTTTTTCAGACTGACAGTCTGTCTGTCTTTATCTACATCGCCAGGAACGTTACGAATATCATCAGTGACTTTGTTGAACACCTGCAAGTTATTCACTAATGTTTCACCACGTTTTTCAAGGGAAGTGGTAGCTTGTGAGAAGTTTGCAAAATTGGAGGCAATGATTAGATTTTGGAGACGACTGAACCAGCGGGCAGCAGCACGAACGAATGAACGTCAAAAAAAAAGTCAAAAGAGTTTATTGTCATGTGTCCCTGACAGGACAATGAAATTCTGTCTTTGCATAGCACAACAGAACATAGTAGGCATTGACTACAATTATATACGTAAATGCACACATGAATTAATAAATTAATAAAGTGCAAATAACAGATGGAGGGATATTAATGTTCAGGGTTTTGTCCGAGCCAAGTTTAATAGCCTGATGGCCGTGGGGAAGTAGCTATTCCTGAACCGGGTCGTTGCAGTCCTCAGGCCCCTGTACCTTTTACCTGAAGGTAGCAGAGAGATGAGTGTGTGGCCAGGATGGTGTGGGTCCTTGATGATGTTGCCAGCCTTTTTGAGGCAGCGACTGTGGTAGATCCCCTCGATGGAAGGAAGGTCAGAGCCAATGATGGACTGGGCAGTGTTTACTACTTTTTGTAGTCTTTTCCTCTCCAGGGCACTCAAATTGCCGAACCAAGCCACGATGCAACCGGTCAGCAAGCTCTCTACTGTGCACCTGTAGAAGTTAGAGAGAGTCCTCCTTGACAGACCAACTCTCCGTAATCTTCTCAGGAAGTAGAAGCGCTTATGAGCTTTCTTAATAATTGCATGTGTGTTCTCGGACCAGGAAAGATCTTCACAGAAGCTCTTGACCCTTTCAACCATCGACCCGTTGATATAAACAGGACTGTGGGTCCCCATCCCACTCCTCTACAATCAGTTCCTTGGTTTTGCTGGTGTTGAGGGCCAGGTTGTTGTGTTGGCACAATATGGACAGTTGCTCGATCTCTCTTCTATACTCTGACTCTTCCCCATCAGTGATACGTCCCACAACAGTGGTGTGGTCAGCGAACTTGATGATGGAGTTCGCGCTATAACCGGCTACACAGTCATGAGTATAGTGTGAGTACAGCAGGGGGCTGAGCACGCAGCCCTGAGGTGCTCCCGTGCTGATTGTTATCGAGTCTGACACATTTCCACCAATACGAACAGACTGTGGTCTGTGAATGAGGAAGTCGAGGATCCAATTGCAGAGGGATGAGCAGAGACCCAGTTCTGCGAGTTTGGTAACCAGCTTGGAGGGGATGATTGATGAATGCCGAGCTGTAATCAATGTATAACAGCCTGACATGAGTTTTTGTTGTCCAAGTGATCCAGAGCAGAGTGGAGGGCCAGTGAGATCGCGTCCACCGTTGATAGAACAGAGAAAACATAGAAATTAGGTGCAGGAGTAGGCCATTCGGCCCTTCGAGCCTGCACCGCCATTCAATATGATCATGGCTGATCATCCAACTCAGTATCCCGTACCTGCCTTCTCTCCATACCCTCTGATCCCCTTAGCCACAAGGGCCTCATCTAACTCCCTCTTAAAGATAGCCAATGAACTGGCCTCAACTACCCTCTGTGGCAGAGAGTTCCAGAGACCCATCACTCTCAGTGTGAAAAAAGTCCTTCTCATCTCGGTCCTAAAGGTTTTCCCCCTTATCCTTAAGCTGTGACCCCTTGTCCTGGACCTCCCCAACATCGGGAACAATCTTCCTGCATCTAGCCTGTCCAACCCCTTAAGAATTTTGTAAGTTTCTATAAGATCCCCTTTCAATCTCCTAAATTCTAGAGAGTATAAACCGAGTCTATTCAGTCTTTGTTCATAAGACAGTCAGTCCTGACGTCCTAGGAATCAGTCTGGTGAACCTTCTCTGCACTCCCTCTATGGCAATAATGTCCTTCCTCAGATTTGGAGACCAGAACTGTACGCCAAGAACTGATCTGTTGTGGCGGTAAGCAAACTGCAGTGGGTCCAGGTTTTTGTCGAGGTAGGAGTTGATTTGCGCCATGATCAACCTCTCGAAGCACTTCAACACCACAGGCGTTAGTGCCACAGGTCGATAGTCATTGAGGCACGTCACCTTGCTCTTCTTGGGCACTGGTATTATTGATGCCCTTTTGAAGCAGGTGGGGACCTCAGACCTCAGAAGTGAGAGGTTGAAAATGTCCGTAAAAACTCCAGCCAATTGGTCCGCACAGGTTTTTAGAACACGACCAGGTATACCATCAGGTCCAGACGCTTTTCAAGGGTTCACACCTCTGAAGGATTTCCTGACGTCGGCCTCTGTGACTGAGACTGAAATACCATCACAGCGAATGGGGGCTTGGGAAGGCACATCGGTGTTCTCCCTATCAAAGCGTGCGTAAAATGCATTGAGCTCATCAGGGAGTGATGTATCGCCGACATTCGAGCTGCCTCCTGGTTTCGCCTTGTAGGAGGTGATTGCATTCAGTCCCTGCCACAGCTGCCGAACATCTGTCTCATCCTCCAGCTTGGAGCAGAACTCCCTTTTGGCCTTTTTGATGGCTTTACCAAGGTCGTATCTGGACTTCTTGTAGACCACTGTATCATCAGACATGAATGCCCGGTGTCTGGTCTTCAGAAGAGTGTGGATCTCACAGTTCATCCAAGTTTTCTGATGGGGAAACACTCGGAAGGTTTTTGTAGGGATGCAGTCCTCCACACATTCCTTAAAGAAGTCTGTAACGACTGTGGCGTATTCATTCAAGTCCGTTGCTGAGTCCTTGAACATTGCCCAGTCTACAGACTCCAAACAGTCCTGTAGTTGTTCCTCTGCCCCCCCCCCTGACCAGCTCTGTACTGTCCTCACCTCTTTAATTGCTGCCTGTAGGCAGGAAGAAGCAGCACCGCGGTATGGTCGGATTTACCGAAGTGAGGGCGAGGGATAGAGCGGTATGCATCCTTGATGGTGGTGTAGCAGTGGTCGAGGGTGTTTGGTCCTCTAGTGCAGCAGGAGACATGTTGGTGGAAGTTGGGGCCTTGTTTAGGTTTGCCTTATTGAAGTCCCCAGCAATGGTGGTAAATGCCTCGGGGTAAGACGTCTGGTGTTTGTTGACCTCGGCGTGCAGCTCCTCCAGTGCCAGACGGACGTCTGCCTGGGGTGGGATGTAGACCGCCGTCAGGATGTGTATTCCCTCGGTAGGTAGAAGGGACGGCATTTCACCGCCAGATGTTCGAGGTGTGGAGAGCAGGAGTTGGACAGGACTGCCACATCTGAGCATCACGCAGAGTTGACCATGAGGCAGACAGCCCCTCCTCTCCCTTTCCCCGATGCCAGTGTACGGTCCATGCGGTGGATGGAGAACCCTTCAGGCTGGACCGCTGAGTCTGGGGAGCTGGGGGTGAGCCATGTCTCTGTGAAACAGAACACAGAGCATTCCCTCAGCTCCCTTTGATAGAGCAGCCCTGCCCTTAAGTCCTCCACTTTATTTTCAAGGGACTGTACATTGGCTAGTAGGATAGTAGGGAGAGGGGGCCGAAGTCCCCTGCGCTTCAGTCTGACCTGAAGTCCTGCCCGTCGGCCACGTTTCCGGACACAATGGAGGCTTCCCCTTTGTTTCCAGGTACTGGGTTGACTGTACCTGCTGTTTCTGTGGACCAGCGCTGGAACGGGAATTCCCTCACAGACGGCAGCTCCAGCTCCAGCTCCGTAACGAACGGGGGTTCCCTCAGAATCAGCAGCACCAGTTTCATTTATTCTGGGATATCCAGCCCGTCGGCTCTGGAGGTCATCCTGGGGTTTACAGGTACCGTACCTGGGATCCTCAGTCGGGTCGGGAGTTTCACAGCCAGCGTGGGAAAGTTTAAAGTCCGGGGCTCCCGCAGCTGCGGGAGATCGCAAAATTGCCAGCGCTTTCAGCTGCACAAGCAGCCTGTCTGAAACGGCACCGAATACTGCCGTTTCCCTGATGCAGGTGAGTTGATAGAAGTTGTAGGTAATTCTTTTCAGTTCTGGTTCTCCGCAAAAGTCGCCGCACAGGCGCCATCTTGCATCTGTCGGTCTTGAATGAACGACCGTCGGTGGCGCTCCTGGTTTTGCCCCGGTGGTGGATGTTTTCTTGTAAGTTATACTGTGTTAACACGTTCATAAAAACATTAATATTAACGTGTTAACATAGGAAACATCATTGTAATCACGGTGCAACTAGAGAAAACAGCACAACTATTAGCAAAACGGCAAAACTAGGCTGATTTAGGCACTCGATTGTGCAAAAGGTATTATTTTGGTGAAATCATCAAAAAAGGCATGAAAAGGCACACGGCATTTATGGCAAAATCCTTGCTCTATACATCACGTTCCAGCACATTCATTTTGAAGCTGAGGAAGCTTATTCATTGGAAATATATTTATTTGTAAGTGTACACTAGACTAAGTGGGACCCGTTGGGTGCCATTCTCACACGGGAGGCCTGGTCCCCCAACGCAATATTCCACCTCTCCACCACTTCCAATATTCCACCACTCACGCATAGCCCCCAACTGCGCAGGCACGGCTGACGTGTTCCAGTTGTGACGCCCCTGACCCCCCTCCTCCCCTCACCCCCCTACTCCGCCCCTTGCCCCCCCCCCAACGTACTCACTCCATCCCCCCCCCTCAAATCTCCCCTCAAATCCCCTCCCTCATCCACCCTTAGCGGCTGTCCGGTGGCGCAGCCATTCGCTCCCATTGGGTTCCCATTGTGAAGTAGAACACGCAGGTATTACTGCGCAGGTGTCGCTGAAGGGTACAGCGGTATCACCTTCTCAAGGTCAACAAAGAGTGGGCAATAAATAAATGCTTGCCTTGCCAAGACGTTGCATAATGAATGAATAAATAACATATTTATTATATTCATTTCAGCATCTGATGTTTATGGTGCTTATTATTGTCCTTTCAGATGCTAATATCAAGCAGCTTCTTGTAAAGCTGGTGGCACATCTATCTCCTGGTGCACTTAATTACATATCACATCACTAATGCAGGAGGCCCCGGATAATGTTGTTTTGCATAAGGTTTGCCCTGGAATGAGTGGGTTAACATATGAAGGGCGTTTCACAGCACTGGGCCTGTACTCGCTGGAGTTTAGAAGAATGAGGGGGAAACCTCCGAATATTGAAATGTACCGAATAGTGAAAGGCTTGGATAGAGTGGATGTGGAGATGATGCTTCCACTATCGGGAGAGCCTAGGACTCTCCCGATAGTGAAGAGGTCGTAGCCTCAGAATTAAAGGACAATCCTTTAGGAAAGAGATGAGAGGGAATTTCTTTAGTCAGAGGGTGATTAATGTGTGGAATTCTTTGCCACAGAAGGCTGTTGAGGCCAAGTCAGTGGATATTTTTAAGGCAGAGAAAGATAGATTCTTGATTAGTTCAGGTGCCAGTGGTTATGGGGAGAAGGCAAAAGATGGGGTTGAGAAGGAAAGAGATCAGCCATGATTGAACAGTATGGGCTGAATGGCCTAATTCTGCTCATATCACTCATGCCCTTATGACCATATGGCCTACCACGCCTTCAAGGTCGGCCACAGGAGGCACTCCCTGGGCAGAAAGTTGGCCAGGTGAGCAGAGTGCCATCGATCCACTGGACACTCCCAATGTAGTCGATGGCTAGCGGTCCACAGCTGCCTGGGACAAGCCTGGAGTGGGCACCGTTCCTGAAGACCTAGAGAGGGACTGGATTGGAGTTTGGAATGGTGCCAATACTTGGTGCCTCTTGCATATGGTCTTGGTGGACTATTTCTGTACACTTTGCTAATCGGGGATTGTGCTTTAGTGTGGCAACACTTTACAGAACTGTAAGCAGAAAAAAAAAACTTTCCCTGTGCATCTGCACATGTGATAAAAAAAGCACCATCGACCATCGGCCATAGACAATGAACCATGGACCAGTCTGATCTGCTGATCTGATCTGATCAAGATGAACAGATGACAATTCCTTTACAGTCTTCGCGATGAAAGCACGAAGATTGGTTTCACTTCTTCAGCTGAACCTCAAGCTGCAAACTCAAAGCCATAAATGCAAAGCTTTTGTGAATTTTCAGAATAAAAAATATAATCACACCAGACGCTACGTTACACATCGTGCAAATAACGTTCAATGGTCAATAAAATGCAACGATTTTTTTATTTGCAGTAATCATATCATTCTAGAGAAAGATATGCAAATATATTCTGTGTTCCATGCGGATGTGATATGCTGAATATAATATAATGGATCAGGATAAAGTAATATTTAAATGGAGTTTAGACAGAACCAATGGCTTGGAATTTAAGGATGAACATTGCTTTACCTGCTGCTGGAAAATGTAAACTGATGGTAAAATGCATTTCAAATATATATTAAATTCACATCTGATCGGAACAACAAAAAGCTTGTGGCCTTCAGGCACGCATGGAACAAGTAACTTTGTGTGATTTGGATATATTCTTATCATAAATATATTACCAATTGATCAATTTCTTTACTGTTATGTTTCTATTTTTTATTAGATCCTACAAGATTGAAATATACAGCATGGAACCAGGACTTCAGCCTACCTAGTCCATGCCGAAAATCAATCACCCGTTCACACTAGTTATATGTTATCCCAATTTCTCATCAGCTCCCTACTCACTAGGGGCAAATTACAGAGGACGATTAATCTACAAACCCACACGTCTTTGGGATGTGAGATCCACGTAGTTATGGGGAGAGCATGCAAACTCCATACAAATAGCATTGAGCTCAGGATCAAACCTGGGTCTTAAGGGCCTGTCCCACTGTACGAGCTAATTCAAGAGTTCTCCCGAATTTCCCCTGATTCGAACTTGGAGAATTACGGTAATAGCCGCTCGTAGGTACTCGGGGCTATCGTGGACATTTTTCAACATGTTGAAAATTCTTCACCAGCTTACCGGGTTTCCTGAGTACCTGCCGTTAGCGTTACAAGCCGCTAAGAGATGTCCCGCGCTCCGACGTACCTGCTATGTACATTCTACGTGCTCGGGAGAGCTCTTGAATTACCTCGTACATTGGGACAGGCCCTTTAGGCGCTGTGAGGCAGAGGCTCAACCAGCTGAGCTGCCGAGATGACAACAGGTGATAACTGTTATAATAACAGTCTTTACAATAACCAGAATATCAGAGAATTGTGAAGACGTCTTTCCCAAGTTGTCTTTCAAATGACTTACTCCTTATTTAAATTCTAAACCTTAGTCCAAGCAGAACCCAGTTTAATTCTATTTGCAAAGGGTCCCAAGACATTTCATGTAATTGGGGTGGGGCAACAAATGAAGAGGTACCAGGAACAGACAAAACTTGATTAGTGCATTGGGTTTCCGAATAAGCTTAAAGGAGGGGAGGGAGGCGGAAAGTCAGAGAGTTTTATAGTACTGACATGTTTCCAGCTGACTTTGACTGGTGAAGCGAAAAAATAAACATATAGAAAGCTATAAACTAAACTGAAGGTTTAAGAAGGTCTTTCATGCCAACATTAGTTCTACAAATAGGAAAAAGCAAGGCCATAAAACATGGGAGCGAAACCTCAAATTGGATGCATTAAATCTGAAGCCAGTGAGAGCCAGAGGGGACAGGGACATGGATCTATGGGTGGTGTAGGCAGTAACGATGGTAGATATGCAGAAGTGGGTAAGGAGAAAGGTTTCCAAACTGAGAACACTATGATCAAGTGGATTTCATGATCAGAGGTGGGATGTAGGATGTAGGATCCGAGGCTCATTTTTGGGTTGAAATAGAATACTTAGTTGAAATTATTTATAGTTCATAGAAACATAGAAATTAGATGCAGCAGTAGGCCATTCAGCCCTTCGAGCCTGCACCGCCATTCAATATGATCATGGCTGATCATCCAACTCAGTATCCCGTACCTGCCTTCTCTCCATACCCTCTGATCCCCTTAGCCACAAGGGCCACATCTAACTCCCTCTTAAATATAGCCAATGAACTGGCCTCAACTACCCTCTGTGGCAGAGAGTTCCAGAGACCCACCACTCTCTGTGTGAAAAAAGTCCTTCTCATCTCAGTCCTAAAGGATTTCCCCCTTATCCTTACGCTGTGACCCCTTGTCCTGGACCTCCCCAACATCGGGAACAATCATCCTGCATCTAGCCTGTCCAACCCCTTAAGAATTTTGTACGTTTCTATAAGATCCCCTCTCAATCTCCTAAATTCTAGAGAGTATAAACCGAGTCTATCCAGTCTTTGTTCATAAGACAGTCCTGACATCCCAGGAATCAGTCTGGTGAACCTTCTCTGCACTCCCTCTATGGCAATAATGTCCTTCCTCAGATTTGGGGACCAGAACTGTATGCAATACTCCAGGTGTGGTCTCACCAAGACCCTATACAACTGAAATAGAACCTCCGTGCTCCTATACTCAAATCCTTTTGCTATGAAAGCTAATATACCATTTGCTTTCTTCACTGCCTGCTGCACCTGCATGCCTACTTTCAATGACTGGTGTACCATGACACCCAGGTCGCGCTGCATTTGCCCTTTTCCTAATCGGCCACCATAGACTTATGGTTCATAGACTTAAGTCGTATAGTTCATAGTTCTTTGCACCATTTCATACCTCTAGTTTCCCATTCCCCTTACTCTCAGTCTGAAGAACAGTCTTGACCCGAAACGTTACCTATTCCTTTTCTCCAGAGATGCTGCTTGACCCACTGAGTTACTCCAGCATTTTATATCAATCTTATTGTTCATTCTATACAGTTGTCAGTCTGGCAAACCCAGAGACATTACGATGTTTAGATTAGTTTGGTTTAGTGTAGTTCAGCGATACAGCGCAGAAACAGGCGCAGCGGCCCACCGAGTCCGCATCGACCAGCGATCCCGCACATTAACACTATCCTACACACACTCAGGATATTTTTACATTTCTACCAAACCTGCAGACCTGTACATCTTTGGAGTGTGGGTAGAAACTGAAAAACGCGGAGGAAGCCCACGCAGGTCGTAGGGAGAACGTGTAAACTCTGTACAGTAGGCAGGGTTGTACCCAGGTCTTGGACGCTCTACCTCTATGCCACCGTGGCACCATGTGCGGCTATCTGCAATGATGGATGGTGAACTAACCGAATATCAATGAATGATGTTCATGAAGTGAAGGAAGAGGAGACCAAAGAAAATCAGGAGTTAATTGGAGTTGGAACAGACAATATTGCTGGGTAGGAATAGCACAGATGGGCCAGAGTCCAATTTTACATAATATGACTAGTTTTAGTTTTATTTATTGACATATGTATAGAGGTACAATACATTGATAAGCTTTTGTTATGTGCTAACCAGTCAGCGGAAAGCCAATACATTATCACAATTGATCAATCCACCATGTACAGATACATAGTCAATAGTCAGTTTTATTCGCCGCATACACATATGAGTGCAGTGAAATGAATTTGCCAGCAACGGTACAATTAAAAAAGAACACACAATACACAATAAGATTTAACAGAAACATCCACCACAGCATTCTTCACTGTGGTGGAAGGCACAAAGTTCAGTCAGTCCTCCTGCATTGTTCACCTGTGGTCGGGGCCATAAACCACCGCAGTCGCCACTACAGACAGCCCAATGTACAAGCCCTCTCGTTGGGATGGTTGAAACTCCGACGTCAGGACATTCGTACACATTCCGCGCCTTGGAGGTCCCGAATCAACACGTTCTTACCGGAGACCGCGGCTTCAGGATGTTGTAGACCGCAGGCTGGTGGTCGGAGCTCTTCTCTGGCTATCCCCAGTGAGGGATCCTGCTCCGGATGGTAAGTCCACACCGCGCCCGTGGCTAGATGCTCCGCAGGTCACGGCTTCAGGATGTTATAGGCCACGGGCCGGCAGTCGGAGCTCTTCTCCGGGGATCCCCAACGAGGGATCCCAGGGATCGGACGCTGTGCCTACGGCTAGAAGCTCCGCAGACCATGGCTTCAAGATGTAACAACCCACGGGCCAGCGATAGGAGCACTCTGGTGACCCCGGCAAGGGCTCCCCCGCTCCATGATGAAAATTCAACTCTGCGCTTGCTGCTGAAACTCCGGGCCCGACTCCGGGAAAGGCCGCTCCAATCCATGGCGTTAGGCTGCAAGGGAGGCTATATGGCAAAGTTGCCTCTCTGTGGAGGAGGCATCCGAAAGCGGATCCCCCTTACCTCACCTCACCTCACCTCACCACCCCCCACACAAGACACATCCAGAGACACTAAAATGATCATTTGGACACACTGAAAAAAACAAAAAAAAGTAGAAATAATGAATACTGCTGGCAGGGCAACCATCTCGCAGCCCCCACCGACCAATACAAGGAATATCATGATAATTGATAAAGTCCAGTAAAGTCCGATCAAATATAGTCTGTGGGTCTCCAATGAGAAAGATAGTAGCTCTGGACTACTCTCCAATTGTTGGTGGGATGGGTCAGTTGCCTGATAACAACTGGGAAGAAACTGTCCCTGATTCTGGAGGTGTGCATTTACACACTTCTAAACCTCTTGCCTGATGGGAGGGGAAAAAACAGAGTGGCCAGGATGATTCTCGTCCTTGATTATGCTGGTCTTGCCGAGGCAGCGTTATGGGCCTGTCCCACTTAGGCGATTTTTCAGCAGACTGCCAGTGACTGTCAAGTTACCAGCAGTCGCCTGGAAAACTGGGAACTGGAACAGCAACTCTCAGAGTGCAACACACACACAAACACATCGCAAAGGCGGGGGCCAGGGCAAGCGGGGGAGTGCTGTCTGAAATTCACATGGTACAAAGCCAAGGTGATTTAGACACACACCGCAATGAACAGGAAGGTTGGTGCTGTAATTAAGATGGTTAGTATGTCATCAAGATGGTCAGTGTACGGTAAGTCCTTTAAAAGGGGGGAAAGGGTGCGAGAGGGGGGAGGGGAGGAGAGGGCGGGAGAAGGAGGGAGAAGGAGTGGAGACAACGTTTAAGAAGCCGGACAACATTTAATAAGCCAGATACACATTGGTGAATTTCGGCGGACATTTAGTATTACCGGTCGGTTATCCTTGGTTTTTCCCCCAATGAGCCAATTAAAATGACTGGTCAGCAAAGGCGATTAACCAAAGGCAGAGTCTCCTGCACTCACCTAAAATGTTACTAAGTGGGACAGGGCCATGAGGTGTAGTTGGAGTCAATGGAAGGGAATTTGATTTTGTGTGCAACTCTGAACAGGAGAGAGGACCTCTCTTAGAAAGTGCAGTGAATTAACTTCCTCTGCATTCATTCCCATCTTGGAAACCAGAAATACCAGATTCAATGTACAGAAATTAGTAAACATTTACTGTTCATGAGAAAAAATTTGCAATGAGTGCTGAATTTGCACAACTGCTAAAAGCAGCAATCAGCACTAATTATAGCCATAGGAATTTCTAATGGGGAAAGATAGTGCTGAAATTTGACAGCTGGCATTAGATTGCATACAGTAGATGAGAAGTGTAGCAAACTTTGTGGATAGAAATTGATCATATTTGCAGGCAATGAGAGAAAGTAGAAGGGACTCCAGCAGCAGCCTTTTGAACATTGACTATGACTTGGCACACACACACACACACACACACACACACACACACACGTGGTTGTATTTCTACACAAAGATGCTTTATGAAGAGGTGAGTTTGGCACACTGGTTGAGTTGCTGCCTCACAGCGCCAAAGACCCGTGTCCGATCCTGACTACGGGTGTTGTCTGTATGGAATTCGTACGTTCTCCCCTTGACCTGTGTGGGTTTTCTCCGGGTGCTCCAGTTTCCTCCCAAACTCCAAGACGTACAGGTTGTAGGTTGATTGGCTATGGTAAAATTGTAAAATATGGCCCTAGTGTTTAGAATAATGCACAAGGGTCACCACAGACCTGGTGGGCCGAAGGGCCTGTTTCCACAGTGTATCTCTGAACTACACTAAACAAAGAGAGTTTGATTTGATGTCAAGAGTCAAGAGTGTTTAATTGTCATATTTACCGCCAATGGAACAATGACATTTTTATTTATTTAATTTTTATTTGCCGCAGGGTACCAGTCCCTGTATAAATATCACATATAATCTATAATAAAATTAAAATCTCATACATTAATAACCACATTACTGGTGCAACACCCCCCCCCCCCCTCAAATTCTTATGGGCCAGTCCACATAGGCGACTCTTTAGGCAACTGCCAGGAACTAGTTTTAATGGAATTCACCTACGACACCTGCCGACAACCTACAAAAGCAAAAATTGTCGCCACTGTCGCCGAAAGATTTTCAACATGTTGAAAATGTTGTGGCAGTCGCTTGCAATCGCCCAAAAAATCGCCTAAGTGGGACAGGCCCATAAGTGTAACCAAAGAGTCTCGAAAAGTCTCATCTTCTACAAACAGGAAGATACTAGGGATGCAGTTATTAAAGAAACCCCATTATTTTGAAGCACCTGCCAAAAAAATATAGAAAATATAGAAAATACTAGACTAAGTGGGACCCGTTGGGTCCCAGCTTCACATGGGAGGGCTGGTCCCCCAACGCAATATTCCACCTCTCCACCAATTCCAATATTGCTGGCCAGTGGGGGGCGGGGGGATTTCTGTAACACTAGCATGGTGCTGTGGGCCGAAGGGACAGGTTTCCAGAGGGCTAGTATGGACATTGTGGGCTGAATGGTTTCTTGGGCTGGCAGCTCAGACACTGGGACCACACACGCTCACACACTCACACACACACTCACAAGCACACACACTCTCACATACACACTCACAAACAGATACACACACACACACACACACACACACACGCGCGCGCGCACAAACAGACACACACACAGACACACACACACACACACACACACACACACACACTCGCACACACACACTCGCACACCCAATACTAAAATGGCAGGTAACTTCAGAACGTGTTGAATATACAGTGTGTAAAACAAATCTTTAAAGCCTGGTGTGTAGGCTGCTGCTGCTGCAGCAAAGTCATGCTTTAAATAACATCCAACAAAGACCATAGAGCAGTAAACTCATTAATTATTTAGCAGCTCCTGCACTCGCCGCCATCTTGACGTCACGCTCCAGCTGCTTGCCACAAACCGGAATGACGCACTCCTTAGCCAGCTAACCGGAAATGACATCATTGGCGCCATCTTGCAACAACGCGAAAATCACAGAATGAGCGCTAATTTTAAAATTAAACACTGTTCTGATCTAATAAAATGGTTATTCATGCTTTATCCATCCGAAAACTGTTGCAACCATTTTAAAACCCAAGAGAAACAAATTTGCAAACACTTTACAACCAATACGTTCAGTGTTATTCGCAGCTCAGAGAGCCGTGACCCTCTGGCTTCCTGGGTCTGGCAGAGACTGAGTGAGGCACGACACTTCTGGGTTTTATTGTCCCTCCCCCTGTTGCCAGCGGGGGCAGCAGAGAGAATGGGGAATTTGTTAAAAACATTAATATCTCTCTCATTTTTTATCAATGGGAAAAATCCTCTAGCCCAGGAAGGCGGAGTGGGTCTCTGAGCGAGGTGGCCAAAAATGACGGTCGTAGGTCGCAGCGGTCTCTCAGAAATCGCACCACAGTGGGCCAAAAACGGTCAAGATCAGACTTTTAGTAATAATATGGAGATATTCCAAAACAAAACACAGTGTTTGCATTTGGTAAATGCCCTTGCTTATTTAAAAGTGTTAAATTATTACTACAACTGCCACATTAACACCAGCTCAACATACAAAAACATACAATTGGAGCCTTATGTGGAATTTTAAAACACTTCACACTCTAATAGTAATAGCTTAAATGTTCACAGTGCATTCTCCTGACAACTGCAATAGCGTATTCCTGTTTACCACATTATACAAAAACTATTAAAGCTTATTTAAGCAATATATTAAAGGCAAACATTGATTTGTAATCAATTGTCCATAGTTGGGTTATTTTTGTAAACTAAAAGTTAGTAAAATCCAACTTCTGCCACAAATATAACAGCAGATGAATATGTACATTTTTGCTTAGGTATAAAATCACATGGTGATGTGTGCTAAGGACGAATTAATCAATGAATTGCAAATCAACACAGCCTAAAAGTGATTTGCTTCACTCTCCTGTTTACAAGACTGAGGGTGGCACAGGAGCGCAGCGGTAGAATTGCTGCCTTACGGGTCTGGGCTTTATAGATCTGGGCTTGATCCTGAGTACAGGTGCTGTCTGTACAGAGTTAGTTTGTTCTCCCCGTGACCCCATGGGTTTTTCCTGGAAGCTCTGGATTCATCCCACAGTCACAAGGCTTGCAGGTTAATTGGCTTTGGTAAAGATTGTAAACTGTTCCGAGTATGTAGGTGTGATCGCCGGTCGGCACAGACTCGGTGGGCCGAAGGGCCTGTTTCCACGTTGAATCTCTAAACCAAACTAAACTAAAACAAATAGCATTTGCCCTGAATCTCACTGTGGTGTTCATCCTCCACGTGTGCATTCATTATCCACCAAACCTTCTAAATTTATTCCAAGTTCTCTTTCAATGAGATGGTCATTATTAATTACTGTCACCTTACCCCTCTGTAACAAAATGGAAACAATTACAAGTATATATTAATAGAGAACGTTGAAAACAATCACCATATCAGACACATAGAACATAGGACAACACAGGAACAGGCCATTCGGCCCACAATGTCAGTGCCAAACATAATGCCAAGTTAAACTAATCCCTTCTGCCTGCACATGATGTATATTCCTGTATTCCTATCCTTGGTTCTTGGTTCTTGGTTACTTGGTCCTCCAAAATATTCCAACTGGAATTTAAACTGGAGGTGGTGAAGGGAGGGGTTTAGCCAGAGAGGGTTATTGGGAAGAAAGTGCCACTTTAAATGTAGTTGCATCTGGCTGGGCAACCGTGGCTTGGTGGAGATTATTCCATGCTTTTATAGTGCGTGGAAAGAACAAATTGCTGTACACATCTGTCTTTGAGGCTGGGACCACAAATTGGATCGAATGCCCTCCTCTGCTCCTAATTGGTTTGGGGTTGGTGTAGGTCTTGTGATCTATGTCTAGCTGACCATTTAACACTTTGTAAAAACAGGTCAAACGGTGAGCTTCACGTCCGTCTTGGAGAGGTTTCCACCCCAGAGAATTCAGAAGTTTGGTGACACTCGCTTCTCTCTCGTAGGTGTTAGTAACAAATCGAGCGGCCTGTCTTTGGACACGTTCGATGGATGAAATGTTTTTATCTGTGTATGGGTCCCAAGCTGCAACTGCGTAGTCCAGATGAGGTCTAACGAGGGTGAAATACAGCTTCTCCTTGACAGAAGCTGAACAATGATGGAAGTTGCACCTCAGGAAGTTTAGGACACCTGTTGCTTTCACTGTTACATGATGAGTCTGACCATTCCATCGTAGATCATTCTGCAATTTGATGCCAAGATATTTGGTTTGTTTGGATTCTTCAAGGGTGACACCAAGTATATTGTAAGATGTGACGCCTGGATTCCTCTTTCTGGTGACATGCATGGTTTCACATTTGGAATGGTTGAACTGCATGCCCCATTGTTGTGACCACTCGACCATTGTATCGAGATCTTTTTGGAGAGCATCTTCATCATCAGCTGACTTAATTGGACGGTACAGCAAACAATCATCAGCGAATAGTCTGGTCGTACTTGTGACGTTTTCATGGATGTCATTGATGGTAAAGCAAAAATAAGTGTGGGCCAAGTACTGTGCCCTGGGGTGTACCACTCAACACTGGATGCCAATTGGAGCTCTTTCCGTTCACACACATGCGCTGAAGACGTTTTGTCAGGAAACTGGAAATCCATCGTTTTGTGTTGGAATGAATACTGTAGAAGTCAAGCTTCCAAAGCAGTCTCTGGTGTGGGATGACATCAAATGCTTTAGAAAAGTCCAGTACAACTAAATCCATGATGACTTACTGTCAAGGTGCTTGGCCAGGTCATTTGTTGTCAGGATAAGCTGAGACTCGCATGATCTATGCCTCCTAAATGCATGTTGGTTGTCGGCAAGAATATTATGTTTGCTCACGTGACGAATCAGATTACTATCAATGATATGCTCCAGCAATTTACAGCAAGTACTTGTTAGTGAAACAGGACGATAATTCGCTGGGTTGGTGGTTTAAGGAACCTTCCTTAAAGAGAGGAGTGATGTTGGCCTTCCTCCAATCCAGCGGTGCATCGCCTGAGTCGAGCGATTGTTGAAAAATGAACTATAAAACTGGAGCCAGTTCTTCGGCTGCTTAAAAGCTTCCAAAAGCTTCTTAAATGCCACTCCTGTATCTGCCTCCACCACCACCCCTGGCAGCATGTTCCAGGTCCCCACCACCCGCTGTGTAAAGAAACTTGCCTCGCATTTCTCCTGCAATCTTTAATTCTCTCAGAGGCAGAGGTGGCATTGTTAATCGAGATACCACACCAATACTGAGTCATGATCACAGAGGCCATGTATAGTGGTGTGGGTTCAAAAAATTGCATTGGAAGTGAGATGTGAAGGGGACTAAACTTGAGATCCACAAAATGCTGCCTCTAGTCTGTCAGAACATGAATAGGGAAATGTCAAGGGCATTTTTAAAGGGAATTCTAATTCCCATGGAAGATTTTAATATATGTATTGTTTGGACGAACCAAATTGGCAAGAGTCGTGTAGTAGAAGGATTTGTGGTGGAAGGAACTGCAGATGCTAGTTTACACCGAAGATAGACACAAAATAACTCAGCGGGTGGGCAGAATCTCTGGAGAAAAAGAATAGGTTATGTTTCAGCTCGAGACCCTTCTTCTGACTGAGAGTCAGGGGAGAGGGAAACTAATAAAATTTAAAGGTACAAAGAACAAATGAATGAACGATACGCAAAGAACAAATTAAAGTCAGCAACGAATATGAAGGAAAGGTCGAGCCCAAAATTATCCATTGTTGGCTGCAGGGAAGGTCGGAAGGGTGGATACAAACAGTGAAACTAAGCAGTGAAACTGGTAAGCTGACTGGGGTGGTGGAGGGACGGAGAGATGGGGAATGCAAGAATTACTTGAAGTTAGAGAAATCAATATTCTTACCGCTGCGTTGTAAGCTGCCCAAGCAAAATATGATTTGTGCAATGGGTCAGGGATTGCTTTGTGGAACGGCACCTTGTGGATTCTTCTTGGGAATGGGCTATTTTAGATTTAATCTGATGCAATGTGGAAAGATTCACAAGGACTCTTATGATTGGAAACGTTCTTGGGGACAGTGACCAGAACATGATGGATGCGGGGTGGAAGATTGCAACCTTCATGTGGTCCGCCCTGTTTCGACTAATGCAATCAACTCAACGTGCACAAACGGAAGATCAAATAGAACAAGTTGTCCAACAACTTTAGGCTGTGATCGCCACACGAAAGAAGAAGATGATGGATGCAATTTGAGACTGAACATCATAGGGGCAAAACCAGTATCTTCGTTTTAATCAAAGGCAATTGTAATGGTTTGAGAGAGGAGTTGTCAAGCATGGAATGGGTAAATAATGTAAGAGACAGATTAGTGGAAGACAGGGTGACACAATGTGCAGCTTTACTTTAGACTTTAGAGGTACAGCTTGGATACAGGCTCTTCGGCCCGTCGAATCCAGGCTGACCAGCGATCATTCCGTACACTAACACCTACACACTAGGGACAACTTACTTTTTTTTACCAAAGCCAATTAACCTACAAACCTGTACGCCTTTGGAGTGTGGGAGGAAACTGGAGTAGCCGGAGATAACCCGCTCAAGTCACAGGGAGAGATTCCAACAGCACCCGTGGTCAGGATCGAACCCACGTCCCTCACGCTGTAAGGCAGCAACTCTACCTCTACGCAAGTGCGCCGCCATTCTGGTAGAAACCAGGTGTAGCATCAGTGACATCCGTATGAAGAAGGGTCTCAACCCAGAACGTCACCCATTCCTCTCCAGAGATGTTGCCTGTCCCGCTGAGTTACTCCAGCATATTGTGTCTATCAGCATTTTGTTTCTATCTTTGGTTTAAACCGGCATCTGCAGTTCCTTCCTAGATATTAATCCATTGTCTATACCTCTCTATTTCACATTCTGCTGATCATGGTGAAGTTTTCAGAGAGCTGATTCATTTTTATATGCCAGGCACCTAGTGCAGTTTACATCAGGTAATTCATATGTTCAGTGCAGAAACATCGCACTACACCATTTCATTTTTTTTGCTTGCCTCCATCTCTCTGGAAAGTTTAAACAAATATATAATTTCTCCAATAACCCCCCCTTTCTTTTTATCTGTTGTTTAATCCTTGCCTGGAACATTAATGGTACTGGTATTGCCCATCTGAATGAATACCTTATTGTATTCTACTTTGGGTTCTACTTTGTTTTGAGCGCCACGTCCTCCGGCTCCCACGTGAACTGTCCTCGACCGCCAGCCCCCTGATTGATCTCCGCGCCACCGGGGGTTGACCCACGAGGCTTCCCTGGAAACAAGGTTATTCCTTCGCCCCGTAAGTCTCCCTCCTTTCTTCATCAAATCTCTCCTCCTACTTCTGCAAAAGTGGGGAACATGTTTAAAAACACGACATTGAAAATCATGGACGGAACTAACTTTGCGGATGATACAAAGGTAGGTGGAAGGGCAGGTAGTGTAGATGAATCCCTGGACACTGCAGAAGGACTAACACAGATTGGGAGAGTGGGAAGAGAAGTGGCAGATGGAATACAGTGTAGCAAAGTGTGCAGTCATGCACGTTGGTAGTAGGAGTAGAGCGGTAGATTATTTTCTTAATGGGGAGAGGATTCAGAAATGCAAAGGGACTTGAATACTGGTGCATGATCCCAAAAGGTTAATTTGCAAGTTGAATGGGTAGTAAGGAAGCCAAATGCAAAGTTAGCATTCATTTCGAGAGGACTAGAATAAAAAACAGGGATGTATTGGTGATGCTTTATAGGGCACTGGTCAGAAGGCATTTGGAGCAGTGTGAGCAGTTCTGGACCTCATATCTGAGGAAGGATGTGCTGGCATTGAAGAGGGTTCAGAGGAGGATGATGACAATGATTGGGTTAACATATGAAGAGCGTTTGACCGCACTGGGCCTGTACTCACTAGAGTCTAGGTGAGGGGGTACCTCATTGAAACTCATTGAATAGTGAAAGGCCTAGACAGAATGGATGTGGAGAGGATGTTTCCACTAGTGGGAGAGTCAAGGACCAGAGGCCATAGCCTTAGAATAAAAGGGCGCTCCTTTAGGTAGGAGATGTGGAGAAATTAATTTTGTCAGAAGGTGGTGAATCTGTGGAATTCACTGCCATAGACGGCTGTGGAAGCCAGGTTATTGGGTACCTTTAAGGTGGAGATGGATAAATTTGTGATTATTAAGGTGTCAAAGGTTATGGGGAGAAGGCAGAAGAATGGGATTGAGAGGGAAATATAGATCAGTCATCATTGAATGGTGGAGTCGACTCGATGGGCTGAATGGCCTAATACTGCTCCTGCGACTTATGAACTCACTTTTTTTATAGAGACTGCACGGCGTACAGTATGAGTTCTAGGGACAATTTACAATTTTTACCAAAGCCAATTAACCTACAATCCTGTACGTCTTTGGAGTGTGGGAGGAAACCGGAGCACCCGGAGAAAACTCATGCAGGCACGAGGAGAATGTACAAACTCAGTACAGACAGCACCCATAGCCAAGATCGAACCCGGGTCACCTGCTTTGTAAGGTAGCAACTCTACCACTGCACCACCGTGCCACCCTAATGCCCCTGTCCCACTTAGGAAACCTGAACGGAAACGTCTGGAGACTTTGCACCCCACCCAAGGTTTCTGTGCGGTTCCCGGAGGTTTTCGTCAGTCTCCCTAATGGTCGAAAGTGATTTCCATTTTAAAATTCGGTAATTTTTTCATCCAAGCCGGTTGCGATGCTAGTTGAAGGTGGTTGCCGGAGGACAAAAACCTCCGGGAACTGCACGGAAACCTTGGGTGGGGCGCAAAGTCTCCAGAGGTTTCCGTTCAGGTTTCCTAAGTGGGACGGGGCATTACACTTTTCCGACGGAATTGATACACAACCTATTGCACAAATCGGAGTCTGAATGCAATTTCACAGGCGTACCTGAGGAAATACTGTATACTGCATAGCAAGCTGTAGTTAAGGGTGATGACGGTATCATTAAATAACCCAAAGGATTCCAATCCAGCACTCATTTGAAGTGGAACTAATCAATAGTGAAGGAATCAGCAGGCATTATCAATGGACTGGCCAAATGCTGACAGAATGATTGCTGGAACATTAATTGTTTTCTGTGATGTTTTATTCCCAGAGCTGATTAATCAGCTGCAGGAATCTGTTGTTCCTCAAATGTGAAAGAGAACATAAAAGCCAAGGAAAGAAATAGTTTTCCTACTATTTCCTCCCTGCGTTGGCCAACAAATTAGTCTCCCTGAGCTCTCCCGAGAATATCAGCTGGACAGTTTAGAGTGCTGTGTAAGCTAACGGTATAATAGAATTCATCTCTGGTATTTTCAGAATGTAATTCCATTGACTAGCGAGTCAGCTTGAATGTGTTACCTGCACGGAATGTCGATTAGATTGTTACCTTGCTGAACATCAGCCCAGAGGTAGAACTGGTTTGCTTCTCTGCGAGGAGGAATCTTCACAAAGGATTTTCAGATTCCATGTGGGTAAACACCAATTGCTGGAGCAGCATGGTGGTGCAGCGGTAAAGTTGCTGCCTCACAGGGCCAGAGACCCAGGTTCGATCCTGACTTGCGGTGCTGTCTGTACGGAGTTTGTATGTTCTCTCTGTGACCACATGGGTTTTCTCCAGGTGCTCCAGTTTTCTCCCACACTCCAAAGACGTACAGCTTTGTAGGTCAATTGGCTTTGGTAATAAAATTGTGAATTGTCCCTAGTGTGTAGGACAGTGTGTAGGATCGCTGGTCGGTGCAGACTTGGTGGGGTGAAGGGCCTTTTTCCACTCTATCTCTACAGTGGCAACAATGTGTATTTACATACAGAGTGCATTTACCAGATTAAAATATCCAAAGGCACTTCATAGGAGTGTTGACAAATACCAGGCTCCTGTGTAGGTTGTGGAACTTAGTCAAGGATACAATACCGGGATTAACTTGAGTCCCAGTACAATCACTCGGGCAAATGTCGATAGTGGCAAGGCCTGAGTACTATAACCGGCTGTAAAGCGGTCAGGCAGCATCGCTGGTGATAGTGCCGCGCTCCCTGAAGAACCAAATGCATTCTACGTTCACTGAGCAGATGGCCAATAGGGCAACGATACCTGTCTCATCAGACTCGAGAGTGCCTTTTCCCAGGGTCATTGTTGCAGACATTAGATTGGCCTTCCTAGGGTGATCCCACGGAAAGCAGTGGCCCGGATAGAGTCCCTGGCCGCGTACTTAGGGACTGTACAGACCAACTAGCTGGAGTTCTCAGGGACATCTTTAGTCTCTCCCTACACCGTTCCTAGGTACACACTTGCTTCAAGAGGACCACTATCATCCCCATGCCAAATAAAAGCAAGATCTCATGCCTTAATGACTGTCCAGTGGCCTTGACATGCAGTGCGTCGAGAGGCTGGTTATGGGACACATTAAATCCAGCCTAACAAACCACCTTGATCCACTGCAATTTGCCCAGTGATGCCATCTCCCTGTCCCTACGCTCCTCCCTGGAGATGCTCCTATTCACTGACTACATCTCTGCTTTCAATATTATTATCCCATCCAAGTTCATCCCCAAACTTGTGGAATTTGAAGTCAGCACTCTCCTCTGCAACTGGATCCTTGCCTCACCACCAAGAGACCCCAATCAGTGAGGATAGGGGACAAATCATCATCTGTGATAATCCTCAACACTAGTGCTCTACAACGATGCACTCTCATGCCCCTATTAAATTCTTCACACACTCATGACTATAGCCAGGATGTTTAGGCGCTAAAAATCTCTGAAATAAACAGGCAAAAAGACATAATAAAATTACAAAAAAGGCACGAAAAAGGCATTTATTGACAAAAAAAGGCATAAAAAGGCCTTTATGTCCACCACCAAAGTATGGTTTATAATGATAATTATAAAGGTGTACTACATTAAATGACCAAAGTTGCCTGCTTGCACATAACTACCAGCATTTTTTTCAAATTATCTGCTGTTAAGCTATGCCGTCTGTCAGACAGAATATGCTACAGTTGTGAAAAACCTATTTCTACCCCAGCTGAGGTCACTGGTGCATACCTGAAACAAGCTACAGACTCTATATTCATGTCGATATTTTGCACATTACAACTACCTTTGTGAACTTTAGCTGTTTTGTATTTCTTCAAGATCTTTGTTAGCTAAAATCCCCCTCTCACATGTTCCAAGTATGTCTTCACCTACAGCGCCAGGATCTTTAAGTACAAAGCACAGCAAGTGAAGATGTAAACAACTGAGCAATAGTTGAGCTGTTTGACTTCTCCAATACTTCCGATGTCAAGAAATACTCCTTTGATGGTTGACCTGCCTCCAGTGTACCAATGACCACATTGGCAACAAATCTCCCCACAGCGTCAGTTATCTCGTCTATTGGGATCCATATTTTGTTGCATGCAACATCATCTCTAATTTTCTGCACAACAATGTTGAAGTTGCTGTCAACATATTTTTCCATAATGATGACTCGCTTGGTATATGTTCCTTTGTGTATTTCCCTAAAAAACCTCTGAGAGATTTGTTTTCCAATTTCCACAGTGGAATTCCAGCATCAATGAAAGCGTTGCACAAATCACTCGAAAACTCAGATCTGCGATTGGAGCCATCAGTAAATGTTGTGAGGAAACAAGCTTACGTATTTCCTACCTTCAGTTTCTCTGCCGCCGACTTGTGTTTAGCTGTCTGCACATGCTGGGAGATTAAATATTTCTTCTCATGATTCACTGCTTTCTCACATGCGTTGTAAAACTACACACAGTTGTCTGTAGAGAATGTATCACTCCCATACACTCTCACCAAATCGTTCAGTTTTTTACAAGGCGTTGACTTGACTTTACGCATTTTGACGCTTGCAGGGGTAGATCCTACAGGAGCGGGGATGCAGACCTCTACAGGCAGGCCAAGTACAAGCTAAGAAGAGGAATCAGAACTGCCAAGGAAAGGTACTCTGAGACGTTGAGGAGCAAGTTCTCAGCAAATGACTTCTTCAGTGTGGAAGGGCTTGCAAGAAATCATAAGCTACAAGAGGAACCCCCCCTGCTCCTTGGACAATCATCAGCTGACCAATGACCTGAACGAGTTCTACTGCAGTTTCGATAAACGGAAACTTAACCCTGGTAACCCCAACCAACACTTCACACCTACTCACAGCTTGACTCCAGTTTGAAAAGACTGGACCCTTCCCCACCTACTCCTCCCCAATCACCACTTCACACCTACTTAAAGCATGACTCCAGTCTGCAAACACTGGACTCTTTCCCACGCACCCCTCTCCAATCACCACTTATATCTCTCGTTTCCCTGATCCCTGACCAGTCTGAAGAAGGGTCTCGACCCGAAACGTCGCCTATCTCCTTCGCTCCTTAGATGCTGCTGCACCCGCTGAGTTTCTCCAGCTTTTTGTGTAACCACTTAACACCCACTTACAGCCGGGTTTCACCCCGGTGGTGTAAATTTTCTTGTACTTTACGTTAAAACGACAAAAAAAGCTTATTTGGGCACTGAATCATGAAAAGGGCATTATCTTCCTGAAATCATCAAAAAAGGCATGAAAGGGCACTTATGGCATTTATGGCAAAATCCTGGTTCTACTCATGACTGTGCAGCCAAATACCAATCCAACTCAATTTAAACATTTGCTCGCCATTGTGGGCCATCCATCAAATAATGCCGAGTTTGAGTTCAGGAACGAGATTGAAAACCTCGTAACCTGGTGCGAAGACAACAATTTCTCTCTCAATGTCAGCAAGACAATTAGATTGTAATTGACTTCAGGAAGCACAGTGGTACACATACCCTGGTACACATTGACCTCGCCGAAGTAGAGATGGTTGAAAGCTTCAGGTTTTAGTAAATATCACCAGCAACTTTCCCTGGACCGCCCACATCGAAACAATTGGCAAGACATACAACTCTACTTCCTGAGAAGGCCTTGGAAGTTCAGCATGTCCCCAACAACTCTCACCAACTTCCACAGATGTGCCGAAGAAAGAAGGTTACAGCTCAACTGTTATTTTTCCACTTTCCCATTCATATTCTCACATTTTGGAAGAGTCAACAGACTGCTTAATGGTGCAGCTGGTAGAGTTGCTACCTCTCAGTTCCAGCAGCCCAGGTTTAATCCTGACCTCCACAACTGTCTGTGAAGAGATTTCATATTCACTCTCTGAATGCATAGGTTTCCTCCATAGGTTCTAGTTTCCTCCCACATCTCAAGGGCTTGTGGGTTGGTAGTTTAACTGGCCACAGTAAAATGGCCCCAAGCGTATCACTAAGTGTATAACATGAAGTAGTTCAGTTTACAGATACAGCGTAGAAACAGGCCCTTCAGCCCACCAAGTCCATGCTGACCAATGATCACTAATACACTAGTCCAACCCTACACTCAAGGGAGAATTTACAGGAGTCAATTAACTTATAAACCTGCACATCTTTAGAATGTGGGGAGAAACCGGAGCACTACGCAGTCACAGGGAGAACGTACAAAGTCCGTACCCGTAGACGGGATCTAAACCGTAGATGGGATCGAACCAGGTCTATGGCGCTGTCAAGCAGCAGCTCTACCCACTGCACCACTATGTGCTGACACATAGTTGATAGAAACGTAAAGAGAAATAAAAAGATTTCTAAATAAATGAGTGTTGCATGGGCAACACACAGTGGGCCAAAGGGCCAGCCTCCTTACTGTGTAACTCTATAACATGGATCTCAACAAGGAACCATTGGGACCAGACCCAAAACGTTGCTTGTCCACCTCCTCTCCAGATGCTGCCTGACCCGCTGAGTTTAGTTTAGTTTAATTTAGTTTAGAGATACAGCGTTGAAACAGGCCCTTCGGCTAGCCAAGTCCGCACCGACCAGAGATTCCGTACACTACCACTATCCTACACTCCAGGGACAATTTACAATTTACACCAGCCAATTAACCTACAAGCCTGTTGGAGTGTGGGTGGAAACCAGAGCACCAGGAGAAAACCCACACGGTCACGGGGAGAACGTACAAACTCTGTACAGACAGCACCCGTAGTCAGGATCGAACCCGGGTCTCTGGCGCCGTGAGGCAGCAATTCTCCACCGTGCCCCCAGTAATTTGTGTAACGCTCAGCTTCCTGGCACCTGCAGCCTCCCGTGTCTCCGCTCGCGCTTTATGTTTGTTCTTTCTCGATAATCTATAGCTCAAGCTCAAATATTGTCAGACTCTCTTGTCAGCTGATTAATCTTGGTATCAAAAGTTTGGACGTTGTGGGATTGGCTCTCGAGTGGCGGATATGTCCTGGCCTCTTTCTGCACAGAATCACACGGCACACGGGGAAAATGAGCAATTGTTGAAACACAAGGAAAGCAGATGGGATGTCGAGTGCTCCTTTCACACTGTCATCCTTAAGCCTGGCAATGACTAAAACTATTCATTTTCAACCTGCAGCTAATTTATCATGGTATTGTTACCACTCCCATCGCATTCAGCAGGGTGAATCTACCTCCGGTGCTGCACCTACATACTCAGTCTTAGAGTAGCTACCTGCCAGAATTTAATTTTACGAGTCTTACAAATAACCACACATTCCACTTGTGTTGTCAGCAGAAAATTTAAATTAATTCTGGACATTGTGGGCAATAAACGGGGTGTGCTTTTATTTCAGATTTTACCCTGAATGCACCAAGGTAGTTTTGTTCATCTTGTCGGGAGTACACTGACAATACTGCACATAGATGTAATGCCCTGCCTTCTCCCTTGAATACTTATTGCATGTAAATTCAATCAAGGATTGACCACTTATATTGTTTCTGCTTAATATTACATTGAGTTAAATTCGGTTCAGAGTTACAGTGTGGAAAGAGACCCTTCGGCCCACCGAGTCCACACGGACCAATGATGACCCATACATTAGTTCTATCCAACACATTAGGGCGAATATACAGAAGCCAATAAACCTACAAACCTGCATGTCTTTGGAATGTGGGAGAAAACCGGAGCACCCGGAGGAAAACTACAATACAAGCTCCGTAGTTAGGATCGACCGAGGCCTCTATAAGGCAGCAACTCTACTGCTGTGCCACTGTGCCGCCTAATCCTGACATTATTTGGACTGATTTTGATTTTGTATTATCAAATTTGGTTTTTGAAAAGCAAAACTGAATAGAGGAATGATATTCCCGGAAACAATGACCACAGAATGATCAACGAAGAGGCAAAGGACCTTACTTTTCAAAAGTGAAAGTTACAGGAATCAGAATGCTTTTGGCTGGGGAACTGAGACCATACCGTGATAGTGGATAAAATAATAGGCACAAATTTATCCTAAAGGTCTGAAGAAGTGTCCCAACCCAAAATGTCACCTATCCATTTTCTCCAAAGATGCTGCCTGACCCGTTGAGTTACTCCAGTATTTTGTGTCTAGTTTAGTTTAGATTAGTTTTGAGATACTGGCTGGAAACAGGTCCTGAGGCTGCACAGACCAATGATCACCCACATACTAGTTCTATCCTGCACACTGAGGCCAAATTACAAACGCCAATTAGCCTACAAGCCTACATGGCTTTAGAATGTGGAAAGAAACCAGAGCACCTGGACGGAATCCACGCGGTCACAGGGAGAACATACAAACTCCTTACAGGCAGCACCCGTAGTCAGGATCGAACCTGGGTCACTGGTGCTATAAGGCACAAACTCTCCCGCTTCACCACCTTTTAGATGCTGGAAATCTGAGATCAAAACAGAAAATGCTGAAAATATTCAGCAGATCAGGCAGAATTATGGAGAGGGAATCAGACTTCATAACTTAAGTCAATGACCATTCATCAGAACTCAAAAAAGTAGAAAAGAAGCAAGTTTTAAATTGCAAATTTAGAGATTGCAGATTGCAGGAAGGGTAGAAAGATCCTTCTGCTATTTAGTTTTTCAATCTCTCTGGTCTCATTCTTCTCTTTCTATTTCTATTTTTCAGAGATATCATGCACTATGAACAAGCCTTTGGCATTCAATTTCAACTGATACCACTGTGTCTCCATCCTCCCACCGACTTGCTTGTGCTCTCTATTTTTAGTTACCTCAGAGTTACGGCGCGGAAACAGGTCATTCGGCCCACCAAGTCCGCGCCGGCCAGCGTTCTCCCCTTACTCTAACTCTATCCTGCACACTAACGCCAATTTAGATTTTTACCAGACCCAATTAACCGACAAACCTTTACGTCTTTGGAGTGTGGGAGAAAACCAGAGCACCCGGAGAAACCCCACGGGGTGGTGGGGAAAACGTACAAACTCCATACAGACAGCACCCATAGTCAGGATGGAACCTGGGTCTCTGGCGCAGTGAGGGAACTGGGCTCGGTAATAATATGAATAATTAACTCTTTGTCTCTTGATAGTTGCTGCATTTCTAGCATGTTCTATGTTTTCATATTTGTAAGATATGAATTGACATTCCCAAAAAAATTGAAATATCACAGAAACAGTCCCTTCAGCCCAACATGCCATGTCAACAAAGATGCCCAATCTACGTTAGTCCCACCTGCCCACGTTTGGCCCATGTCCCTGATTCCATGCCTAGGTCTCAGAACTATTCTCTAAGCTACTCAGAGAATGTGAATGTGTGACCGATGGTCGGCGTGAACTCAGTGGGCCGAGCAGCGTGTTTCAATGCTGTATCTTTCAATCAATATAAATTATTTCTGAAAAACAATAATATAATTTAAATCTGCAGAGCAATTTTACTTGATTATTTCATATAAACAAGTGCTAAATGTGAGATTGTGGAAAGTGGTTTGTTGGAAAGACTTAGCCTGACAGAATGAGGATGCAGAATTGATCATCAGAAGAATCAGGATCCTTGTGCTCCTGTTATGTTGCTGTTTGTGTATTCATTGGCTCCTCTCCTCTCATAGACAGCTGTAGCAATACTTCCCAGAGGGGTCATCATTACTGTCAACCTCTCCTGAAAGGAAGACTCATCATAAAATAGCACAAAAGAAAACTTAATGAGAATTATACTCAATTACCAGCAACTTTGTTCTCAGTTTTGTAAGAAGACATCAATCTCATAGGCATTAAAATTGGCTCCGCATGTGCATGTCTTTTTGTGTGTAGATCACACTTGAATCTGGCTTTATCCAAGCACTTACGGCCACTTTCTCATATGTTGTCATGGGGTGAGGCATTGAGTATAAGAGCCAGGAGTCGCGTTGCATCTCCACAAGACTTGATTAGGCTGCATTTGGAGTTTTGCATATCATTTAGTTTAGTTTAGTTTAGAGATACAGCGCAGAAACAGGCCCTTTGGTCCACCGAGTCCACATCAACCGATGATCCCCGCTCATTAGCACCATCCTATACACACTAGGGACAATTTACATTTATACCAAGCCAATTAGCCTACAAACCTGTACATCATTGGAGTGTGGGAGGAAACCGAAGGTCTCGGAGAAAATCCACGCAAGTCACGGGGAGAACGCAGGAACCATCGAACAGTCAGGATCGAACCTGGGTCGCTGGTGCTATACGACAGCAACTCTACCGCTGCACCACTGTGTCCCATTACAGGAAGGATGTGGAGGCTTTGTTCAAATCTGTCCAACCTCTCCGTATCAAGAGATTTAAGTAGCAGCAGCATTGCTGTTGCACAACCATAGAGGGTGAAACCCAATGTTTTGATACTAATCCAATCACAATATGTTTCTGAAATATTGAGCGATCAATATGAACATGTCCATTGATATCAGGCTACACTGAAGAAGGGTCCTAATCTTAAACGTCACCTGTCTATTCCCTCAACAGATGCCGTCTGACACATTAAGTCAGTCCAGCACTTTGCCATAAGACACTTTGTCAGAAATCTAAATAAGCAGAAAAAGTTTGGTTCATTATCACACCCCATATATATGAAGGTTTAATTGGTCTGATGTCTTTCACAGCCACACAACATGCCAAAGTTCTGTACCACAAATGTGGATTACAGGATATGTATTTACTGCCTATTCACTACTGTAATGTAGAAAACACAGTGGGCAGTTTGAATATAGCAAAGTTCTAATCGCACAATATAACAACAGTTCAGATTAACTTAGCAAAGATAGACAGTGGGCCAGGCAGCATCTCTGGTGAGAGGAAACAGGTGGTGTTTCAAGTCAGGCCCTTCTCAGGCTTCTTCTAGCAAAGTTAGTAGAAGAATCAATGTTGAGGCAGGATTTTGTCTTGCTAATGATATGAATATTGATGATATTGTGCCTTTGGATCTCCTCCATGTAGTGCAAAACTGTGTGGAACGGCCTAGCACAGTAAAGCTGCTGCCTCACAGCACCAATTTCCTGGCTTTGATCGGGTGCCATCTGTGTGGAGTTTGCACGTTCTTCCTGTGACCAAGTGGATTTCCTCCAGGTGCTCCGGTTTCCTCCCACATCCCAAAGATGTGCGTGTTTGCAGGTTGATTGACCTCATTAAATTGTCCCTCATGTGTAGGGGTCAGTTGAGAAAGTTGGGATAACATAGAACTAGTGCGAATAGGTGATCGATGGTTGGTGTAGACTGGATTGACCGTGGGCCCTGTTTCCAGGCTGTGAACTAAACTGAGGGGGCAGCACGATGGCAAATGGTGTCACACTGTCACATAGAGTTGCTGCCTTACAGCGCCATAGACTCAGGTTCAATCCTGACTAGTGGGTGCTGCCTGTGTGTAGTTTGTACGTTATCCCCGTGACTACGTGGGTTTTCTCTGAGTGCCCCGGTTTCCTCCCACACTCGAAAGATGTACAGGTTTGTAGGTTATTTGACTTGGTATGAATGAAAATTGTCCGTAGTGTATAGGATAATGTTAATGAAAAGGGATCGCTGGTCGGCGCAGACTCGTTAGGCCGAAGAGCCTGTTTCCGTGCTGTATCTCCAAATTAAACGAAACAAAATGAAACTAAACTTGATATACTGCTCAAACCTCAAGCACACAGACAAACTCTGACTGAGAACCACACCAGTACCATTGACTTGAAGCTCAATTGACTTCCCAATGGATGCTTTGCCTTTCTTTCCTTGAGCACATTCATTGAAAGTTAAATCAGCCAACAGAAAATATTCAAGAGAATAATCCATCACAGTTTACTTTAATACTTTAAATAATGATAAAGATTTGATAACCTTTCTACCTCATGGGGTGGTGAAGTCTGTTCAAGTGCTTAAAAGCACATTTTATTCAATTTAGAAAAATTGTAATTTGCTAAATAGTTATTTAAATTATTCATGGGAAGAAGAGCACACTGATTGATTTAATATCTGATAAAAATGATTAAAACATGCAGTAATGTAGTTTATATCTCAGGAAACAATGCTGAATGAAGATTTAATTGCAGTAATAGCAGTTGCTTTCCTGCTTGCTTCTTTGAGCTGCTAATGCCTTTCATGATAATTCTGGCGTCCAGCCCCAAATCTGATCATTACATTTTCTTAAAAGAAAAATATTTCTGACTGCAAAATGCAGAACAATTCGGTCTCACAGGGTCATAGAGTGATACAGTGTGATACAGGCCCTTCAGCCCAATTTGCCCACATCGGCCAACATGTTCCAGCTACACTAATCCCACTGGCCTGCGTTTGGTCCATATCCTTCCAAACCCGTCCTATCTATGTACCTGTCTAACTGTTTCTTAAATGTTGGGATAGTCGCTGCTTCAACTACCTCCTCTGGCAGCTTGTTCCATACCCCCACCACCCGTTGTTCCCCATGAGGGTCTGAATACATTCTAATGCTCTCTCTCTTATATTTTTCCCATATGTTTTGAAATAAATGGTACACCAATAAGAATTATTTAATAAGAATTTGTTGATCACAGATTTTCGCATGCTGTTGAAGGAGATTTTATTTGAGAGGCAAATCTGCAAAGAGTGCTCATTGAATCGGAAATCTCATAGATACATTCACTGATTCTGTGATAATGTTCCAGTCTGAGGGGTTTCATTGATTTGTATGTGTGTGTGTGAGTGAGCGTGTGTGAGTGTGTGTGTCTGTGTGTTGGTGTGTGACACGCTGAGTCCAAGCCAACCATCAATCATCCATTCATGCTAGTTCTAGCGAGCATAGAACATACTACATTACAGCATAAGAACAGGCCCTTCTGCCCACAATGTCTGTGCTGAACATGATGCCAAACTCCAACTATCTGCCTGCATATAATCCACACACTGCAATTCCTGCTCTATGTTAACCTATTTCCTCATCCACTCCCTACATACTAGGGGCAATTTTAAAGAAGCCAATTCATTCACAAAACCACATATCCTTGGGATGTGAGGGGAAATCAGAGCTCCTGGAGGAAATCCACACAGTCACAGAGAGAACATGCAAACTCCACACAGTAGGCACCCAAATTCAGGATTAAACCTGGGTCTCCAGTTTTGTGAGGCAGCAGGTTTAACAGCTGCACAATCCTGTGTGTGTGTGTGTGTGTGTGTGTGTGTGTGTGTGTGTGTGTGTGTGTGTGTGTGTGTGTGTGTGTGTGTGTGTGTGTGTGTGTGTGTGTGTGTGTGTCTGCGTGTGCGTGTACGTGTGTGTGTGTGTGCGCGTGTGCGTGTGCGTGTGTGTGCGTGTGTGCGTGTGCGTGTGTGTGTGCATGAACGTACGTGTGTGTGCGCCTGTGTGTGCATGTGTGTGCACGTGTGTGTGTGTGTGTGTGTGTGCTTGTACGCGTGTGTGTGTATGTGCATGAACTTACGTGTGTGTGTACGTGAGTGCGTGTGTGAGTGCGTGTGTGTGTGTGCGTACGTGTGTGTCTGTGTGTGTGTGCGTATGTGTGTGTGTGGGTGCGTACGTGTGTGTGCGTACGTGTGTTTGTGTGTGTGTGCGTGCGTGTGCGTCTATGTGTGTGTAAGTATATGTATAGAGAAAAAGTAAGTGAAAAATTATTCTGTACACAGGCTCAGTTTGTTGACGATAAACAACTGTAGCTGCTTTACATTACTACATCTGTGCTGCACAGGGAGGTACAGATTTAAACTAAAAGAGGTTACTCTTATTGAAAAAGCCTAGAAAATCTTCATATATAATCAAGATATGGAATAAATCATTGGGGTTGGGTCAGTAATTACCCTGAAATAATTTGAAAATCAATTTTAACTTAATGAGATAACTCTGGAATTTGGAAGGATGATTTAAATTGTGCCAAATGGCCTTGCATTCCGTTATTTACGATGTAATTTAGTTTAGAGATAGAGTGTAGAGATAGGCCCCTCGGCCCACCAAGTCCGCACTGACCAGCGAGCCCCACATGTTAACACCATCCTACACACACCAGGGGCAATTTTTTACATTTATACCAAGCCAATTAGCCTACAAACCTGTACGTATTTGGAATGTGGGAGGAATCTGAAGATCTCGGAGAAAACTCGCACGGTCACAGGGAGAACCTACAAACAGCACTCGTAGTAAGGATCGAACCTGGGTCTCTGGTGCTGCGAGGCAGTAGCTCTACCTCTGCACCAACAATCTCAAAGAATGTTGAGAACAATGCTGATATACAAATAATGGGCAAGCTACCAACAATTGGCTGCAACAGCAGTGGTAGCAAGAACCATATTCAGCTGGGATGATCAACCAACGCAATGCAAGATTCCACCCAGAGCAAATTGCATGAGCATCTAATGTTTAGTTTAGTTTAGGGATATAGCATGGAAACAGGCCCTTCAGCAAACCATTAAGCAATCACCTCGTACACTAACACTACCCTGCACACTAGGGACAATTTATAATCTTTACCGAAGCCAATTAACTGAAAAACTGTACGTCTTTGGAGTGTGGGAGGAAACCGGGGCACCCGGAGAAAACCCACGCGGTCATGGGAGAACGTGCAAACTCCGTACAGACAAACACCCGTGGTCAGGATCGAACCCGGGTCTCTGGCGCTGTGAGGCAGCAACTCTACAGCTGCGTAACCATGCCACCCCTAGATGTCCTTCTCGCATTTCCTGTCACACTCTCCTAAAGAACCACTCAAAGGCAGGAGTTCAAGACTAGCTCAGCACTAAATCACATTCAAATACAGTGAGGTGCAGTTTGTGATATCTTATATTGTGAAGCTTCATCGGGCTTGAGTCCTGTGAAAGCAGTTAATGCCAGTTTTTTACTCCGTTCTCAAACATATTCCAAATTGCACAAATTATGTACACCCACATTACATTCATATTACACAAGAAATAAAGAAGGACTCTGATTAATACTGGTTACTGTACTAATGATGCTGAGAACACAAATTCACGTTTGAGTATTATAGTTTGATCACTGTTTGCCTTTTGAAGTGAGATATTTTTGCTCCCACCATTTTTTCAAGGTAAAAACACAAAGTGAAGGAATTCAGTGGGTTGGGCAACATCTGTAAAGGGGACAGACAGGGTTTTGGGTCAGGGGGTTTCATCAGTAGGAAGAAAGGTCCCGACCCAAAATATCACCTGTGCTTTGCCTCCGTTGATGCTGCCTGACTTGGTGAGTTCCTCCAGCACTTTGTGTTTTGCTCAAGATTCCAGCACCTGCAGGTCCAGGTCTCTCAATTTTCTCCGGATAACTGGGAAAATGCAGCAAGTGCCTTGATAATAAAAATCTCCCAGTAAAAATAAATCTAAATTTATTTTTAAATATTCTAAAAATAACTAATAGCCTAATTGTATAGCTTTATTAAGCACTGTTAGGGGAACATGACATGTGAACCAAACTTCACCACATCAGAAGTCTTATCAATTCATGAAATAAGTTTACAATTACTGTGGAAAATTTATGTGCAACACATAAATGTATCGCTGCAAATCCAGCCAGCATTTATCAAAGTTGTACATAAAATCAGTGTCAGTGAGGGGAACGAATCCATCTCTGCGTGTTCCATGGTTCTTTGTTGTCACGATGTACGCACTGTACGCTGACTTTCCTTTTGCTTAGCGCACACATGCACGAGTCGCCAAAATACCTCTACTTCATCAGAAGACGTAGGAGGTTCGGCATGTCCCCAACAACCCTCACCGACTTCTACAGATGCGCCACAGAAAGCATTTTATCAGGATGGATGACAGCTTGGATTGTGAACAGCTCCATCCAAGACGGCAAGCAACTGCTGCAAATTTGAACGCAGCCCAGATCATCGCATGAACCAACCTCCTTCCCACTGACTCAATATATACCTCACTCCACCTCTGCAAGGCCAGCAGCATAATCAAGGACGAGTCGCACCCTCATCACTCCATCTTTTCCCCTCTCCCATCAGGTAAGAGGTACAGAAGTGTGAAAACACACACCTCCATATAACCATATAACAATTACAGAGCGGAACCAGGCCCTCTCGGCCCTTCCAGTCCGTGCCGAACATTTATTTTTCCCTAGTCCCATCTACCTGCACTCAGACCATACCCCTCCATTCCCTTCCCATCCATATACTTATCAACTTTACTTTTAAATGTTAAAATCGATCCTGCCTCCACCACTTCTGCTGGAAGCTCATTCCACACAGCCACCACTCTCTGAGTAAAGAAGTTCCCCCTCATGTTACCCCTAAACTTCTGTCCCTTCATTCTCATGTCATGCCCTCTTGTTTGAATCTTCCCTGCCCTCAATGGGAAAAGCTTATCCACGTCAACTCTGTCTATCCCTTTCATCATTTTAAAGACCTCAATCAAGTCCCCCAGATTCAGGGACAGTTTCTTCCAAGTTGTTATCAGGCAAGTGAACCATCCGACCGCAACCAGAGAGCAGTCCTGAACTACAATCTAACTCATCGGAGACCCTAGGGCTCTCTTTGATTAGGCTTTAATGGCTTTACCTTGCACTAAGCATTATTCCCTCATACTGTATCTGCACACTGTAAGTGGCTCGATTGTAATCATGTATAGTCTTTACACTGGCTGGTTAGCACGCAACAAAAGCTTTTCACTGCATCTCAGTACACGTGATAATGAACTAAACTGATGAGTTGGCGCCATTTATAAATAATGCAAAGTCCACTTGCTGGATGTACCGGAGCGTCCCCGATCCAGGTGAGCCCAGGTAAGTCCAGGTAAGCCCCAGGCTGCTGCAGGGCCTTCTCTGTTGCCCATAACTGGCCTAACCTGCCAACCTACGTCCCTCTCCACGCCCGACTGCCTTCTGCCTTCTGTCCACCTCAGAAGCCACTGAATGGACCAGTCTCTGTGCACATTATACCTGTTTTATCCTTGTTACAAGTGTCTTTTGCAACAGCCAGAGAGGATTTTGTCCACATGGATTTTTGATAAACCAGGAATATGCAGGGAATGGAGTTGTATGGACCATGTGTAGGCAAAGGGGATTAGTTTAATGTGGCATCATGTTTGGCACGGATATAGGGGGTCGAAGGGTCTGTTCCCGTGCTGTATTGTTATATGTTCTATGTTCGATGTTCTGTGTCTGGTTTAGTTTATTGTCACATGTACCGGGATACAGTGAAAAGCCTTTGTTGCATGCTAACCAGTCAGTGGAAAGACAATACATGATTACAATCGAGCCATCCATAGTAAACAGATAGATTATAAAGGCAATAACATTCAGTGCATGATAGAGTCCAGTAAAGTGCGTGTAGAGATAGTCTGAGGGTCTCCCATCTCCCATTTAGGTTGATAGACCCTCAGGAATGATCTCGATAGAATGGTTCAATTGCCAGATAACAGCTTGGAGGTGTGCGTTTTCTCACTCCTGCACCCCTGCACCTCCTTTTCGATGGGAGAAGGGAGAAGCAGGAGTGGCTGGGGTGCGACTCGTCCTTGATTATGCTGCTGCCCTGGCAAAGGCAGCGTGAAGTGTAGATGGAGTCAATGGAAGGGAGGTTGGTTTGTGTGATGGGCGGGGCTGCGTCCACAGCTCTCTGCAATTTCTTGTGGTCTGGGATGGAGCTGTTCACAAACCATGCTGCCATGCATCCCGATAAAATGCTTTCTGCAGCACGTCTGTTCTATGTTCTAATGTGAAGACTAGTTATCTGCCTCTTTACTGCTGGTCGACAGTTGCCAATATCCTTGCAACTGGACACAGGTGTGAACTCAAGAGATAATTGAGGACACTGAGGAGCAAAAGGATAACATGGTGCTAGATCAGCATCGCATGTTGGTTGAACCAGAATCTGCCTGTGCTACATCCAGTCTTGAACCAACACGAGTGTTGCAAACAGGAGCAAACCCACATCACAGTTTTACACATGGACATTGGAATAATAAGATGTAAATCTTCAGAACAAACTAACTTCCCAATAGTTAATTCTAATACACATAGGCTGCAACATTACAGAAGGAATTACAAATTGTTTCTTTGGAGAGGGTGCAAAGAGGTTTACTAAAATGCTGCCTGGATTATCGTAGGCCCCCCTCGGCCATGACTGAACATGGGTGATACATCCTAGTCGTTGGCCGCTTGCTCCAAACCCCGGCTGGAGCAGCGTCGCTTGTGGCTGAAGAGACCAATGCTGGAGTGACAGTCTCTGTGGCAAAGGTCACATTTGTGTGTGTGGTCTCTGGTTTGTTGAAGTTGCTGCGCTCCTTTCTGCGTGCCCGCTAGTCTGCCGCTGAATTCAACAGTTTCTCTTCCCCCGTTTTGAGACGTTGGTTCAGGATACCTCTCCATCTCGTGCGGTCAGCTGCAAGGCTCTCCCAGGACCCCACAACGATGTCGAACGTCTTCATATCTCTCTTGCAGCCATCCTTCTAACGTAGCTGGGGGCGGCCGATGGTTCTCCTCCCAGATGTCAGCTCTCCATAGAGGATGTCTTTTGGAATACGGCCATCCTCCATGCGGTGGTCATGGCCCGGCCACCACAGTCTGCGCTGCCTGAGTAGAGTGTACATACTGGGAAGGCCAGCGCGAGGCAGGATCTCGGCGTTGGACACTCTGTCTTGCCAGAATACGCCCAGGATATGGCGGATGCTTCTAAGGTGGAAGGTATTGAGTCTTCTCTCCTGCCTGGCATATGTAGTCCATGTCTCACTGCCGTACAGCAGCGTGCTGATGACACAGCGTGCTGATGACACAGCGTGCTGATGACACAGGCGTTGTAGACCGCTATCTCTGTCTTCACTGTCAGCTTTGGGTTGGTCCACACTCGAGTTGTGAGGCGAGCGAGAGCTGCAGCTGCCTTCCCGATCCTCTTCCCAATCTCTGTGTCCAAGGAGAGGTTGTCAGTGATGGTGGAGCCGAGGTACGTGAACTGATGGACGGCATTGAGTTTGTAGTCGTCGATGGTGATGACAGGCGGCGCCTCTGTATCATGTCCCAAGACGTTCATCTTCTTCAGGTCGATGGTCAGCCAGAAGTCCTTGCAAGCCCGATAGAAGCGGTCCATCAGTGACTGTAGTTCCTGCTGGGTGTGGGACATAACTGCTGCGTCATCGGCAAACAACATGTCTCTGATGAGAGCTTCACGTACTTTTGTCTTTGCTCTAAGGGTATTGGTTATAATGAGGGGTCAGACAAATTTGGATTGTTTTCCCTGGAAATTCAGAAGTTGAGGTATATATATAGTTATGAGAAACATAGATTAAATAGACAGTCTTTTCCCCAGGGCGGAAATGTCAAAGACTACAGGGCAGAGCTTTAATGTGAGAGGAACATAGTTCAAAGGAACTGTTTGTGACAGGTTTTTAACACAGAGAGTGGTGGGTGCCTGGAACACACTGCCAGGACTAGTGATGGAGGAACATACAACAGTGGCATTTAAGAAGCTTTTAGCAGGTAGCATGCAGGGAATATAGTGATATGGATTAAGTACCAGCAGAGGAGATAAGTTTAATTGGAAATCGTGGGTTGAGGGGCCTGTTCCTGCTTAACCTTTCAATGAAAGAGTATCAACCTGGGGGATGCGCAGAGCTTACATTTGTACATTGGTACTAAAATGGGCGACACGGTGGCGGAGTGGTAGAGTTTGCTGCCTTACACGCTTAGAACCAGAGTCCCGGGTCCGGGCCGCTTGTCCGTACGGAGTTTGTATGTTCTCCCCATGACCTGCGTGGGTTTTCTCCGAGATCTTCGGTTTCCTCCCTGTTATAAAAAAATGTGAATTGTCCCTAGCGCAGGATAGCATTAATGTGCGGGGATCACTGGTCGGCGCGGACTTGGTGGGCCGAAGGGCCTGTTACTGCTCTGTATTTTCTAACCTAAATTAAACTAAACTAAACTAAAATAGGGCAAAATGGTCTGCTTGTCAAGAGTAATTTTTAATTTGTGTGAAATTAGCCAGAGGAAGTTATTTAAGAAGCTGACTGCCTCTCCAAAATATATAATAGGAATGGACTGGGAGAATTCAAGCAGCTGGCTAAAAATGCATTGGAAGTACATCCACTTTATTTGAGTGAACAGTAAAACTGTACCATTCAGAAGCCAACCTGTCAGTCCGTGTGACATTTACCCGTGCCATATTGGCATAATTACTATGATGCTGTTTTAAATTGCAGAGTCAGCAGAAAGTGGAATAAGAACAGGGCTTTCTGATTAATTGCCAACAATTTTCAATTACAGGTCGACTCTTTTTTTTGCTTAACTGAACATTTTGTGTTCTATTTTAAATTCCTCCTGTGCAATTTAGCCTTTAGTTACACACTCCAGATCATAATGCATATGAGTAATGGCTTGTGTTACGTTTCTAATATTCATTGATATTTTCTGGACTTTTGTAAAACTCATCGAATGTGATTGCTGTTGACAAAGCCGACAATTATCTCCCATCATCAACTGCCCTCGAAGCGGTGGAGGTGAACTGTTAATCGCACTCCGATGTGTTATTGGGTAGACAGTTCTTGAACTTAGACCCAGCTTCTGTGAAGGAACATCATTGCTTACATTTCTGCTCGTCCCATTACAGGAAGGATGTGGAGGCTTTGGAGAAGGCGCAGAAGAGGTTCACCAGATTGCTGCCTGGGGTACAAGGTATTAGCTCTAAGGAGAATAAACCTAAATTTTGATTGTTTTCTCAGGAAAGTCAAAGGTTGAAGGGAGAATATAAAGCTGTGAGAGGCATAGTCGGGGTAGACAGAACCTTATCTCCAGGGTAGAAATGTCAAAGACCAGAGATCATTGCTTGGTGAGAGGGGCAAAGTTTAGAGGGGGATGTGTAGGCACATTTTTACACAGAGGGTGGAGGGTGCCTGGAACACACTATCAGTGCTGGGAGTGGAGGCAGATACTATATGGTATTTCATTTATATAGGCACATGGAAATGCAGCGAATGGAGGGACATGGATCACATGCAGGGAGGAGATAGATTTAACTTGGCATCATGTTTGGCATGAACATTGTGATCAAAATATCTGTTTCTGTGTTGTCCTGCTCTATGTTCTAATGCATTTCCAAGTTGGGATGGCTTGTGACTTTGATGGGAAATTGTAAGTGACAAAGTTTAATTTCCTTCCTGCCATTGTCCTTGACGAAAGCAGTTGTGAGATTGGGAGATGCTTTGGAAGCAACAATGATCACACGATGATGGAGGTGCTTATCACTCTCTGTAACTGATGTGGCGTCCATCAAGTGAGATTTTCTATCCAAAATTGTATTTAGTTTAGTTTAGTTTAGTTTAGTTTAGTTTAGTTTAGTTTAGTTTAGTTTAGTTTAGTTTAGTTCAGAGATACAGCGTGGAAACAGGCCTCCTGCCCACCGAGTCCAAGCCAACCATTGATCACCCATACACTAGTTCTATCCTACACACTAGTTTCAATTTACAAAAGCTAATTAACCTACAAACCTGCATGTTTTTGGAATGTGGACAGAAACCTGAGCACCCGTAAAAAACTCACGCAGTCACAGAGAGAATGTGCAAACTCCATACAAGCAGCACACATAGTCAGGATTGAAGCTGGGACTGTGGTGCTGTAATGCAGAAACTCTACCGCTGTGCTACCATGTCACCCCTGAGCTTTGTGAGTATTGTTGGTGTTTTAAGGTTAGGGCAAACCAGAAAGTGTTCAATCACAGTCCTGATTTGTGTATTGTAAGTGGAGCAATTGGCAGGTGCGATAGACCTGCACGGGAAGGTAGACGCTCCCGCCCCTATGCATCTCGGGCAGATGGGGCTCGTCCGCCTGGGAAGGCAATCCATCTAGCAGAGGGAAAACTCTGATTTAAAACCTCCACTGCCTTGTGGCCATATCGAATCATGGAAAAGGCACCTGGAGTAAACCTCAAGAAAATCCAGAGTCGGAGCCCCTAAGGCAGTTTGTCGTTGTCTACAACCTCGCTCTGGCAGCTCCTGCGACGGCGCTGGTGCCAAACTGTAACGGCCCTGCTGTTCCTTTGGATCGTTCAGCGACGTGGAGAGGGGGGACGTGCTGCATGGGCAACAGCCTGTCCTCCATACGACATCGGTCAGGCTTGCATCCGACCACACATCACCTGCAAACTAGGATGCATCACCCATGTTCGGTCACGACCGAGGGGGGCCTACTAAGTGGAGCAGGATTGGTGGGCATCGAGAGTCTATTGTTATGAGTATCCAACTCCTCACCTATACTTACTAACAAATGTATATGTAACTGCATCTACTGTGTTGTTTTCTTTGTGGTGACTTCTGGAGTGTTGATTACCCAACAACGAGTTACAGGTGACTGGGCGGCCATGGTGGCGCAGTGGTAGAGTTGTTGCCTTGGAGCGCTTGCAGCGCCGGAGACCCAGGTTCGATCCCGACTAAGGGTGCTGTCCCCGTGACCGCGTAAGATACTGCCTATCCCGTTGAGTTCAACCAGCATTTTGTGTCTATCCTTGATGGTAAAGGCATCTTGAGCTAATCTGCACATATGTGAGCAGCTTTCTCCGAGGGTTTGTTCTGAGATCCACCAAAGACATACAGGTTCGTAGGTTAATTGGCTTGGTGTAAATGTAAATTGTCCCTGGTGTGTGTAGGATAGTGTTAATGTGCGGGGATCACTGGTTGGCACAGACCCAGTGGGCCGAAGGGCCTGTTTCAACCCTGTATCTCTAAAACAAAAACAACTGCTGATGTGGGGATCTGAAATATTATTTATCATGGATTCAAGCATTACAACTCAGAATACCTTCTAATGCTAGACTTTGGAAACAGAAAATATCTCTGAGCTTTGACACAAAATTCACTAAAAGCTAGTGAGTAGGTGCAGACTGCAATTTTCATGTGCGAATGAAATGTTGGCCTTTGTCGGAGAAATTAAAAAAAGGAGGAAATAGTACTTCAGTTGATAACACCTTGGTCAGATGCAATCTGGCACATAATGTTCAGGCTGATCACCAAAGCACTGAAAGGATGTGTTGCCCTTGGAGGAGATACAGGGCAGTACCATTAGAACATTAATTCTGGTTAATGGCTTAAATTTGGATGTTAGCGTGCATTAACCTGGCTTGTTCTTGGGAGAGTTTAGAGGGTTCCTCCAGTCAAGGTGTTTAAAATAATAACTACAACATTAGTTTCAGTTTAGTTTATCAGTCTAGTTTATTGTCACGTGTACCGCGGTTATGGGAAGCGCTTTTGTTGTGTGCTATATAGTCAGCAGAAAGACAATACATGATTACAATCAAAGAGACACAAAACGCTGGAGTAACTCAGCGGGACAGGCAGCATCTCTGTCTGAAGAAAGTTCTCATCCCGAAACGTTACCCATTCCATGGGTCACCATAGTTCAAGGGTCACCAAAGAAGTGGATATTAGGTGTGGTAGGGTGATTCAGTTGCCTGATAACAGCTGGGAAGAAACTGTCTCTGAATCTGGAGCTGTGCGTTTTCACACTTCTATACCTTTTGCCTGATGGGAGAGGAGAGAAGAGGAGGTGACCGGGATGAGACTGGTCATATTCAACAAAATGGGGAATCCGGAACATTAGAGCCGGAGTATAAAATGAGATAAGCAGGAAAACCTGGATTTGGAAGTGTGGGCAGTGATGAAATATTAACCTACTTGATGTTAAACATGCATTATGCATTTATGTTTTAATATCAGTTAATTCCATGTTATTTTTAGTCACTTGGAATGGAAATGATTAACTAAGGTTATGTTCACAACCTACAATTAGAACATCTGTGTCTTCTCTGCGCTTGATTAATACAGTGTCTGGGAATTTATAAATTATCTTTGATCTTGGTAAATATTTATAGCAGTCTCTAGTTATGTGAAGAATATGGAACAAATCTAATCACGTTGAGTTTAGTTTAGTTTAGAGATGCAGCGCGGAAACAGGCCCTTCGGCCTACCAAGTCTGCACCGACCCGTACATTAACACTATCCTACACACACTAGAGTCCATTTTACATTTATACCAAGCCAACAAACCTACAAACCTAAACGTCTTTGGAGTGCGGGGGAGGAAACGGAAGATCTTGGAGGAAACCCACGCAGGTCATGGGGAGAACACACAATCTACAGTGTGTACAGACAAGCACCCATAGCCAGGATCAAGCCCGGGTCTCTGACGCTGTAATGCAGTAGCTCTACCGTTACACCACCATGCTGCACAATGTGTTATAAAGTCATAGAGGCATACAGCATGGAAGCATTCCCTTCATCCCAACTCATCCAAGTAGACCACAATGCCCCATCTAAGTTGGTCCCATTTGCTTGCATTTGCCCCATATCCCTATAAATGCTTCCTATCCATGTACCTGTTCATGTTGTTTAAGCATTGTTATTATTCCTGCCTCTACTACCTCCTCTGGCAACTCATTCCATATACCCATCATCCTCTGAGTGAAAATGTTGCTCCTCAGCTTCCCCTCCCCCCTCCCCCCTCTCGCCTTAAACCAATGTCCTCTGGTTCTTGATCGCTCTAGCCTATGCATTCATGCTATCAATTCCCTTCATGATTTTACACACCTCAATAACATAACCCCTCAGCCTCCTGCGGTCCAAGGAATAAAGTCCTAGTTAGTTCCCAAGGGACTTCATTGAGGTAGTGAGTGGATGGGCAAATGCATGATGTACTAGTCTGGCCAAGAAACCAATGGTACATACAGTAGATTTGTGAATAATTGAAATCATTAGTCAATGTGAATAATTTGGGCAATGTGGTAAATATAGATGCATGTTGCCGCAGCTATGTGTACAGATAAATGATATGATCCTCTGCTTTGTGTAGCTAGTAACAGGATTGAACAGAAGCCATGCAGTATTAGCTGTGTGACAAATTGTCAACAGTACAGCAATGGCCACTACATGGGTTTTCTTGCTGCAGAATATCGTAGATAAATGAAGTCACAAATCTCGCAGTCAAGCAAAGAGAATGGAAGAGTTGACAAGACATGTGCGGGAGGGAGGTGGGGGTAGGAGTTGAACATATTGGCCAGATGTTCTTGAAGCATCATCTAATCATAAAAATTGGGGGGAAAAACACTGACAGTTCTGTAGACAAGGTGTATAGTTTAGGTTTAGTTTAGTTTTAGTTTATTTGAGTTTAATTTAGTTTAATTTAGTTTAGTAGAAAATAATATAGTATAGTATAGTATAGTATAGTTTAGTTTAGTTTAGTTTAGTTTAGCTTAGAGTTACAGCGCACAAAATAGGCCCTTCGGCCCACCGAGTCTGCATCAACCAGCGATCCCCATACAATAACGCTATCCTACACAGGAGGGACAATTTACAATTTTTACCAAAGCCAAATAACCTACAAACTCGCACGTCTTAAGGGGTTGGACAGGCTAGATGCAGGAAGATTGTTCCCGATGTTGTGGATGTCCAGGACAAGGGGTCACAGCTTAAGGATAAGGGGGAAATCCTTTAGGACCGAGATGGGAAGGACTTTTTTCACACAGAGAGTGGTGGGTCTCTGGAATTTCATTTCGGAGTCACGTGAGTGACTTCGTGAAGAGCCCGCCGGCGCGCATGCTCGCCATATCGTCGTAACGCGTTGCTGCGACGGCTGGCGGTGGAGCGCGCTCCTCGCCAGCCCTTCATAAGGGGCCACGGAGGTGAGTATTCCACCTTTAGTTGGTGGTCCTTGTTGACTGATTATGTCTTGCAGCAAGGACATGGATGGGAGTTCGAAGGGCCGGAGGACGTCAGGACGAGTTCGCCGGTCAACAGTTCCGGGGCCTTTACCATCGGCAGTACCTGCAGCGCAGGCCGGGACTCAGGCGGAGATGTGGGTAAGCCCTGTGTTCACAGGTCCAGATCCGCCAGCACACCACAGCTCGGAGGAGTTCGATGAGGAGGAGTGTGGTGTGCCGCCAGAGCAGGGGGACCCTGCCATGGCAGTCAGGTTGTCAGCGGGCTCACTGGCGACCTCGAGCAGGGCACGTGCCGTTGCACGGCCTGTTCCACTCAGCCCTCCGAGAAGGGGGAGGGGAGGAGCCCAGAAGCCTAACCCTGTTAGGGCTAAGGCATTGCCTGTCGCGGAGGAGCGGTCAGGTTCCAGGGCGAGACCCGGGGCGGCTGTGAGGTCCAGCCGGCACACCCCGACTCTCGACGCCGGGACGGGTCGGTCGAGTCGGGTCTCGTCACGGTCGCCGAGCCCCCCATGGATGGGTGGGTGAGACCATGCGTCGGCAACGTCCACGATGTGGGCAGCCGGCAAGACTGCGCGGGCCCCAGGCAGCCATGCTTCGGCTGGTGCCGACACCTCGCCACGAGTGCCCTTAGTGGCAGCGGCTTCCGCTCTCGCTAAACGGAGGCGATTGAACATGCCCGCGCAGGAATCGCGCAGTTTCGCCTCGGCGGCTGTTAGCGACAACTACCGGCACCGGCAGGGCCTCGACGAGGTGCGGGCCGATGACAGGAGCCCGGTTTTCTTTTCAGAGCCGGAGGACTCCGACCACCTGAGTGTTCAGGGTGAAGGGCGTATTGACCGTATGGAGCGGCTGCTGGAGCTCCTGCTTCAACGTCAACAACAGCAGGGCAGCAACAGGCACAGGGCGTCTTCACCAACATCTACTATCAGCCTGGAGCAGCAGGAGGAGGAGGTTCTGGTGGATCCCGTACCACCTCCGTTGGAGGTGCCAGCGGAGGAACTCTTGGATGTGGCGACCAAATTCGCGGCCCCACATACGGCTGGTCTTCCTCTAAATACAAAGCTGGCAGCCACAGTGGACTTTCTTAATAATCAGGTGCTGCAGGAAGAAGTCCTCATCCAGGCTATGAGCCGTCACAAGGCTCCATCAAACTGCAACTCCCTCAACGTGCCTGTGGTCAATACGCCAATATGGGGCAACATCAGTGCGGCTATCCGTCAACAAGAGCTAAAATTGCAGCGGATCCTGAAACTCCTCACGGCCGGTATTACCGCCTTTGCGCGGTCGGTGGACGGGGACGAACTGAATTTGGACCAGGAAGATGCTCTGGCCTTATTGTGCGCGACCCAGCACGAAATCAACGGGTTTCGCAAAAACAGCATCCGCCCAGCACTCAACCCGAAGTTTGCAGGATTGTGCAAACCACTGCCGCCGCCGCCGCCCCGTCAGCTCTTTGGTGAGGACCTCTCGAAGAGAGTCAAAGAGCTTGACGAACAAGCCAAAACGGTGGGGATCATGCGCTCTAAGAGTGCCCCCACACCGTCCGGCTCAAAAGCTCCATACATTCGCTCACGAGGGTCGGCCAGTGCCTCGACGAGGACTCACCCTCTAGCTCCACAACGACAACAGCACCAGAACCAGCACCAAGGGTCTTTTTTAGGACAGGGTCGGCAGAGACCTTTGTGGAAATCGAAGACGCCGCGCCCTCAAGCCAACCCAGCACCTCCACGGCCACCCACACGTGTCAAGGACCGCCGGTAACCACGGAGGTGAGGGGGTCTGGATCTCTTTTTTCTCTCTGTTTAACTTCCCATGTTGGTGGTCGTTTACGGTTGTTTTTGGATGCATGGGGTAATTTTACTGGTGATGAGTATGTGTTGCGGAATATTCAGGGGCATAAAATTGAGTTTATTAATGGCGACATTCCTCCATCCCAGCACATGCCTGGTCGTACGTTCAAATTGTCTGCTGCAGAACAGGCAGCAGGTTATAAGGAAATTTTAAGTCAGGAACAGAAGGGTGTGATTGAGAAAACGGTGCATGAGCCAATTGAATTTGTTTCGAACATATTTACTAGACCTAAGAAGGATGGAGGCTGTCGTGTCATCATTGATCTAACCCGTTTGAATACGTTTGTAACATATACTCATTTTAAAATGGATACGTTTGAAACAGCCAAATCATTGATTTCTCATGGCTGCTTTATGGCATGCATTGATTTAAGGGATGCATATTATTCAGTATCCATCCAGAAATATGATAGAAGGTTTTTGAAATTTATCTGGATGGGGCAACTTTGGCAGTATAAAGCTTTGCCTAATGGGCTCACTACAGCCCCTAGATTGTTCACTAAATTGGTGAAGCCAATCATGGCTTATTTGAGAACGACATCATATAGTTATGGCCTATTTAGATGATGTCTTTATTGTGGGCCACACCCTGCATTTGGCTGCACAGGGTGTTGCAGCTGCTGTCAATATATTTCAACAATTAGGATTCATTGTCCATCCAGAGAAATCGAAGTTCTGCTCTGCCCAGGTAATTAATTACCTAGGGTTCACGGTGAACTCAATGAGTATGAGGATAACTATACCAATTAACAAAATTGAGGAAGTCACTCAGGTGTGCAGAGATTTAATTGGCACCAATATACCATTGATTCGGCATACAGCCACAGTAATTGGCAAGCCAGTGGCTTTGTTTCCGGCAGCACGATATGGACCTTTGCATTATCAGAATTTGCAAAGAGCTAAAATTATTGCGTTAAAACGGAACGCTGGTCATTACGATCGATCAATGCAGCTGCCGTCCGAAGCGATAACTGAGTTGCAATGGTGGGTGTGTCACATTAGCAACTCATTTAAGCCTGTTAGGGAGGCTAATCCGGTGGTATATTTACAGACTGATGCAAGCTCCAATGGCTGGGGAGCTACTGATAATTGCTCTAGTTGTGGGGCAGATGGGACACCCTTGAGGCATCGATGTTGTTGACTCAAGGGATTAACTATTTGGAATTGCTGGCAGCATTCCACGGACTTCGTGCATATTGTTCCAAGCTTGTTGGAGCACACGTCCGTCTCCAAATAGACAACACCACAGCTGTGGCATATTTAAACCATATGGGTGGTACCAGGTCAGTTTCGTGTGACAAATTGGCTAACTCAATTTGGCTCTGGTGTGTTCAAAGAGACATTTGGATTTCAGCTACCTATTTGCCAGGTGAGCTTAATACTGTGGCGGACACCAGGTCACGCAAATTTAATGACAACATTGAATGGATGTTGCATCCTGAGATTTTTTCTAAAGTCACAGCCAAATTTGGTAAACCGGACATTGACCTTTTTGCGTCACGGTTAAACCATCAGGTACCAGCCTACGTTTCATGGGAACCAGATCCTGGGGCAATAGCGCTAGATGCATTCTCGCTGGACTGGGGGAATTGGTTTTTCTATGCCTTCCCTCCGTTTTGCCTCATCAGTCGGGTATTGCGAAAGATTCAGGCAGATGCTGCCAAGGGCATCCTTATTATACCCGACTGGCCCACACAGCCTTGGTATCCGGTGGTCTTTGACATGCTCAACGAACCTTGGGTCCTTTTGAGGGGTTGCCCACAATTGGTTACTCACCCTGTCTCAGGGGAGCCTCATCCCTGCCATGGCTATTTAAATTTGTTGGCTTGCAGGTTCTGAACAGGCCGTTAGTCCAATACGGCCTCTCGGCTCGGACCATGGATACCATCGGGGCGTCGTGTCGAGAGTCCACAAGGCGAAGATACCGCTCGCATATTAAGAAGTGGGAAGCGTACTGCAGCCGCTCTCGCATCACGTACGATGACGTGACAATAACCGACGTCCTGGAATTCCTCGCGGGGTTGCACCATGATGAACACTTAAGTTACAGTGCCATCAACAGCGCCAGAAGTGCGCTATCATTCTACCTCAAGATTGGGGTAGGATCCAACAGGCTAGTGTCCAGACTCCTGCGGGGTATATTCAATATGAATCTGCCTACACCACGCTATAATATCACCTGGGATGTCAGGGACGTATTAACCCTGCTCAGGACGTGGTCTCCCATGGAAGGGCTCCAACTGGACCAACTCACCATGAAGCTGGTGATGTTACTAGCGCTGACTTTAGCTCAGAGGGTACAGACACTACACAAACTTCGTGTCGACAGAATGACATCTACCCCTACAGAAGTAGTCTTTTTCATTGACGAGCTACTAAAGCAGCATAGACCTGGGTGCACAGGGCTGCAGCTGAAGTTCCCGGCATACCCCGCAGATGCTAGGCTATGCTTAGCCTCACATATCCGCCACTATGTCAAGGTGACGGCACGCATCAGAGGAATGGAGAGATACCTGCTTGTCACTCATAAGAGACCTCATCATCGAGTGACAGTCCAGACGATATCCAGATGGCTTCGAGTCGTCTTGGGTAAGTCAGGTATCGACACTAATGTGTTCAAGTCTCATTCCACCAGGGCTGCATCGACGTCAGCGGCGAGGGTCATGGAGGTGCCCATGGACCAAATTCTCGCCACAGCAGGATGGGCGAATGAGGCTGTGTTCCAGCGTTTTTATAACAAGCCTGTTGCTGCTCCTCTACAGTTCGCTGAAGCCGTGCTGAATGCAGGTCAAGAACGTGGAGATGTCCCCGCATGAGGGGTTTTTGATTTGTTATTAATAAATATGCTCTTGTTTTGCAGTATGAACTATTGAGCAAGTTTGTTCCTCCCATCCATCCCTGGTAGTGGTGTGTCAGCATGGACGTGGTCCAGGGCGTGTAATCACAGAAGCTTTGAAGTCTTCACGAAGTCACTCACGTGACTCCGAAATGAAATAGTAAGATTGAACGAGAACTTACCAGTTCGAAGGTTGATCTTTATTTTATGAGGAGTCGAAGTGAGGGATTTCGTGCCCTCCTCGCCCAACCCTCAATCACCTTCATCTGGTAATGTTAGTCAATTCAGTCATACTATGCGAAGTCATTTCTATTGTTGGTTCTGTGATTCCACGCCGCTACTTTGAAGTATGTCGAGCATGCGCGCCGGCGGGCTCTTCACGAAATCCCTCACTTCGACTCCTCATAAAATAAAGATCAACCTTCGAACTGGTAAGTTCTCGTTCAATCTTACTATTCTCTGCCACAGAGGGTAGTTGAGGCCAGTTCATTGGCTATATTTAAGAGGGAGTTAGATGTGGCCCTTGTGGCTAAGGGGATCAGAGGGTATGGAGAGAAGGCAGGTACAGGATACTGAGTTGGATGATCAGCCATGATCATATTGAATGGCGGTGCAGGCTCGAAGGGCCGAATGGCCTACTCCTGCACCTAATTTCTATGTTTCTATGTTTCTATGTCTTTGGAATGTAGGAGGAAACCGGAGCACCCGGGGAAAACCCACGCAGGTCACAGAGAGAATGTACAAACTCCGTACAGACAGCATCCGCAGTCGGGATGGAACCCGGGTCTCCAGCACTGCAAGGCAGCAACTCTACCGCTGCACCACCATGCCACCGGTGAAATGAAAGTATATTTTTCAATCTACGGCAAATCTGATCACAATGCAGCAGTTGTCGAGGGATCAGCCATGTTTACATCGGGGTTAGTCAGCGTGGTCCCATCCTCCTGAGGCAAGCATGGACTCCAGGCTAACACGCAGTATTGTGCCAAATGTGCTGCACTGCTGTCTTTAAACAGCTATTAACATTCCATCTCACCTCGGGCAGATTTCAAGGTACCATGGCATAATTCCAAAGAAAACAGGAGTTATTCCCTGGAGAATAATCATCCCTTAACCAGGAAAGATATTATCTTGTCAGTACAATTTATGGTGGTTTTCAAAGCACAAATTGGCTGCTGTATTTCTTACATATGGAACGCAAGTTGTAGCACAGGTAAGGCCCTTTGGTCCACAATGCCTATTGGATGACATAATGCCAAGGTTAACTTATTTAATCTGCCGAGGCAATGATCCACATCACTCTGTTCCTTGTCATAACAGGGCAGCACAGTGATGCAGAGGCAGAGTTGCTGCCTTACCACGCCAGCGACCCAGGTTCGATCCTGACTGCTGTCTGTACGAAGTTTGTATGGCCTATGACCTCCCCATGACATGCGTGGGTTTTCTCCGAGATCTTTGGTTTCCTCCCACACTCCAAGGATGTACAGGTTTGCAGGTTAATTGGCTTGGTATAATTGTAAATTGTCCCTAGATTGCCCCTAGTGGGTAGGTTAGCGTTAATGTGCTGGGATTGCTGCCTCCACCACCCTCCCTGGAAGTTCATTCCAGGCACCCACTAACACTATCTTCATCATGCCTGCACTTTATAAGTGATTCAGCACTTTAGGATATCGAGGTTGTCATATTAATCTTTTTTTTATGTTATCGGAACAGATTATGATATATATTTCACATTCCTGCCCAATAAGTCAAGATCCTTAGCAATTAGATTAAGGGTTGGGCAAGGCTGTCTGCCAGGTTTTGGGCTATAAAACTGTAAATTAAATTAAAATGCACTAACTTCTGTCAGATTCTCAATTTGTTTAACTGCTCGATTCATTATTGCTAAAACGGTTACTTCCATTTCACATTATGGCTAAACACATCCTCAACTCCAAGAGTGTAGGAAGGAACGGCAGATGCTGGTCTAAACTGAAAATAGACACAAAAAGCTGGAGTAACTCAGTGGGACAGGCAGCATCTCTGGAGAGAAGGAATGGGTGACGTTTCAGATCGAGCCCTTCTTCAGACTGAAGGGGTGAAGTTTCACCAATTCACCCATTCCTTCTCTCCAGTGATGCTGCCTGTCCCCCTGAGTTAGTCCAGCATTGTGTGTACATCTCAAGCCCTAGTAGCTGGTACCATTAATTGATTTCCTGCACTCTTTCCTCTACCAATCTTGTATAGCAGGTGAGGTTTCTCAGTGGTTTCTCAGTTTATGAGGAGTAACAAAAGAACTCAAATCTCTTTATAAATAATATGAATAAAGAATATTCACAGATAAAATGTACTCTGAAGAAGGCATGAAAATAAAAGTCATAACAAGTTCATGAATTTCACTACAATATAGTACTAGTACTCATGAACTCTCATGCAACCATTCTTCATATCCTTGAGGTAGACGCAATGAGCATAGATTTTTTAAAGTGGAATAGACAGGATCTGAGGAGAACCTTTTGTTCACCCATCTGAGTTGAGAACATCAACAGGCATGGTGCCTTACAATGCCGTGTACGACAGTGATCGCAACTTCTACTGAAGTGTGGATGGCCGTTGGGTCGCTAGAAGCTCATCCGCCCTTTGACGGGTCTTGTTTTTGGTCCTGCTGGGGGTTCACAGCCCCCTACTCACTTGGCAAGCCAGGTGGGGGAGATGGTGGACTATCCGACCATGGAGCAGGTAGCACGGGATTGCATGGTACCCGTGGCGGGAAGAACTCCCCCCCGACCTGACCTGTAATTCACCAAGAGAGTGGCGAATACCTGGGAGACACTGCAAACCAGCTACTCAGATGAAAGCAAGAAAGCTGCCAGCATTTAAGAAGTGTCCAGACAAGGACTTGAATCCCCGAGGCATAGAAGGCTGTAAGATGGGGTCAATGCAGATGGGTGCACACAAGTCAGTTTGGATGAGGTGGATCAAATGACCTGTTGCTGTGCTGTATAAACATTGTAGGGGTATCTAAAACTATAGAGCACAGGTTTGTGGTGAGATGGAGGAGGCTTAAAAAGATCTGAAGGGCACATTTTGCATCTCAAAGCTTCCAGAGGCAAAGAAAATAACATTATTTAAGAAGTACTTGATTAAACAAAGCACAGGAAAATAAGAAATTACTCCAGGTAAGCGGGATTGGTATATGTAGATGGTCAGCATTGACACAGTAGGCCTAAGGGCCTGTTGAACAACAATATAGCTTCATCTCTATGAAACCCCAGGTTAAAGTTAATCACAGAGATGACCCAACTACAAGAGGGAATAGTTCAAAGGCATGTAAGTGCAATTGTAAAAAAAAAATAAAATAGTGTCTAAATAATCCCCAAACAAACCTAAGTAATGATCAAGATATTTAAATGAGAAATCAAACATTGGCAATGCTTTTTGTTGAATTTGTAAAGAATCTTTCAAAACTGAATGCCGTTTTTTTTCTCAGACGTGGTTTTGGAATAATCTTTTTAGGCGCACCATTGCACACCAATGGTGCACACCATTCTTCTTTTAAAACAGAGGAAATAATAATTGTTTCAGGATTAATCACCATGTTGTTTCTTTCTTTCTTGCTGCCCAAGCATTTAATGCTATGTGACTGCCTATGAAACAAACGTAGTGAATAACATGTGATATTTATGTAATAGTACAAAATAATTCAGTCATGCGCTGTGTGTCATTGCTCCTCCAACCAAAGTATGGCTGACTCCTTGGTTAGTTGGAGCATCTTGCTCAAGTGAGGGTCTTGGTTACTGTTTCTAACCACACAAGAGAAAGTCACGCCGCTCTCTTAATGTTTGCAATGGAGGAAGAACACTAATCTTGCTGCCAACGAAGTAAACTTAGAAATGGATCACTTGTTTTTTTACATTGTTGAAGTGCGTGTAATGCACAGTCTTGTGTGGGAAGGAACGGCAGATGCTGGTTTACACCAAAGATAGACAACCAAAGGCTGGAGTAACTCTGCGGGTTACTCCAGCATCTCTGGAGAAAAGGAGTAGGTGACATTTCGAGTCCAGACCGTTCTTCAGACTGAGAATCAGGAGGGAGGGAAACTAGAGATATGAAAATGTACAGAACAAATCGGATCCAGCATCGATAACCCAGGAAAGATGGAGCCCACAATGGTCCATTGTTGGCTGTGGAAGAGGTGATAACCAAGGGTTACGAACAATGAGACTAGCAGGACAACTAGGGTAGGGGAGGGATGAAGAGAAAGGTAATGCAAGTGTTAGTTGAAATTAGAAAAATCAATATTCATACCGCTGGGTTGTAAGCTGCCCAAGCAAGACATGAGGTGTTGTTCCTCCAATTTGCATGTGGCCGCACACTGACAGTGGAGGAGGCCCAGGACAGTAAGGTCAGTGTGGGAATGGGAGATAACATATTTGGCAACTGTCTTATTCCCAGTGAAGATGAGAGGGGAAAATTTTAACAGGAACCTGAGTGGCAACTTTTTAATGCAAAAGGTTCTATGTATCTGGAACAAGTAGCCAGAGGAAGTGGGTGAGGCATGCACAGTAACAACATTTAAAAGACATTTGGTCAGATACATGGATAAGAAATATTTAGAAGGATATAGACTGTGGAACCCATTGGGTCCCATTCTTACATGGGAGGCCTGGTCCCTCAACGCAATATTCCATCTCTCCACCAATTCCAATATTCCACCACACATGCATAGCCCCCAACTGCACAGGCACATCTGATGAGTTCCCATTGTGACGCCCCTGATTCCCCCCTCCTCCCCTCACCCCCCCCCCACTTCACCCCTTTCCCTTCCCCACCCCCCCCCTCCCTTGCACTCATCCCATCCCCCGTCAATCCCCCCTCCCCCCCATCCACTCTTAGCGGCTCTCCGGTGGCGCAGCAATTCCCCCCCATTGGGTATCCAATGTGAATAACTCTTAAAATATAACATCAACTTAAATTTTAAAGAGGAGATTTATTCATTCCATTCTTTTGTGTTGCGTGTCTTGTTGCGTTCTGCAGCCAGGGAGGTGGTCGGCTTCAGGCGGGGGCTGTCGGGGGCCATTGGGGGAGGGGGGAGCATTCTGTAGCCGTGGGAGGGGGACAGCTTCAGGTGGTGGCCAGTGGGGGGGCTTTCTGGAGGTCTAGTATGGGCGTTGTGGGCCGAAGGGACTGGTTTCGAGTGGGCTAGTATGGACATTGTCGGCCGAATGGATTTTTGGGATAGTCCTGCAGCTGGGGATGGGGAGGCTTCAGGAGGTGGCCAGAGGGAGTTTTCTGTAGCCGGGGGAGGGGGACAGTTTCAGGCAGGGACCAGTGGGGGGGGGGGGGGGGGGCTGCCGCATCCCCCCACTCTCACTCCTCACTTCCCTAGGATCTCGAGTTTGCAGCAATCAGGCAGGCTCCACGCTTCGGGCCGCCTCCACGCACCAGGCGGCTTCTGGACTCACAGTTCACTCACTCATGGTTTCTGGGCTCAGAGTTCACTCACTCACAGTTTGTGGACACTAGCGATATAGGGTACAGTTTTTGCGCAAATTGAAAAACAATGCAAGCCGGAAGAGGAAAAGATGAGCGTTTTAGTAATAGTACAGATAGATAGAAGACAGACAGACAGACAGACAGACAGACAGACAGACAGACAGACAGACAGACAGACAGACAGACAGACAGACAGACAGACAGACAGACAGACAGACAGACAGGCCAAACATGGGCAAATGAAACAAGCTTAGTTGGAGAACCTTGGTGTGAGCCATAGAGTCAAGATTCAAGGTAGTTTATTGTCATGTGTCCTAGATAGGATAATGAAATTCTTGCTTTGCTTCAGCACAACAGAATATAGTAGGCACGAATACAGAACAGATCAGTGTGTCCATATACCAATGAATATATATATATACACACACATAAATCACAGATAAAGTGCAATGGGCTATTTAACGATCAAAGTTTTGTTTGAATTGAGTTTAATAGTAAGATTAAACGAGAACTTACCAGTTTGAAGTTTGATCTTTATTTTATGAGGAGTTGCGATGAGGGATTTCGTGAAGAACCCGCCAGCACGCATGCGCGACATACTTCAAAGCCGCGGTGTGGAATCACAGAAAAACCAAGCCAAGATATGACTTGTTATAGTAAGATTAAAGAGACTCTAGTTACCAGTTGACTTTATGATCGAGGGTTGGGAGCGGAGGGCACGAAATCCCTCATCGCAACTCCTCATAAAATAAAGATCAAACTTCAAACTGGTAAGTTCTCGTTTAATCTTACTATTTCATTTCGGAGTCACGTGAGTGACTTCGTGAAGACTTCAAAGCTTCTGTGATTTCACGCCCTGGACAACGTCCATGCTATCACACACGCTACTGAAAAGGTGGACAGCAGTAATCAATTTCCGTCACTGTTTCTCTGAAAAAATAATAATATTTATTAATAACAACAAGAAAGGACCCCTCACTGAGGGGGAACTGTATGTTCTCGGCCTGCATCCAGCACGGCTCCTGCGAACATTCCAGGTACGGTGACGGGTTTATTGTAAAACCGTTGAAAAGTGGCTTCACTGACCCATCCCGCTGTGGCAAGTATCTGGTCCATGGGCACCTCCATGGCCTTTGCCTCCGATGTTGATGCTGCCCTGGTGGAATGGGATTTAAAAACATCAGTGTCAATACCTGCTTTGTTCAAGACGATCCTGAGCCATCGGGATATCGTCTGCACCGTCACTCTATGGTGAGGTTTTTTGTGACTGATGAACAGGTATTGCTCCATTCCCCTTATTTTCCTCGTCACTTTGATATAGTGGCGGATATGGGTGGCTATGCATAGCCTAGCATCAGCGGGGTATGCTGGAAACTCCAGCTGCAGCCCTGTAAATCCAGGTCTATGCTGCTTGAGCAATTCATCAATGAAGAAAGTGACCCGTTCAGGGGTAGAGATCATTCTGTCGATCTTGGCCTTGTGAAGCGTTTGCACCCTTTGTGCTGAAGTAAGTGCCATCAACATCACCACCTTCAGGGTGAGTTTGTCCAATTCGAGCCCCGTCATGGGTGACCATGTTCTCAGCAGGGTCAGCACTTTGCCAATATCCCATGTGACGTTGTAACGGGGCCTCGGCGGGTTGGAATTAAATATCCCCCGCATAAGTTTGGAGACCAATTTATTGGATCCTACCTCAATATTGAGGTAGGACGAGAGCGCACTCCTGGCGCTATTGATGGCACTATAGCTGAGATGTTGATCATGATGTAGCCCCGCAAGAAATTCCAGCACATCTGTGATGGAGACGGAGTCATATGCAACGTCCATGCGGCCACAATAGGATTCCCATTTCCTGATGTACGATAAGTATTGCCGTCTTGAGGACTCCCTGCATGATGCTCCCATGGTATCCATTGTCCTTGAAGATAGACCATACTGAAGTAGTGGCCTGTTCAGATCCTGCAAGCCAATAGATTCAAATGACTATGGCAGGGGTGTGGTTCCCCTGTGGCAGGGTTCGTCACCAATTGTGGGCAACCCTCCAAGAGGACCCATGGTTGACTTATCATTCCAAGGACCACCGGATACCATGATTGCGTAGGCCAGTCGGGTATAATGAGGATGCCCTTGGCAGCATCGAGCTGGATTTTCCGCAATACCCGACTGATGAGGCAGAATGGAGGAAAGGCATAGAAGAACCATTTCCCCCAGTCTAGCGAGAATGCGTCCATCGCCATTGCCCCAGGATCTGGCTCCCATGATACGTATGTTGGTACCTGATGGTTCAACCGTGACGCAAAAAGGTCAATATCCGGTTTACCAAATTTGGCTGTAATTTTGGTGAATATTTGGGGGTTCAACATCCACTCGATGTTGTCATTGAACTTCCGTGACCTGGTGTCCGCCATTGTATTGAGCTCACCTGGCAAGTAGGTAGCTGAGATCCAAATATTCCGTTGAATACACCAGAGCCAAATTGTGTTTGCCAATTCATTGCATGAAATTGACCTGGTACCGCCCATATGATTCAGATAAGCCACCGCAGTGGTATTGTCTATTTGGAGACGGACATGAGTGTTAGTCATGTTTGAACAATAGGCTCTTAGTCCGTGGAATGCTCCTAGCATCTCCAAATAGTTTATCCCTTGTGCTAACAACAAAGTAGCTTCAAGTGAATCCCATCTACCTCCACAACTGTTATTGTTGTCCGTAGCTCCCCAGCCATGGGAGCTTGCATCTGTTTGCAAGTATACCATTGGACGAGGCACAATGATGGGTTTAAATGAGTTATGGATATTGCCAATCCACCATAGTAACTCAAGTTTTGCCTTAACCGGCAACTGCATGGGTCTATCATAATGTCCAGCATTTAGTTTTAATGCTGTTATTTTTGACCTTTGTAAATTCTGATAGTGTAAAGGTCCATATTGAGCAGCTGGAAATACTGCTACAATTTTGCCAATTACCCTGGCAGTTAATCTGATAGACGGTATACTGGCGCAGACCAGGTTCTTGCATGCTTGAAACACATCACCAACTTTGTTAGTTGGGATGGTGGTGATCATGCGATTGGAGTCTATCGTGAACCCCAAGTAGTCCATGATCTGTGCGGGGAGGAACTTTGATTTGTCTGGATGGATTATAAACCCCATTTGTTGAAAAATTTCCACTGTGGCTGAAACCGCCAACTCTGCGGATTCCAGAGTGTGCCCAATTATCAGAATGTCATCCAAATAAGCCATGACCGTATGATTTTGTCTCCGCAGTGTAGATAACACTGGCTTGAGTAGTTTGGTGAACAGTCTGGGGGCTGTAGTAAGCCCATTGGGCAATGCTTTGTATTGCCAAAGCTGATCCATCCAGGTAAACTTCAAGAACTTCCTATGATGTTTCCGAATGGATACTGAATAGTATGCATCTTTTAAATCAATGCATGCCATGAAGCAGCCCTCCGAAATCAAAGATTTGGCTGTTTCAAATGTGTCCATTTTGAAATGGGTGTATTTTACAAAGGTATTCAAGTGAGTTAAATCTATAATGACCCGGCATCCACCGTCTTTTTTAGTTTTAGTAAATATATTAGACACAAATTCAACTGGTTCATGTGTGGTTCGTTCTATCACACCTTTGTCTTGTAAACTCAAGATTTCAGCATAGCCTTCTGCCAATTCTTTTTTGGAAAGTGCAAATTTGCGATTCGGCATATGCTGGGGTGGAGGCAATTGGCCATGAATAAACTCAATTTCATAACCCTGAATACTTTGCAAGATAAACTCTTCTGAAGTGATGGTTTCCCAAGCCTCCTTAAATCCCCGTAATCTGCCCCCAACTCGTGAGGTTAGACATGCAAGTGCATGGAACCCAGACCCCCTTACCTTCATGGTTATCGGCGGTCCCTGGGATTTTTGGTGGGACGTGGAGGTGCTGGGTTTCGTGGTTGGTGCGGAATCCGCATCTTCCATGCTGGCCGCTGAGGGCCTAGTCCTAAAAAAGGCCTGGGCTGAGGAGGCTGTTGATATTGAGGAGGTGCCGGAACGTAGGTCCTTGTTGGCCTGTCGGTCTGACCTCGTGGCCTGAAGTAAGGTGTCTTCTTGGCCGAAGGTCTGGCCACAAAATGTGGTCTCATCAGACCTATGGTTTTCGCATGGTCATCCAGCTCTTTGACCTGCTTTGGGAGGTCTTCCCCGAACAGCTGTCTAGGTGGGGGGGTAGGAGGTGCTCTGCATAGTCCCGCAAATTTGGGATTCAAGGAAGGTTTGATAATGCTCTTCCGGAAAGCGTTGATCTCGTACTGCGTATTGCAGAGCAGAGCTAGAGCATCCTCCTGTTCGGTGCTTAGATCAACCCCATCTACCGACTTTGCAAAAGCGGTGATCCCAGACGTAAGTAGTTTTAAAATCCTCTGCAGTTTCACTTCCTGTGCTCTGATGCCTGGGCTGATATTACCCCAGATTGGCATGTTCACAATCGGCACGTGGAGTGAATTGCAGTTCCCTGGAGCCTTGTGTCTCTCCATGGCCTTCGCAAGGACCTCCTCCTGCAATTGATGGTTGGTAAGGTAATCTATGGTTGCGGCCAGTTTGATGTTGAGGGGTTGTCCTGATGATACGGGTAACCCGAATTTGGCTGCCACATCCAGCAGATCTTCCTGAGGGACCTCAGGTGCTGCTGGGGCATGTACCAGGATATCCTCCTCATCTGGTCGTATGTTGTCCATAGATGGGGACGGGGATATATCCATGAGTCCCCTGGAGCTGTGTGTGTCCTGTTTCTGATTGAGTAGAACTTGCTCCAATATCCTCTCCATACGATCCAAGCGCCCTTCATCGGGCGGGTGTGGGAGGTAAGAGGCCTCGTGCCCGAAGGAACTCCTGAGGCTTCGATCATCAGTCCGTACCTCGTCGAGGTAATATCGGTACTGTGATGATGTGTCGCTACCAGCCGCCTCGGCGAAGCTGAGCGATTCCCGCGCGGACCTGCTCGAGCGCCTCCTCTTCGCTGAGCTGGACCCGGCTGCCTCAAAGGGCATGGGTGGGGAGAGGTCGGCACCTGACGCCGCAGCGTGGTGACCCGACGTCCGCACGGGCTTGCCGACTGTCCTAAATCTGGACCCAGACGGCGTACGGTCCCGACCTGCCCCCAGCGGGGGAAGCGGTGACCTAGGCGAGGCTCCACCCTTGTGACTCCTCCTGGTCCCTCTGGGTGGTGAGTCGACACTGGCCCTTCTTGGTCTGCCAGTGGACTCGGGCCTGCCTGATTCACCAGACCACTTCCTAGTGGCTCCTGGTGAGACCTCAACCCGCGAAGGGCTAGGTAGTGGAATTGTATCCCTGCCTCCTTCAAGAGGGCTCAGGGAGAAGGGCCGTGCATCAGCACGCGAATCCCTCTTGCTCGTCTCTGCGAACGACCCAGTGGGTGAGAGAGAAATGGAGTCAGGATGCACCTGCTCCGGCGCTGTACCGACTGATTGTTCTGCAGGTACCCCGCTAGGGCATAGCTGCGTCGGTAAACCGGATCCTGTGAATACAGGGCTCCCCGGCTTGCGCGCCTTTTTCCCGGCCCGTCCTCCTGCCGTGGAGGGGGGCTCCGGGTTGGGTTGCCGACAACTCCTTGCAGAAGTTTTACGGCCTTTACTTTTCCTGCTGTCCATGTCTCTGTGGAAGAAAACACAATTACTTACACAGAACAACCAACTCAAGGTTGTTAGTACTTACCTGAGTGGCCCTTATGAAGGGCTGGTGACGAGCCGCGCTCCTCTCCAGCCGTCGACTGCAATGCGAGCGACGATATGTCGCGCATGCGTGCTGGCGGGTTCTTCACGAAGTCACTCACGTGACTCCGAAATGAAATAGCCTGCTGGCTGTGGGGAAGCAGCTATTCCTGAACCTGGACGTTGCAGATTTCTGACTCCTCTATCTTCTACCTGAAGGCAGCAGGGAGATGAGTGATTGGCCAGGATGGTATGGGTCTTTGATCATGCTGGCAGATATTTTGAGGCAATGACTGCGATAGGTCCCCTCAATGGTGGGGAGGTCAGAGCCGATGATGGACTGGGCAGTGTTTACAACTTTTTGTAGTCTCTTACGCTCCTGGGCACTCAAGTTGCCGAACCAAGCCACGATGCAACTGGTCAGCATGCTCTCTACTGTGTACTTGTAGAAGTTCGAGAGAGTCCTCCTTGACATTACTCTCCATAATCTTCTCAGGAAGTGTGGCACTGATGTGCTTTCTTTATAACTGCATCAGTGTCCTTGGACCAGGAGAGATCTTCAGAGATATGTACGCCCAGGAATTTTAAAGTCTTGACCCTCTCCACCATCGACCCGTTGATATAAACGGGCCATAGAGTGATACAGTGTGGAAACAGGCCCTTCAGCCTACACTAGTCCCACCGGCCTGCATTTGGCCCATATTCCTCCAAACCTGTCCTATACATGTACCTGTCTAACTGCATCTTAAATGTTAGGATAGTCCATGCCTCAACTATCTACTCTGGCAGCGTGTTCCCAGGACAAGGGGTCACAGTTTAAGGATAAGGGAGAAATCTTTTAGAACCGAGACGAGAAAAACATTTTTCACACAGAGAGTGGTGAATCTCTGGAATTCTCTGCCACAGAAGGTAGTTGAGGCCAGTTCATTGGCTAGATTTAAGAGGGAGTTAGATGTTGCCCTTGTGGCTAAAGGGATCAGGGGTATGGAGAGAAGGCAGGTACAGGATACTGAGTTGGATGATCAGCCATGATCATATTGGATGGCGGTGCAGGGTGGAAGGGCTGAATGGCCTACTCCTGCACCTATTTTCTATGTTTCTATGTTTCTATGTTTCTATGTTTCTATGTTTCTATGTTTCTATGTTTCTATACACCCACCACCCTTTGGGTGAAAAGATTACCCTCAGATTCCTATGAAATCTATCCCCTCTCTCCTTAAACCTATGTTCTCTGGTTCTCGAATTACCCTCTGTTACCAAGATTCTCTGTGCATCTACCCGATCTATTCCTCTCATTATGTTATACATCGCATGTCTGCATGAATGAGTTGGGCTGAAGGACCTATTTTAAGTTGTGTGACTCTGAGACGCTCTGTGAAATCATTATCACCATAATGCATGCAGGGCAAAAAGGGGAAACAACCATTGCATGCTGTGCCAATGGAAGGTGTCATATAAACAATTCAGTTCTAATGTAATCTACAGCAGGGTAATAAACATGTTTTAGAAGGATTGGTTGATACTCTTCTCCAAGATAATAGATTTGACATGGTGAGGATGAACAGTCCATCAAAGTGCTCACCTCATCAGAACGATCCTCTCCATTGACCAACATGAAATATTAATTAAGCAAAAGGCTACTTCTTAATTTTAAAAGGTGCATAGCAAATGCTATCAAGTCAATGTTTAACGCATCTTAATTCAAGCTGACATCTTTCACAATCCCTCTGGTGAGATGGGTCCAACTTATTTATCCTGTGAAACAAGCCATTTACAAGGTAATAGGTTTCAAGGGCGGCACGGTGGTGCAGCGGTGGAGTTGCTGCCTTACAGCGCTTGCAGCGCCGGAGAACTGGGTTCGGTCCTGACTACGGGTGCTGTCTGTATGGAGTTTGTACGTTCTCCCTGTGGCCACATGGGTTTTCTCCGAGAGCTTCGGTTTCCTCCCACACTCCAAATAAGTACAGGTTTGTAGGTAAATTGGCTTGGTGTAAGTGTGAAAAACAATTGTCTTTAGTGTGTGTAGGATAGTGTTAATCTGCGGGGATCGCTGGTCGGCACGGACCCGGTGGGCCGAAGGGCCTGTTTCCGCGCTGTATCTCTAAACTAAACTAAATAGACAAAATAAATCATCTTTTTCTCGACAACATGTTATTCCTCACATAGCCTATATGAAGACATATTCTTCCTTTCTCCTGGGAGAAAGAGCTGCATTCCTAATGGCAAGACAAAACAAAAGAGATTAGATGAGAAGAAGCATAAATATCAAAAGATGTGTTTCATTATTAGGCACATGACTGCCGAAGGAGGTCCAAAATCATGTAATCTGCAGTTGTGCCTTTAAACCTTATGGTAGAGGAAAGCTTTTAAGACATCCTCCACTGTCCATTTAAAATAGTGATATACATATTCACTTTCTCTTAAACTTCCTATTTCTTTAATTATTTCTCTGACCTAAATGTAGATAAGGATTAAATATAATGTAATTTACCTGTAAAGATGCCCAATTTTTATTAGTTAATTCAGTATCAGAATTGTGCAGAGTATGTACCTAGTACAATAAATGTGGTCTCAACTCCAATCCATTATGAACGAAACACAGTTATATCATGAAAGAATAATGCATCATGACAACTACTAAAACATTTAATGTAATGTATGTGAGAATGTTAACCTTACAATTCTTTCTATATTGGCTGAGAGAAACATAATGTGAAACGGCATTATTCATTTTAACGGGGCCGGCATAGGTTCCATTGTTCAACCGGGAATGCAAGTAACAAAAACGGCTCGATACCAAGGATAGTCATAATGTTGCAGATAGACACAAAATGCTGGAGTCACTCAGCGGGACAGGCAGCATCTCTGGACAGAAGGAATAGGTGGCGTTTCCATGTCAAACAAGTTTTCAGGCCATTAGGTCAACGTCAACCTACACACGCGCACACACACACACACATGCACATGCACACGCACACACACGCGTACGCACACACGCACACACACACACACATGCGCACACACGCACACACGCATATGCACACATGCACACGCACACGCACACACACGCAGACACACACGCACACACATGCACCCACACATACACACACGCGCGCGCACACATGCACACACACACGCACACACACATGCACACACACATGCACACACACATGCACACACACACATGCACACACACACCCCCACACGCATACACACACATATGCACACACACACACGCGCGCACACACACATACGTGCACACACACACACACACACACACACACACACACACACACACACACACACACACACACACACACACACACACATGCGCACACGCCCACACACATTACACTAATTTTACACTTAACCCATTCTATTCTCCCCACTTTGTTCAGATTGTGTCACTTACCTCCGAAATAGTGGGCAATTAACCCAGTGACCTGCACATCCTTAGACTGTGGGTGGAAACTGGAGCATTCAGACAAAGCCCAAATGAGAATTCCACACCGACAGCCTAGACAGCTATTCCTAGTGCCACTTATAGAGCGCGTTCAGAACAGCTCTGAGAAAGGCATCTTCTAACTTCTATCAGTGAGGTTATCAGATAATAATACCTATTCGGCAGAAACCCATCAAATGCACTACAAGCAGCGTAGATGCGCAGTGGTAGGGTTGCTGCCGCACAGCACCAGAGACCAGGGGTCCATCCCGATTACGGGTGCTGTCTGTGTGGAGTTTCTCCTGGTGACCACACGGGTTTCCTCCAGGTGCTCCAGTTTCCTCCCACATCCCAAATATGTGCTGGTTTGTAGGTTAATTGCCCCTAACATGCTGGTAGTGGATGAGAAAATGGAATAACATACCACCATGTGAATAGGTATCGATGGTCTGCATTGATTCGATGGGCCGAAGGAACTGTTTCAAAGCTGTATCTCTAATTTAAAACTAGTTTATGCAACACAAATTTACAAACTTAATTATTGAGACCACATGGAAACATGATGCGGGTAATAGAAATGTAATGTCAATCCTGTATCCTGTATATAGACACAAAGAAACGGAGTAACTCAGCGGGACAGGCAAGTCAAATCAAGAGAGTTTATTGTCATGTGTCCCAGGTGGGACAATGAAATTCTTGCTTGCTGCAGCACAACAAAATATCGTAAGCAAAAATACAGAACAGTTCAGTTCAATATTCACATAAATAAGCAGCATCTCTGGAGAGAAGGAATGGGTGACGTTTCGTGTCGAGACCCTTCTTCAGACTCGTTAGGGATAAGGGAAATGTGGGATATAGACGGTGATGTGGAGAGATACAGTAAAGAACGATGAATGAATGCTATGCAAAAAAGTAACGATGACAAAGGCAGCAGGCCATGGTAAGCTGTTTGTGGGGTGAAAATGAGAAGCTAGTGCGACTTGGTGGGGGAGGGAATGCCAGGGATACCTCTTGTAGTGAGAGAAATCAAGGTTCACAACACTGGGCTGTAATCTGCCAGACTAAATATGAGATTGACATTGAGATTGACGTTCCTCCAATTGACGTTTAGCCTCACTCTGACAATGGAGGACAGAAATGTCTGCATAGGAATGGAAGGAGAATGAAAGTGTCCAGAAACCGGGAGATTGGTTCACGCGGGCTGAGTGAAGGTGTTCCGTGAAACGAGTGTCCAGTCTGCGTTTGATCTCGCTGATGTATAAGAGTCCACATCTTGAACAACGGATACAGTAGATGAGATTGTATCCTGTATCGCTTCATTGTTGGGAACTAGGTTACATTATTGGGACAAAGAGAAAAGATCATCAAACTCCAGATCCCTGCATCAAACTGGTATCGGAGTTGACTTGGGAATACTTGAGATCTTAGAGACTAAAACATGTTCGGTTCACCCATCCTAACACCTTGAGCAATTCAAATAAATTGAATGTGATATTTGAGATGTTCGAATGAATGAGGGAATGGAACTAATTTCCCAATAGACATTGGGCTTTGGGCAAATCTGACATGGGAAAAAAAACTGTTGCAAACATAGCAAACAGCTCATAAAACAGGTATAGTTTACCTTGGAGATAAAGGAGTAGATTTACATTTCGAAAAAGCTTATTCTAACAGCAGAATTAATTAAAAAATGATAAACTGGCATAGAAAACCAAGATATTTAAATACAAATAACATTCAGTACAAATTAAGTTTTCATGAAGTTAAAAAACACGGCACAGAAAACAAGATCCAAGTACAGTTTTTCTGATGTGTCTATTTATGGTCCTTTGAAGAAGTATTTTAAACCATTTTTAGGCACTTAAGCTCCAATTAAAAAGTGATTTTATTAAAATTTCAAAAAATTATATTTAACTTATGCTATCGTGGACAGATCAAGGTAACCTCATTTGAAACCTCTTTGAAATACATTTTTTTGTGACGTGAAATCAGTTACCTACAGAGGGAGATAAAGACACGTTTAAAAGATTTCTCTTTTTTGAGACAAACCCATTTTTGAAAGTTATAACTCAACTAGTAGCAATATTGTTGGACATTTGTTGACGTGTCCAAATTTGTTGGTTCCAGGAAGATTTTGCATTTGTTCCTATGCGCCTGTTCAAGAGAGGAAAGGACTAGTTCAAATGCATTTTGCGCAAGATAGCCAAAATCCCATGAAATGTATGTCCAAATAAAGGTCATGGAATGCATCAGCATGCAATGGCAGTGAGTCCCGGAAAACCTTAGCAATTGTGTGACCACTTCAGGAAGACAATACACAGTGTGCACTCACAAGTAATGAGTCAGCAGCACAGTTTTACGTGACAAGCCCACCCACCCCACTGCCCCAGTAGTCGTGAGTTGGTCATTGTGTTGGTCACAGTGCCGCAGTATTAGAGCTGCTGCCTCACAGCGCTGGAGACCCTGGATTCAATCCTGACCTCAAGTGCTGTCTGTGTGGAGTTTGTACGTTCTCCCTGGGACCACGCGGATTTTCTCAGGCTGCATAAGTTTCCTCCACCATCCTAAAGACTTGCAAGTTTGCAGGTTGGACACAAAATGCTGGAGCAACTCAATGGGACGGGCAGCATCTCTGGAGAGAATCGACCCAAAATGTCACCCATTCCTTCTCTTCTGAGATGCTGCCTGTCCCACTGAGTTACTCCAGCATTGTGTACCTTCTTTGGTTTTAACCAGCATCTCCAGTTCATTCCTGCAAAGTTTGTAGGTTAAATCGCTTCTGTAAATTGTCCTTAATGTGTAGGATACAACTAGTGTATAGGTGATCATTGGCAAGCACAGACTGGGTGGGCCGAAGGGCCTGTTTCCAGGCTGTGTCTCTGAAGCAAAAATTAAAAAACTTATATTAACACAACGGAGGACAATTTTACTCATCATTGCATTTGTATTCCTGACTCATATTTGGAGTGCAAAGCTTGCGATCAGATATAGAAGGTTATGAGATCAGAGTGAATGATGGAGTTGACTGAGCCACAGTGGACACTACCTCCATGCAGAATCACCCATACCTGTTCATGAGTGGCATCACCACTACATTACAAAGCGACAATTATTACAGAAAAGCCTACAAACGACTTTCCAAATAGCTGCATGTGATTAGTGTAATTGTTTTAACTGTTTCATGTACTGATTAAATTCATAAATTCGTAAGTTATAGGAACAAAATTAGACCATTCAGCCCATCAAGTCTACTCCGCCATTCAATCATGCAGCAAATTGCGGACGCATCACACAAACCAACCTCCCTTCTATTGACTCCATTTATACCTCCTGCCGCCTCGGCAAGGCCAGCAGCATCATCAAGGACGAGCTGCAGCCCGGCCACTCCCTCTTCTCCCCTCTCCCGTCAGGCAAAAGGTATAGAAATGGGAAAACGCACACCTCCAGATTCAGGGACAGTTTCTTCCCAGCTGTTAGCAGGCAACTGAATCATCCTACCACAACCAGAGAGCAGTGCTGAACAACTATCTATCTATCTCTTTGGTGTCCCTCAGAGTATCCTTGATCGGACTTTGCTGGCTTTACCTTGCACTAAATGTTATTCCCTTATCATGTATCTACACACCCTAAATGGATCGATGGTAATCATTCTGCTGACTGGTTAGCACGCTAACCACTGGTTTTCACTGCACCTCGGCACAAGTGACAATAAACTAATCTGAACTGAGTCATGGCTGATCTATCTTTCCCTCTCAAACTCATTCTACCGCCTTCTCCCCATAACCCCTGACACCTGTACTATTCAAATGGCATGTTTCTATTAGTCAAATCAGAGCAGCCTTTAGAATTGTATGAATTAATACAGTGCATATCAACACAGTAACGATACATTAAATAGTAAAGATGTGTTAAAAAGGAACCAGCAGATGCTGCTCTATTCCAAAGACAGGCTCACAATGCTGGAGTAACTCAGCAGGTCAGGCAGCATCTCTGGAGAAAATGGATAGGTGACGTTTCAGGTCGGGACCTTTACTCAGACATTGTAAGAATACGTACAGTAGATGTAACGTAAGTGTAATTTTCACCCAGGGATTTATGAATCTGTGGTTTTCACCCAGAGAGTTGTGAATCTATGGAATCCTCTGCCTCTGCCACTGGGCGGCACGGTGGTGCAGCGGTAGATTCGCTGCCTTACAGTGCCAGAGACCCAGGTTCGATCCCAACTACGGGTGCTGTCTGTACAGAGTTTGTATGTTCTTCCTGTGACCTGTGTGGGTTTTTTCGGAGATCTTCCATTTCCTCCCACACTCGAAAGACATACAGATATGTAGGTTAATTGGCTTGGTAAATGTAAAAATGGTCCCTTGTGTGTGTAGGATAGTGTTAATAACAGTGTTAATATGCGGGGATCGCTGGTCGGCGCGGACCCAGTGGGCCGAAGGGCCTGTTTCCGCACTGTATCTCTAAACTAAACTGAACTAAAAGAAGGCAGTGGAGGCCAATTCACTGGATGTATTGAAGAAAGAGTTAAGGGCCTGTCCCACTTTCACCACCTAATTCACGACCTTTTTTACTCGTGGACATTTTACATCATGCGCCCCGACCTACTTGATGCCACCAGTACCTACAACTAGCATCACAACCTACCTACGACCTCCTACCACCTTGTGACAACCATGCTGCGAGTATGATTCAAGGGAAAATTCGACAGAGGTCGTGAATTAGCTCATGAAAGTGGGACAGGCCGTTTAGATATAGCTCTGAGGGCTAACGGAATCAAGGGCTATATATAGGGAGAAGGCAGGAACGAGGTACCGATTTTGGATGATCAGCCATGATCATATTGAATGGCGGTGCTGTCTCGAAGGGCCGAATGGCCTACTCCTGCACCTATTTTCTGTTTCTATGTTTCTATATAACCCCTGAAACACTTACTAATCAAGAATATAAATTCATAAATGGTTTGCTGCTTGAGCTGATGTCTGAAATTGTGTACAAGCCTCCATGTGAACAGAGCTATTTGGCAATTCAGTCCAGTACGAAAGTTGCTGTTATGACTCATAATAATGACCCTCTGAAGTAACATTGGCATTTTGTAGCAGTCCAATTATAGGAAGCAGTTAACAATAAACAGGTCCCTTTTTTGCCTGGGGGACTCGATTGCAGATTCCATTCCACGCAAGACTGTGCTTGATATCATAAGCAGTCTGTGCATATGTGCCACTTCGAAAGAAAAGGCATCTGCTGAGACCTTGAAGCATAACAATGAAATTTGATGGGGGGGGGAAAAAAAAGGATGACACAGATTATAATATCTCAAATACAAAGAGCAATGCCACAGTATTATTGGAAGCTATTTCATTACAATGCTTTTTTTTTATGAAGTTAACAATAAATATGCTTTCTTCTTCAATGCTTGTACATTTGTACATTTAATATTACATTTCTCAGGATGTTTGGCGGGGGAATAATGAATCGTTGCTGTTAAGTATTTGAATGCATCAGCTGGCAAAATAAAAGCAGGTGTGTTAATATAATGACTCAGACTACATTGATCTCTCAGTTAGAGGTTCCATATAGGAACTCATCAAATTTAATTGGAAGACCGCTCTGAAACCTTTTTAATTTAAATACCTGCTGATCCTCCCAAGTCCAACAGTGCACTGCTGTGTACAATAAAAAATTACCGCAGCTAATTAATTTGCAAGCCACTGAGAAGCTATCTAAATTTTCCTGGTACTTAAATATAGCAATCAAACAAGGCTGGATAGGACCCACCACGAAGTATCATCCCAAGAAAATTAATTGCCTAGCACTGGTTTCGTTTAGTTTAGTTTAGAGATACAGCGTGGAAACAGGCCCTTCGGCCCACATGGACCAGTCCGCATCGACCAGCGATCACCCATGCACTAGTTCTATCCCACGCACTAGGGACAATATGCATGTGCCAATAAACCTACAGACCCGCGCTTCTTTGGAGTGTGGGAGGAAACTAGAGCACCTGGAGAAAACCCGTGCGGTCACAGGGAGAACATACTGTACCTACTCCCTGCAGAATAGCACCCAGAGTCAGGATCGAACCTTGGCTCCCTGGCGCTGTAAGGCAGCAACCCTACCACTAGGTCACTCAGTGCCGCCTCAATGGTCTCAACAGGTTTACACTATGGTACCAAGCCTGGAGTTGGACTGGACATTTATTTTTTGACCATGTTGCCATGAGCATTCCTAGGGCAACCTGCTCTCATCTTAACCCTATGTCTTAACTCTTGTCCCTCTAATCCCATAATACAGGTCCACCACCAGTGTACCGGTGACTGGTGGTCCATTTCAAAACAAGTGGACTTGAGGAGGCCGCTGATTGGTGGAAGCGGACTAGAGGAAGCAGCTGATTGGGAGTCAGATCCCTGCTGATTTCTTCTAGCACTTTGTATTGTGGCCAGAGTAAGGGGGAGTATGAGGGCCAGGGCAGTTTACTGTTCTGGATGTCAGATGTGGGAGGGCATGGAGTCTTATAGCCTTCCAGATGTCCACATCTGCACCAGGTGTGTAGAGATGGGGCTCCTAAGGGACCATATTAGGAACTCGATTACCTCTGTCTGGTCAGGGAGAGTGAGGAGGTCATAGAGAGGAGTTACAGAGCGGTAGTCACTCCAAGACCACGGGAGGCAGACAAGTGGGTCACGGTTAGGAGGGGCAAGGGGCAGAGGCAGGGACTAGAGAGTACCCTGGTGGCTGTACACCTTGGCAATAAGTACTCCTGCTTGAGTACTGTTGGGGGGGGACAGCTTACCTGGGGGTAGCGACAGCGGGTGGGTCTCAGGTACAGAGACCGGCCCTGTTGCTCAGAAGGGAAAAGACGAGGAGGGCATTAGTAATAGGGGACTCTATAATTAGGGGGTCAGATAGGCGATTCTGTGGACGCAGTCAGGAGACCCGGATGGTAGTTTGCCTCCCTGGTGCCAAGGTCTAGGATGTGTCTGAATGTGTCCAAGATATCCTGAAAGGGGAGGGAGAGGAGCCTGAGGTCGTGGTATATATAGGTACCAATGACATAGGTAGAAAAAGAAAAGAGGTCCTGAAAGGAGAATTTAGGGAGTTAGCAAGAGAGTTAAGGAGAAAGACCACAAAGGTGACAATCTCAAGATTACTGCCTGTGCCACGCGACAGTGAGAGTAGGAATGGAGCGAGGTGGAGGACAAATGCGTGGCTGAAGGACTGGTGCAGAGGGCAGGGATTCAAGTTTCTGGATCATTGGGACCTCTTTTGGGGAAGGTGTGTACAAAAAGGACAGATTACACTTGAACCCGAGGGGGACCAATATCCTGGCGGGGAAATTTGCAAAGGCTACTGGGGAGACTTTAAACCTAGAATGTTTGGGGGGAGGGACTCGAATAGAGAAAAATAGTAGACAGTGTGTGAGGCAGGAGGCAGAGAAAGGAAGCACTCAGACCCAACATGTAGAGGAGAAAGAAGAAAAATATAATAAACAGAGAATAAGAGGTGGTGGGTTTCTTAAATGTGTGAGCAGAGAGACAGAGGGGTGTAAAATGAGGGTAGAAGCAATAGGTAGCAAGGTGAAAAGTAAAAGTGGCAGGCAGAAAAATCCAGGACAAAAATCAAAAAGGGCCTCTTTTCAACATAATTGTGCAAGGGGTAAGAGCGTTGTAAAAACAAGCCTGAAGGCTTTATCACTCAATGCAAGGAGCATTCGTAATAAGGTGGATGAGCTGAATGTGCAGATATTTATTAATGAATATGATATAGTTTGCATCACAGAGACATGGCTCCAGGGCGACCAAGGCTGGGAGCAGAACATCAATATTCAGGAGGGATAGAGAGAATGGAAAAGGGAGTGGGGTAGCGTTGCTGGTTAGAGGGGAGATTAAAGCAATAGAAAGGAATTACATTAGCTTGGAGCATGTGGAATCGGTATGGGTGGAGCTGTGAAACTCTAAGGGGCAGAAAACGCTAGTGGGAGTTGTGTACAGGCCACCTAACAGTAGTAGTGGAGTTGGGGATGGCATCAAACAGGAAATTAGAAATGCGTGCAACAAAGGTAAAACGGTTATAATGGGTGACTTCAATCTACATATAGATTGGGTGAATCAAATTGGCAGGGGTGTTGAGGAAGAGTATTTCTTGGAATGTATTCAGGATAGTTTTCTAAACCAACATGTAGAGGAACCAACGAGAGAACAGGCTATCCTAGACTGGGTATTGAGTATCCGGAAAGTTGTGTTAGGTAAATTGAATGGATTAAAGGCCGATAAGTCCCCAGGGCCAGATAGGCTGCATCCTATCTGGCCCGCGCGACTTAAGAGATAGTACTTTCGGAAGTAGCCCGATAAATAGTGGATGCATTAGTGATAATTTTTCAAAACTCTTTAGATTCTGGAGTAGTTCCTGAGGATTGGAGGGTAGCTAATGTAATCCCACTTTTTAAGAAGGGAGGGAGAGAGAAAACGGGGAATTACAGACCAGTTAGTCTAACATCGGTAGTGGAGAAACTGCTAGAGTCAGTTATTAAAAATGGGATAGCAGTACATTGGAGGATCTTATATAAACTTACAAAATTCTTAAGGGGTTGGACAGGCTAGATGCAGGAAGATTACTCCCGATGTTGGGGAAGTCCAGAACAAGGTGTCACAGTCTAAGGATAAGGGGGAAGTCTTTTAGGACCGAGATGAGAAAAACATTTTTCACACAGAGAGTGGTGAATCTCTGGAATTCTCTGCCACAATTCTCAAGGTAGTTGACGCCAGTTCATTGGCTATATTTAAGAGGGAGTTAGATATGGTCCATGTGGCCAAAGGGATCAGGGGGTAAGGAGAGAAGGCAGGTACGGGATACTGAGTTGGATGATCAGCCATGATCGTATTGAATGGCGGTGCAGGCTCGAAGGGCTGAATGGCCTACTCCTGCACCTAATTTCTATGTTTTTATCTTTCTATGTTGTCCCCTGTAATTCGGACTAAATCCCCTCCAGGAAGTCCCCCCGAAAATGTGGCATCTCGGCAGTGTGAGGCGGCCGATCTTGTCCTCATCGTTTCTGCGGCAGATCGGCGGGTTGAATTTTCCCCGAGGCTGCATCTCCAGAACTTCAGCCCGGCCAGAGCAGGCAGATCCATTCCCATAGCCGACTTCAGCGGCCGACTTTGTGGGCCCGTTCAACCTTTGTTTTTTCTGCAAAACGGATAATCCAGAAAGTCTCTGGAACCATGGGTGCTGGAAAATCAGCACTGCCTGAGATAAATTGTACGGAGATGTGGATGAGGCCCAGTCCATCACACAAACCAGCCACACCCCATAACCTCCATCTAAACTTCACGCTGCCTCGGGAAAGCATCCAAATGCATCCAATTTTTGCCATCAATACCGAGGTACAATGAAAAGCTTTGTCTGTGTGCTTGGCAGTCAAATCATTATTGCCATAAGTACAAATTAAACCATACAAATTACAATACAACAGCTAGCGCAAAGAGAAAAATATACCGGAGTGCAGGATATTGTGTTAAAGCATTATCGTGCTAGGGTTATCGAGAAAATGCAGCTTTAAAAAAAAGTTCAAGGCCCACAATGCGTAGGTTGCAAGATCAGGACTACGTCTGACTTCATGGCAGGACTATTCAGAGTTAAAATAAGCCAGGGACGGCGGAGGAGGCAGATACGATAGTGACATTTGTAGATATGCTCATGGATTTGCATAGAGTCGAGGAGTATAGATGATGTCCAGAGAGAAGAAGAATAGCTTGAACTGCATTATACCACCAGGGGCTCCTCACGATTTGCAGCCTGTCTGTTTTATCGTCTTTTTTTGTTATTTTTAGTGCTCTTAAAAAGTTTGTGTAAATGTTCTCCGGTTTGTTTTATGTGGGGGGAAGGGGAGGGGGTCAGGGGAAATATTTGTTTTCAATTTCTTACGCTGCCAGAGATGCGATTGTTTTCCGGATCGTATCTCTGGTCGCTCTGCGGCCTAACATCGTGGAGCTGGAGGCCTCCTCGGAGTAACTTTGAGCCCCATCGCAGGGCGTGGACTTAACATCGGAGCCGATCCCTTGCCTGGGATTGCTCCAACCGCGGGCTGCGGACCTTACCATCGAGAGCTCGCAGTTTTGCGAAATGCCAAGTCGGGAGCTCCAATGACACAGAGTTTCGACCAGCCCCGACCCAGGGTTCGATGGCCCGGCGCGGGGGAGCTGACATCCCCCCCGATGCAGGAGCTGAACGCCTCGAAGCGGAGGGCTCAAACGCCGCTGGTTACGGGTGTCAATATCATCCCATCAACGGAATGCTCGAGTCCCAAAACTGCGGGAGAACAAAGGAGGGAGAGATTGAACATTTTTTCACCTTCCATCACAGTGAGGAACGTGGAGGAGTCACTGTGGTGGATGTTTATGTTAAAATGAATTTTGTGTGTTTTGTTGGGTTTTTTTGATATGTCTGTATGGCAAATCAAATTCCTCACATGTTATAAAACATACTTGGCAAATAAAGTATAATTGTATTGTCTTGTTCAGCACAGACATTATGGGCTGAAAGGCCTGATCCTGGGCTGAACTATTCCCTGTTCTAACGTCTATTCAAGAACCATTTTCACACCAGGCTGGTCTGAAGAAACGTCACCTATTCCTTCTCTCCAGAGATGCTGTCTGACCCACGGAGTTACTCCAGCTTTTTGTGTCCAACCATTTTCACCCCGATCATTCAGTTTTCTCGACTCTCCTAATGGACATAAGATACAACAGCATGAAAGCACAGACCACCAGATACAGGAAGAGCTCCATCCCCTCTGTTATTTTAACTCTGAATAGTCCTGCCATGAAGTCAGATGTAGTCCTGTTCTTGCAACCTACTCATAGCGGTCCTTGAACTTTTTTTTAAAGCTGCATTTTCTCGATAACCCTAGCACGATAATGCTTTAACACAATATCCTGCACTCCGGTAGATTTTTTCTCTTTGCGCTAGCTGTTGTATAGTACTTTGTATGGTTTAATTTGTACTTATGGCAATGATGATTTGACTGCCGAGCACACAGACAAAGCTTTTCATTGTATCTCGGTATTGATGGCAAAAATAAACCAAACCTATACCACTCTGAACTCATTCTGTGAGACTCTCCGGTTATCCCTGCTAAAATCCTGCCAGCTGATCCAGCCTCTATTTCTCACCCACCCCCCCCCCCCCCCCCATCCCAAAAAAGAGTGTTGGGTACTCTCACCGGTGTGGTGCGGTGGCGCAGCAGCGCAGCGGTAGAATTACTACCGCCAGTGTCCCGGGTTCGCTCCCGACCACGTGTGCCGTCTGTACGGAATCTGTACGTTCTCCCCATGACTGCGTGGGTTTTCTCCGAGATTCAATTCAATTAACTTTATTTTTCCGTTAGGAACTTTGGTTTCTGCAGCCATACACCAAAAAGAAACAATTTTACAAGGCACACAACCAACTCAATTCACACAGACATCCATCACAGTGAGTCTCCTCCTCACTGTCTCTCCCCTGCTCTCCATCCTCTTCCAGCTGGCGATGGTAAGATTATTGATCTTCAGTTTCCTCCCACACTGCAAAGACATGCAGACTTGTAGGTTTATTTGGCTTTGTATAGTGTAGAAAATTGGTCCTAGTGTGTGTAGGATAATGATACAGTGCAGAGATTGCTGGTCGGTGCTGACTCAGTGGGCCGAAGGGCCTGTTTCCATGCTGTATCTCTAAATTAAACTCAACTAAACTAATCTCTCTCCTAAACCCCAAACGTCAACAACTGGCCCTACTCCGTTCCCCATCCCGAACACCAACCCGAATAAATAAGCAAATGCTGGTTTGGCATTTGAGGAAAATGGGAAGAGGGTCCCGACCCAAAACATCACCCAACGCTTCTCTCCAGAGATGTTGCTTGACTCGCTGAGTTACTCCAGCATTCTATGTTTACTAACCCTAATAAAACCTGTGGCTCCCATTCACCCCAGTCCCTGCCCACACGAAATGGACTTGTGGCTGACACGCTTCTGAGCACAAACTCTTAAAATGGGTTATGGAAGTCACTTTTTTCACCATGAAGATGTGCTATGGAGCCTTTGTGCCAAAATCTTATGCACAATTGGTTTTCTGGGGGGATGAACAGATAATACAGGCATAGATTCCGGCTTCTGGGCCACTGGCATCTATACACATACGTTGTTCAGTATATTGGCAAATGATTTGCCACTATTTACTAAAATTACTTAAGGCATAATTATTGATAAAAAATTATTTGTATTAATGCATTAGGGAACGGGAACATCCGGTGGCGCTGTTGCTAGCTGCCTCTGCTCAAGGTCTGGCTGTCTTTTTTTATTTTATTATGTTCAGAGTGTGTCTTTTAGTTTTTTTTCCTTATTTTATGTGGGGGGAAGCGGGTAGGGTAAGGGAGGAACTGTCCTTCAGTCACTTCCTGCTGAGGATGCGGCTATTATGCGGCCCACCCCCCTCGCGGCCCACCAACTGAATTGGCGCGGCCTGTCCTGCCGGACCGGACCAGAGCTTCAGCAGCGGCGGCGAGGCGCTGGAAACATCGCGGAGCTGAGCGGGCGAGGCCTTACCTGGATCGCCGCTTGGAGCACCGGAATGTTGGGCCACTGCTCCAACATCGCGGAGCTGTGGGCGCGGAGCTCCCAACGTAGGCGGCGCTGACTTTAACATCGCGGAGACCTGGGACCTTTTGCTGGGGGTCGCCGAAGGTCAGTGAGGACGTTGACTGGACTTTGGTTCCTTCCCACACAGTGGGGAACTTTGGTGCCGCTGTGGGGATGTTTGTGTTGTGGACTGTGTAAGGGATAAATAATTTTGTTGTCTCTTAATTGAAGACAATGACAATAAATTAAATCAAATCAAATCAAATTAGCTACAAGGTGAGGTTGGACAAACCTGGATGGGTTTATCTGGAGGGTCAGAGACAGAGGGGAGATCAGATAAAAGTATATAGAATTATGAGTGGCACAGATATGGTATAGAGTGGAAAGGTCTAAGGCCAAAGGGCATAGCTTTAAGATGAGAGAGGGAAAGGAAATGTGTGGGGTAGGTTTTGTTGGCACGAGGAACATGTTGCCATGGGTAGTGTACCAGGTAATGCTGATTAGAAGGTTTTTATGCAGCCACATGGGTATGGGGTGAATGGTGGATGTTTATGTTAAACTTTATTTCATGTGTTTTTTTTACTTAGTAAATGGTAACTCAAATTTCACTGTACCTTAATTGGTACATGTGACAATTAAATTAAATCTTGAATCTTGAATCTTGGTTGGTGTCCAAGCAACAGAGATTAGTTTAACCAGGAATGAGTCGGTTAACCTGTGATGAGCATTTGTCGGCACTGGGCCTGGAGTCGCCGGAGTTTGGAAGAATGAGGGGGACCTCATTGAAACATACAGAATCGTAAAAGGCTTGGACAGTGTGAATGTGGAGAGGATGTTTCCACTAATGGGAGAGTCTGGGACGAGAGGTCATAGGCTCAGAGTTATAGACCATTCTTTTCGGAAGGAGTTGAGCAAAAATGTCTTTAGTCAGAGGGGGGTGAATCTGTGGAATTCTTTGCCACAAAAGGTTGCAGAGGCCAAATCAGTGGATATTTTTAAGGTAGAGATAGATAGATTATTGATCAGTACGTGTCAGAGGATATGGGGAGAAGGCAGGAGAATGGGGTTAGGAGGGAGAGATAGATCGGCCATGATTGAATGGCGGAGCAGACTTAATGGGGTGAATGGCCTAATTCTACTCTTATTCCTTATAACCTTATGAACCTGGATTCATATTTGGCATGGGCACTAAGGCAGAAGGGCCTGTTTGTGTGCTGTACTGTACGATTTTCTATCTTGTTCCATTCAATGAGGTTGTTAAAGAATCTTTGATGAAAAATAATATGCATCCTCAATAAAGAGCGTTCTGGGGCTATTAAATTATCCACTAAAGTTTATGACTTTTTTTATTGCAGCCATTCCAACGTACATTTAAACTCATCTACCAAATGGGCATCTTGTCTAGCGGGATGTTGTTGCTAAAGGCAGGATCTTACAATGAAAATAGACACAACATGCTGGAGTAACACAGCGGGACAGGAGGAATAGGTGACGTTTTGTATCGAAACCCTTCTTCAGACTCCTCAGGCTTCTTCAGTCTGAAGAAGGGCCTCCAATCATTCCTTCCCTCCAGAGATGCTGCCTGTTACTCCAGCATTTTGTGTCTACCTTAATGTTTGTTTCACACTTTAACATAATAAGCAGGCTGCATTTAGAATATTGTGTTCAGTTCTGGGTACCATGTTACAGGAAAGATATTGTCAAGCTTGAAAGGGTTTAGAAAAGATTTACACGGATGTTGCCAGGACTAGAGGGTGTGAGTTATAGGTAGAGGTTGAGTAGGCTGGGTCGCAATTCCATCGAGCGCAAGAGGATGAGGGGCGATTTTATAGAGGTGTACAAAATCATGAGAGGAATAGCTCGGGTAGATGCACAGAATCTCTTGACCAGAGCAGGGGAATCGAGGACCAGAAGACATAGGTTCAAGGTGAAGGGGAAAAGACCAACATGTCCCAGCTACACTAGTCCCACCTGCCCTCATTTGGTCCATATCCCTCCAAACCTATCCTATTCATGTACCTTCTATCTTTCTTAAATGTTGGAATAGTTGCTGCCTCAACTACCTCATCTGGCAGCTCGTTCCATACACCCACCATCCTTTGTGCGAAAAAACGGTGAAATTGTATGTGAAATGCATGTAATATTTGTTGCTTTCACCCATTGTGGTGACATGGATGTACCTGAACTATTTGATGATGGATTATTCTCTCGAAGCATTTCCTATGTTCTCTTAATCGTCGCTCAACCTAAGCCTCAACAAGCCTCAACATCCTCAAAGCTGGAGTTCTGTATACAACCCATTCCTTCAATTCATTGTTTCCTGCAGTAGAGAGACATCACCTTCAAGTTGTTAATACTCCCAGAGTAAGTGTGAAGAAGGGTTCCAACCTGAAATGTTACCTATGTTGCTGTATAATAACTACACTCAGTCTTACACTGCTTTAGAATTGTCCTCTGGACACTGTTCAACAGTAGCATTTTGGGATCCTGCTCAACAAACTTCTTGGAGAGGAAATGTGTCAGAAGGAACTGCAGAAGTGAATTTACACTGAAGATAGACACAACATGCTGGAGTAACTCAGCGGTTCAGGCAGCATAGAGTCATAGAATCATAGGGTGATACAGCATGGAAACAAGCCCTTCGGCCCAACTCGCTCACACTGGCCAACATGTCCCAACTGCGCTAGTCGCACCTACCTGCGCTTGGCCCATATCCCTCAAGCCTGTCCTATCCATTTACCTATCTAACTGTTTCTTAAATGTTGGCATGGTCCCTGTCCTCAACTACCACATCTGGCAGCTTGTTCCTTACATCCACCACCCTTTGTGTGAAAAAGTTACCCCTCAGATTCCTGTTAAATCTTTTCCCCTTCAACTTGATCCTATGTCCTCTGGTCCTCGATCCCCCATCTCTGAGCAAGAGACTCTGTGCATCTGCCCAATCTATTCCTCTCTTGGATCTCTGGGGAAAAGGAACAGGTGACTTTTCAGGCTCAGACACTTCTTCAGACTGAGGATATATGATATACCGAGAGTAAAAATCCAAGGGTATAACATCCCTTATCTAGATACCCAAGAGTGTAAGAGATATATCTCTAGTTTCCCTCTCCCCTGACTCTCAGTCTGAAGAAGGGTCTCAACCCAAAACATCAACTTCATTCCTTTTCTCCAGAGATGCTGCCTGGCCCACTGAGTTACGCCAGTACATTGTGTCAACCAACCCTAATCAAATCTGGGACTTCCATTCACCCAATTGATAATGTGAACTGCAGACACTGAACGTAGACACAAAAAGCTGGGGTAACTCTGCAGGTCAGGTGGCATCACTGGAGCAAAGGAATATGTGCCATTTTGGGTCAAGACCCTTCCACAACATTCTGGAGTAACAGCGGGCGAAGCAGCATCTCTGGAAAAGACATCACCTATTTATTTTCTCCACAGATGCTGCCTGACCCGCAGATTTCCTCCGGCACTTTGAATCTACTGAAAATGTGAAATCATTCAGTCAGAGTACAATAGTGATTATCACACTTTAAATAATATGACTGTGCTGACATTTTTTTTTTCTGTTGTGCTTTTAGGAAACTTAACAAATGCGAGCCATAAACGACATTGCACAATTTGCTGAGCCTTTCAAAGCATGCCTGGTAACTAGTTGTGATATCTGAATTATGTTGAAGTCCCTTGATGGTCAGTGTGTGGTGTATGCATAATCCCATCTATTTTTAGTAGTTTTAAACATTTGAGACATATATAATTGAAACACTTGAGAACTCATGGGGCCTTGACATGAATTATATGGAGAAGATGTTTCCTTCTAACATATAACATATAAGCACACGAGGCACCATTAAAAAATAAGGGTATCATGTACGACAGAGATGAGACTACTCTTACACCTATCCTCCAATACTGTTGTGAGACTTTGAATACTATTAAGGCTGAGATCAATAGATACTTGATAAAGAAGTGGGTAAAAGGTTTACTGTCTGGCTGTGGTTTTGTTGTGTTTGTTTCGGAGATACAACGTGGAAACAGGCCATTCGGCCCACTGAGTCTGCACCAACCAGCGATCCCCACACACTAACACCATCCTACCTATCCTAGGGACAATTTACATTAATGCCAAGCCAATTAACCTACAAACCTGTACGTCTTTGGAGCGTGGGAGGAAAATATACCTATCCAGAGAAAAGCCATGCAGGTCACAGGGAGAACATACAAACTCCATACAGACAGCACCTGTATTCGGGATCGAACTTGAGTCTCTGGCGCTGTAAGGCATCAACTCGACCGTTGCGCCACCGTGCCGCCCTGCGCTACTGAAGAGCTCTTAATTCCTATGTGTAGAAAGGATCGATCTACCTGGTTTGTACCTACGGCAGACACAACATGCTGGAGTAATTCAGCGGGTCAAGGCAGTGTTTCTAGAGAAAATGATGGGTCATGTCTGAAGAAGGGTTCTGATCAGAAAAGTCACCCAGCCTCTTTCTCCAGAGATGTTGCCTTGGCCCGTTGTGTTTCTCCAGTACTTTGTGTCTAGCTCTTTAAAAAAAAAAAGTTTTATTAGAAGCAATGTACATACATAATAATCATGGTATATAACATAATACATTTCATGTACAACTTGTTTTTGGATAGAAAAGAAAGAAAGAAAAAAGAGAAGCTTGAGGATAGTAGTGATGTGTAGGGCGCAATAATTAATGGTTAATGATTGATAATTAGATAAATAGACGGCGTCCTTAGAAGTGTAAAAAAATATATTTTTTAAAAAGGCCCCGAAAATAAAAGGGCCTTAAGAAAAGAAAGGAAATCAGAAGAAAGTGCAAAAAAGATAGAACTAAACAGAAAAGACAGGGAATGTGCCTAATTCGTAACGTTACACACCCCTCACCTAGTTCTAAAGCGGTTACTTGCCAGGGTTATGTTGCACCATATTACACTTGTAATAAATCAATGAAAGACGACCATATCTTAAAGAATTGTTCTGGTTTTCCTGCTAGAACAAGTCTCATTTCCTCGAGATGTAATATTTCCGACATATTTGTCATCCACATTTTAAACGTTGGGATAAGTGCGTTTTTCCAGAATTTAAGTATACGTTTTTTTGCCGTTATCAAACCGTAGTTGAGGAAACATCTTTGTAATGACGTTAGCTCAGAACAGGCTTCCATTGCTCCGAAAATCATCAATTCTGTGTTTGGGTCCAGTCTTGTTTTAAATAGTTTTGAAAAGGTTTCAAAAATGTCCTTCCAAAATTTCTGAAGTTTTACACAGGAGACAAATGAATGTGCTATTGTTGCTTCTTGTGTTAGACACTTATCACAGATGGGAGAGACGTTTGGAAACGTTTTATTTAGTTTAGTATTTGAGTAATATATCTATGTACAATTTTAAATTGAATCAGGGCGTGTCTAACATTAATCGAACATTTGTGTACATATAACAAATAATCTTCCCATCTGTGCTTAGGGATTTCTATAGCCAGTTCTTGTTCCCACTCTTTTCTTATTCCCTCTGTAGAAGGTATATCTATATTTAAATTAGTATTATAGATATATGATGTTAAGTGATTAAATTCTACATGTCTATTCATGCCTTGCTCTAGTGGATCCAACGTCAGATTTTGATAATCTTGTGAATATTTTTTCAGATAACCTCGGATTTGCAAATATTGGTTACTTTCCAAATTGTATTTAAGCTGTAATTCTTGGAATGATAAAAATGTTCCCGTTTCGTACACATCTTCCCAAGTCTTAATTCCTAATAGTTCCCAGTGAGTAAACGTTTTATCAATAGTCGATGGTTTAAACGACGGATTATTAACTATCGGTGAAAAAAGCGAAAGGTTTCTTAATTTAAGAGTGGATTTTATTTGTCTCCAGATTTGTATTGTGCTGCGGATCATCGGATTTCTCTTATATTTTGTGTTTCTCATTTTTATTGGGGAGAGAAGGGTCGCTCCTACGTTAAAAGGAGTACAATCCTCTCTCCATTATTGTCCATTCTGCCTGTAATGTTGAGCTGTCCAGCCAGTACATTATATTTTTAATGTTCACTGCCCAATGATAATACATAAAGTTGGGAAGTGTAAGTCCACCAAATTCTTTGGGTTTACACACAAAAAAAAATTGAATTCTATGTGATTTATCATCCCATGTGAAACTTGTAATATATAGGTCAAGTTTTTTGAAAACATTTTTAATATGTATATTGGTATTGATTGAAATAAGTAAAGAAATTGTGGAAAAAAATCATTTTAATGACATTTATTCTGCCTATTAAGGACATCGGTAGTGTTTTCCAAAATTGGATCGACTTGTAATTTAGGAAGTAATGGCAGATAATTTGCATTAAATAAAGATTTATATTTTCTAGCGATTTGAATACCCAAATATTAGAATTTTTCTGTAGCAATTTTAAAGGGGTATTTTTAAAGATGTGTCGGCTCTTGAGGTTTTATCGTCATTATTTTGCTTTTATTCCAATGTATTCTATATCCTGAGAAGGAACCAAATTCATCTATTAAATTTAATAAGTTTGGTATACTAATTTGAAATTTTGTAATGTATAATAGTACATCATTTGCATATAATGATATTTTATTATTAGAGTTTTTCGTATTGTAACCATAGATATTAGGGTGAATTCTTATATTTTCTGCTCAAGGCTCTATCACCAGGGCAAATAGAAGGGGTGATAAAACACATCCCTGTCAATTTCCCCTGGATAGTTGACATTTCGGGGATAGTATATTATTATTAATATTCTAGCTGTGGGTTTATCATATAGTAATTTTATCCCATTTGAATTTTTTGTAATACTTTAAAAAAATATTCGCACTTTGTGTCTAGCTCTTAATTCTTGTTTGTGTGTTCAAGAAAATGCAATTGTAGTGCATACCATTGGGGTTTGAATAGATATAGGCTACAGAGAAGGGTTTGGGCCCGAAACGTTACCTATTTCCTTCGCTCCATAGATGCTGCTGCACCCGCTGAGTTTCTCCAGCACCTCCAGATCTCAGTGTTCCTCAGAAACTCTCAGAAGCCTTAGAAACTCCCAAGTTCAGTTTAGTTTTCTGGTCACATGTTATGGTGCAGTGAAAAACATTTGTTGCGTGCTAACCAGCCAGCGGAAAGGCTATACAGGACTACAATCGAGCCATTCACAGTATACAGATACATGATAAGGCAACAAAGTTTAGTGCAAGGTAAAGCCAGTGAGGTTCAATCAAAGATAGTCCGAGGGTTTCTGGTGAGGTAGATAATACTTCAGGACTGCCTGCTGGCTGCATTACGATGCTTCACTTGCCTGATAACAGCAGGAAAGAAACTGTGAAGCAACTTCAAAGAGTCCTTTATTATCACCTGTACCAAGGTACAGAGATGGTGTTTTTTGCACACTGATCACTAAAATTATTACCATACATAAGAACAATACCCGGTCTGAAAGAATTAAATGAAGTTGTAAGTTACAAGATGGATACTGCTGTTGATTTAGAAGTTACAAAATGGATGCTTAACCTTTCCTCTAAAGACTAGTGAGATATAAGCACAAGAATACTATATGTTTTGCCTTTCTTCTCTTACACTAGCACAAAAACACTAGGTGTCTTGTCCTATAATATAAACACTAGCGGGATTTCAGCACAAGAACACTGGATGTTTTGCATTTCTGATATAAACATTCAGAAAGATCTTCCGAATAATCGGTCTTACCCTTTACTCCAGAGATTGTAATGTACAGACATCAGATCAACAAGGCCAAAAAGAAGACCACTTAAAATCTGTAAAAATAAGAAATAGCTTCTTCGAGCAAAACCATATATGGCATAACCTTTCCTCTATCGGAAGAAAACTGTCAATCTTTGATATTACCTTATATGGACAAGGCAAGAGGCTGTACATTGCTCTGTAAGGTAAAGAATTGCTGAATTGCTGATTATTGGGGTATAAGTACATGTGATTGAACATTACATCTGTGTGTGTGGAATGCGAGGAGCTTCGTTGTCTGTATTGTCCTCCCACACCTGCCTGGTGAAATAAAGACATTGCTGTATGACTAACTTTTGTGTTGTTATCTGTTTGAAGCAAATCGGACTTTAACAGTCATGCACCTAATGCATAAAAAAACAGCCCTCTGACTCTATATGCAATAGTCACCAGGTTTTGGTGCCTTGCTGCAGCTGGCAATGAAGGCCTATTGCAGCTGCTGCCTCCATCCCGTCGGCTCCTGAACTTACCTACATGAATAAATGTCAGCTAGTTCAGATGCCTAAAAAATTTATAGTTTTGTTTAGTTTAGATATATAGCACGAAAACAGGCCCTTCGGTCCACTTGGTCCGCACCGACCTGCGATCCTCACACATTACCACTATCCTATACACACTAGGAATAATTTACACATATACCAAGCCAATTAACCAACAAACCTGTACATCTTTTGAGTGTGGGAGGAAACCGGAGCACAAGGAGAAAACCCATGCAGGTCACGGGGGGAACGTACAAACTCCGTGCAGACAGCAGCCGTAGTAAGGATTGAACCCATGTCTCTGTCACAGTACGGCAGCAAATCTACCGCTGTGCCACTGTGCCACCCAAATTATGCTAAAAAAAAACTATAGTGATGTCAAGAAAGCTGGTCTTCTTACAGCACATTGCAAATGTTAAGACTTGCAATGGCTGTTCACTGAACCCAAGTCTACGGAGTCTCATAAAAGTTATGCATTATATGTCTGACCCAGGAAGAAGGCGGCAATAAAATCTTGATTAAAATAACCAGAGCTCCATTATATGAATCACAATTCGCTAAATTGTTTATCCTCATCTATTCTGAATGTTCATTTCTAAGCCACCATGAGTGAAGAAGGCAAAAGCTTTAAAGTTTAAAGAAATGCACAGACGCAGCTAAATTGATATCAGCATTTGACTGTAAATGTGCCAGGAAGGTTGTCAACACTGGGACTAATATAAGCAGGTCTAGCTCTGACCTCTCAACATGCTTCAATAGGCTATGTAAATTAAAATGAGTACAAGGGGCAATGATATTATTTTTTATTCTTCTAGTTCTAATTCAAATTCCAAGCGGTACAGCTGCGGCTTTACAGCGCCAGAGACCTGGGTTCGATCCTGACTACGAGTGCTATCTATCCGGAGTTAGCCTAATCTCCCCGCGACCTGCATGGCTTTTCTCTGCGATCCACACTCTAAAGACGTACAGATTTGTAGGTTAATTGGCTTGATATAAATGTATAAAAATGTAAAGTTGTCCCTAGTGCAAGTAGAATAGTATTAGTGTGAGGGGATCTCAATGGGCCAAAGGGCCTGTTTCTGTGCCGTATCTCTGAAACTAGATTTAACAATAAGACAAATGAAAAATAGAAACTCCAAGAGATACAGTCAAGAGATGGTTGAATTGTTATAAGTACTGGCAACTGAATAATGATATTCTTAGTTGTGACAGCATCACAGGACTATTAACACAATAATACATAAATCAACACGCAATAATAAGTTCTTCAATAAATTAGTAATTATCTGGTTACCAGATAACTAAGCCATAATAATGCAAATCTAGAGTATGTCGTGCAGTCTTAACAACATCTATGGTAGATCATTGTTCCTGAGGCGGTTTTTAATTTGGAATTTTAATCCAGAATTCTTTTTTGGTTGTGACATAGATGAATAGATGCTGCCTCACCCGCTGAATTTCTCCAGCATTTTTGTCTGCCTTGGATGAATAATGATGGATTGTTATGAATAAGTTCTCAATATGCATTTTTGATCAAAAGGGTGTTATCGTGCCAACTCTCAATGGTGGCCAAACCCTGGCAAACAATTCTGGATAATGCTACGGCCATGGATTTCATTGTGCTTCGTCAGCACTTGAATCAGGAATCTGAAAAATCTGATAGAGTATTCCTCCATCCTGAGATGGTCTTTCTCCCCACATCCATCTTAACTACAGATTTGCCTTCTTTTGCAACATGTTCTCGATGCAGAATTAGGCCATTTGGCCCATCTTGTCTACTCCGCCATTCAATCATGGCTGATCTACATTTCCCTCTGAACCCCATTCTCCTGCCTTCTCCCTGTAGCCCCTGAAACCGATACTAATCAAGAATATCTCAATCTACGCCTTAAATATATCCGTAGACTTGGCTTCCACAGCCATCTGTGGCAATTAATTCAATTTTTCCCATCCATCTCCATAGCTCTCCTCTACCAAGCAGCGGTCTTTATTCCAAGAGTTCACTCAGCAGCTTCCATTGCCCCAAACCCCTTCTGAATGTTCATTTGGAAGCTACCACATGTGAAAAAGCCAAAAAAAAAACACCAAAAGTTTATATTCAACCATTACTATTCACATCCTTGTTGCTCAGATTCTGAATCTGCGCTCCCTTGCTACCTCCTTCAGCTCTGCTTGTTCCCTGTGTCAAGGCTGTTTAATTTCAACATATTCAATCTCAATTACATCTACGTCCGAAGCATTACATCGGGATATCCCACAAACTATATGTCCGGGATTTGCCCACGCACACTGTGACACCACTTTCCAGACTCGAATAACTTTCCTCATTGCTTTCACTGTAAAACAACTACGCTCAGTCTTACACTGCTTTAGAAACGTCCTCTGGACGACTGTTTAAAAATAGCATTTTAGGAGCTTGCTCAAAAAACCTCTTGGGGCGGAAATGTGTAGGAAGGAACTGCAGAAGTGAATTTACACCGAAGATAGACACAAAATGCTGGAGTAACTCAGTGGTTCAGGCAGCAGAGTCATAGAATCATAGTGATACAGCATGGAAACAGGCCCTTCGGCCCAATTCGCCCACACCGGCCAACATGTCTCAGCTGCACTAGTCCCACCTACCTGTGCTTCATCCATATCCCTCCAAACCTGTCCTATCCATGTACCTGTCTAACTGTTTCTTAAACGTTGGGATAATCCCTGCCTCAACTACCTCATCTGGCAGCTTGTTCCATATGCCCACCACCCTTTGTGTGAAAAAGTTACCCCTCAGATTCCTATTAAATCTTTTCCCCTTCATCTTGAGCCTATGTTCTCTGGTCCTCGATTCCCCTACTCTGGGCAAGAGACTCTGTGCATCTACCCGATCTATTCCTCTACCTGATCTATTCCTCTAATGGATCTCTGGAGAAAAGGATTAGGTGACTTTTTAGGTTGAGACACTTCTTCAACAGAGGATATATGATGTACCGAGGGTATAAAATCCTAGGGTATAACGTCTCTTACCTAGATACCCAAGAGGTTTAAGATATATCTTTAGTTTCCCTCTCCCCTGACTCTCAGTCTGAAGAGGGGTCTCGTCCCAAAACATCAACCTATTCCTTTTCCCCAGAGATGCAGCCTGACTCGCTGAGTTAATCCAGCTTTTTGTTTCTATCTTAGAAAGGAATTTTCAGCACATGATTCCAAGAAGTCCATGGTGTCAAACCCCCAGATGCTCCAGTCAAAGTGCCCTTGAAGAAGTTATGACTTAGAATTACAGCCCTCAGCAGGGAGACGAGAAGAGCATCCATACAAGGTGTGGACAGTCGAGCTTGGTTCAGTTGTAGGGATGTTTCAGAATCACAGGCAGCCCGAAAGGCCAAAGCCTGACCCTTTACGGAAACCGCAGCACCATCGGTTCCTGAAGAGCCTTTGTAACCTTCATACTGTGGCAGGCTGCTGCACATACAAGATGAGGGATCTACAGGTGGATTTTCTGGACAATTTTGCAGAATTTTAAAGAAATGGGTAGCACAGTAGCACAGTGGTAGAGTTGCTGCCTTACAGCGCCAGAGACCCGGGTTCGACTACAGGTGCTTGTCTGCATGGAGATTGTACATTCTCCCCGTGATCGCGTGGATTTCCTCCGAGATGTTCCTCCCACACTCCAAAGACGTACAGGTTTGTAGGTTAATTGACTTGGTGTAAATGTAAATTGGCCCCAGTGTGTGTAGGGTAGTGTTAATGTGCGGAGATTGCTGGTCGGCGCGGACTCCATGGGCTGAAGGGCCCGTTTCCACTCTGTATCTCTAAACTAAACTAAACTAAAAACATGTTTTAAACTCTTTAAAAACATTCAATCAAAAACACAAGTAAACAATCTGGCCCTTTGTGTCTGCTTCACTATTTACAATCTCTTAACTGATCTCAATACCTCAGTGCCCCGACTATCCCAATATAATTTTACTCTTTCAACAACTAAAAATGAAACATCAATCCCCAACTACAAACTTTTTCGGAAATAAGTCAAAAGTTCCACTGACTCTAGGTGAATAAATTGCTTCTCATCTGCCTCCTGAATATCCTGTTTTGATGCTATCCGATACTTTCTTAATAATAAATATTTATGCCATTCTTAATAACTAATATTCCCCCACACTGCGTTGGAGTTACTCAGCAGGGCAGTCAGCATCACTGGAGAATATAAGTAGGTGACATTTCAGATCAAGACCATTTTTCATACTGATTGTGCTGGGCCAAGTAGAAACCTGGAATGGACGAGGGTGGGGGTGGGGGTAGAACAAAGCTTGGTGAGTAATAGGTGGATACAGGTAAGGGGTGGGGGGGGTTGACAGGCAGAGGGTTGAACAAAGACCAGAGATTAAAAGCTATAAGGTGTGAGATAAGGACTGAAGGAAGGCAAATTTGGAAGCCAGAGGCATAAATATAGGTGGAAAGGTAAGGGAGGGGAGAAATGGGTGCAGGTGGGGAACAGAAGGGCGGGGGGGGGGGGGGGTTCAGGGTGATATTGATTTCACTTCTCTACAGATTTCTGTTTTCTCTGTCCCCCTTTCATAAAAAAGGGGTTACATTTTTTTTTGGCTTGAAATTGTGGGAGCTTTCTAGAATCAGGAAGCTGACAACCCATTATCTCAATACCCAGTTTATTCAAAACCATCAGGTCATCAGGTGAAGATTATTTGATCACCTTTTAATCCCATTAACCTCTCCATCCCTCATTTTGTTATTAACACTATTGTTTCTCCGTATTTCAGCTAATGTCTTGGAGCAAGACAATGGCGTAGCGGTAGAGTTGCTGCCTTACAACTCCAGTGACCTCAGTTTGATCCCGACTATGTGTGCTGTCTGTACGGAGTTTGTACGTTCTCCCTGTGACCTGCGTGGGTCTTCTCCGAAATCGTTGGTTTTCTCCCACACTCCAAATACATACCGGTTTGTAGGTTAAATGGTTTGGTATAAATGCAAAATTGTCCCTAATGTTTAGTGTTGTATTGTGTAGTGTAGGGTTAATGTACAGGGATCGCTGGTCGGTGCGGATTCAATGGGCCGAAAGCCCTGTTTCCGCACTGTATCTCCAAACTAAACTGAACCCCAGTTTGATCCTGACTACGGGTTCTGTCCGTACAGTGTTTGTACGTTATCCCCATGGGTTTTCTCTGGATGCTTCGGTTTCCTCACACACTCCAAACATGTCCAAGTTTGTAGGTTAATTTGACTTTGGTAAAGATTGTAAATTATGCCTAGTGTGCAGGGCAGTGCTAGTGTATGGGAATCACTGATCAGTTCGAACTTGATGGGCTGAAGGGCCTTTCTCTCTGTATCTCTAAACTAAACTAAAAAGCTCCTCAATCACTCTTGGCCTGTTGTTCCGCCTTCAGATTCTGGAGCAATGTCTGCGTATTCCTCTGCCAAAAAATATCTGTTTAAATCACTTGCCATTTCCAATGTAATCCACTCCAATGTAATTTCCCCTGTTTCAGTCTGTAAGGAACCAACATTAACTTTCACAATTATTTCCCCTTTTTTACTATCTACAGAAACTTATTTACAATCTGTGTTTAGGCTTTCGATAGACCACTCTGGTTTTTCCTTTCTCTATCCTTAATAATGTCCTGGCTTTTTTTTTGTTGAACGCTGAAATGTTCTCAGCCCCAAAGCTCACTGCTTGTAACATTGGCAGCATTTCAAGTCTGATTTGTCTAATTTCTTTTGATATTATCTCTAAACTCTCAGAATACTGACAAGCGGAGATGATTTATGAATAATGCTTAAGAGCAGGATAACAAATAATTACAGCCATGACTTCACCGATGCTGGGGAATGTGTATCCACTAGAGCCAGCAGGCACAAAAATAAATCTATTATTGATTGTAGCCTCCACCCCCTTCTTTTTAAGGGAGTCAGTGGGGATGTTGTTCATCTCTTTACTTCTTGTTACGGTTCTTCACTCCGATCCCAGCCCCAAGTGATTTACTGTGACAATTCCATTCCCCACGCCAAATATGCTGGTGTCATTTAACGAGACGTTTGAAGTGCCAATTATTGCACAACGTTTGCCCTGCCACTGTGAACTTCCTAAACTGTCTAAACTAGTTAGGAATCTCATAACCAAGAAGTGTAGGATACTTTGAACCCCCAGTCTCAGCCAGATTCAAACAAAAATCCCCAAGGTGAACGAACAGTGTTTTAATGAAATCCTGACACATAACAATTTTTGAAGGATTAAAGGAGATAACAACATGACTACCTCAAGCCCCTGGAGCGCACAATTACTTGAATGTGTGGATTATCATTGAACTATCCATTCTCTCTCCCTATACAAATACATATGTTGCATATACTGTAAGACTCTCATTAATCGCATTTTTCATAGCAGATGGTGCAAAGAAACAAAAAAAAAGATTCAGAGATTCGTAAAAGATTCAGAGTCGCAAAGAAGTTGGAAAAATTGCGGCCATTTGACGGAACGCATAGTTAAACATCAAAAAGGAGACTGGGAAGTGAATTGTGACAAGCAAGATCCGGAACAACTGCAGGAAGAACACACAAAGCAGAGAAAATAACACAGGGTCCCCAGGAGGGAAGGCAGAAGAGTTTGCTTCCAGCAGGACAGTGATCAATGAAGAATGGTGCGCGGGAAGCCTTGAGACAAAGTGTTGCCAACACTGATGCTAAAGTAGGTCAGGGAAGTGAATCAGCTCACGGATGGGAGCTGGGGAACACTGTACCGCGTGGTGAAGGACAGGAGCAAGCAATGAGTTCAACACCTTTCATCTGCTCTGATGAGAACACAGGTAAAACCCATTTGGACGGCTTCCCCGGGGATTTCCTGTCACTTACCTTTCACGTCGCACAAAATATCTGTACAAAGACAATAAAAAATAGAGAAAAAATGGTAAAAAAATACAGATTTGCAAACTGAAATTAAAATAAAACAGAAAATGCTGGGAATCTTCACCAACAGAGTTATGACCTTTCTAACAAAAGAAACATTCACTGCTTCTCTCTCCACGGTTGCTGACTAACCTCCTGAATATTTTCAGCACATTCTGCCTTTATTTCAGAGTTGCTACAGTACATCCACTGCATTTTGCTTTTAAACCATCATGTCACATTGGCGTTATTTAAATAAAGTCACGATACTCAAATTGAAGTCTTTATTGGTAAGGGCATTGAGTATTGGTGGTGGCAAAGTGGCGCAACGGTAGAGTTGCTGCCTCACAGCGCCACAGTCCCGGGTTCGATCCTGACTACAGGTGCTGTCTGTATGGAGTTTAAACGTTCTCCTTGTGACCATGTGGATTTCATTTGGGTGCTATGGTTCCTTCCCAAAGATGTACAGGTGTGTAGATTAATTAACTTTGGTAAAAAAATTGTAAATTGACCTTAATACGTAGGATAGTCCTACTGTGCAGGGTGATCGCTGGTCGATGCGGACTCCGTGCTGTATCTCCGAAATCTAAAATCGAATAAGAATCAGGAAGTCATGTTGCTGCTTAATAGGATATAAGACTCAAGGAACTACAGAGGCTGGTTGATGAAAAAATATACAAAGTGCTGGAGTAACTCAATGGTTAAAGGGCCTGTTCCACTTTCACGACCTTTACAAGCGACTGCTGGCACCCGTTGAAAATTCAGCGGTGACCAGAAAGATGCTACGACCCTTTGGAGACCTCTCATGACCATAGGAGACCTCTCACAACCATACAGGCGACCCCTGCGAAATGTCGCAGGTGACTTCTCATGACCATAGGAGACTTCTCGCAACCGTGGTCATGAGAGGTCTCCAATGGTCGTGAGAGGTCTCCAAAGGGTCGTAGCGTCTTTCAGATCGCCGCTGAATTTTCAACGGGTACTGGCAGTTGCCTGTAAAGGTTGCGAAAGTTGGACAGGCCCTTTAGCCAGCAACTCTGGAGAACATGAATAGGTGACATTTCAGGGACCCTTCACCACTACTCCTCCCAACCACAATTAAAAATTGTCACAATCCAAAAAGTCAAATGTCTATGTTCTCCAGAGAAGTTGCCTGACCCACTGAGTCTTTTTTTGTGCAGCTTTATGTGTTTTTGGTTAGACTGCATTTCGATTATCGTGTGCAGTTCTAGTTGTCCCATTACAAGAAGGATGTGGAGGCTTTGCAGAAGAAGCTTACCAAAACTCTGCTCAGATCAGAGAGTATTAGTTAAGGGGTTGTCCCACTGTACGAGCTAATTCAAGGGTTCTCCCGAGTTTCCCCTGATTCGAACTCTGGCATTACGGTATTCGAAATACGGTAATAGCCGCTCGTAGATACTCGGGGCTCTCGTGGACATTTTTCAACACGCGTTTCCCGAGTACCTGCTGTTAGCGTTACGAGCTGCTAAGAGATGTCCCGAGCTCTGATGTACCCGCTACGTACATTCTACGTGCTTACCATGAGTTTGATTTTTTTTTTCAACTCGGGAGAACTCTTTAATTAGCTCATACAGTGGGACAGCCCCTTTATTGAGCAAAACTGGACAAACTTGGATTGTCTTCTCTGGACCATTGGAGACTGAGGAGACACCTGTAAGATGTATAGAAAATTACGAGAGACATAAATAGAAGAAGCAGTTAGAACCTTTTTGCCCACTGAATATAAAATAGTAGATGGCAGAGCGTGAAGGTGAGAGAGGGAAAATGTAAAATAAATATGCAGGGCATGTTTTTTATAGAATGGTGGGTGTCTGAAGCACGCTGCCAGGGCTGACGGTAGAGACAGATACAATTGTAGCATTTGAGAGGCTTTTGGATAGACACATGGACTTGGCAGGAAACGTTAGGCTGTAGATTACATGCGGGCAAAGAAGATTAGTTTAAGCTGACAAAATATTGGGCATGGTCCGAAGGGCCTGTTCTTGTGCTGCACTGTTCTATGTTCTATGTTGTTAGGGTAGGCAATAATGGGCAGAATTCAATCCTATTGAATTGTAAACCTCTGGTGTTGACTGTGTAGAGTTTGCACACTCCTACAATTGAGTGCATGTAATAGTAAGATTAAACAAGAACTTACCAGTTTGAAGTTTGATCGTTATTTTATGAGGCGTTACGATGAGGGATAACGTGAAGAAGGCCGTCCCCACGCAAGCGCATCAACCTTCAAAGCAACAGTGTGAAGTCACAGACAACAGTTGTTGAACTAACATAGTAAGATTATAGATGACTAGAACCACCAGATGATCGTTAAGTTACGAGGGTCGGGAGCGGAGGGCACGTAATTCCTCTTCGTAACTCCTCATAAAATAACGATCTAACTTCAAACTGGTAAGTTCTCGTTTAATCTTACTATTTTACTTCGGAGTCACGTGAGTGAAGACTTTGAAGGTCTGTGATTTCATGCCGTGGAACGAGTCCACGCGTCACAGCTGCATCAATTGACAAGGACAAGTGAGAAAATTAATGCATTCAAACATAACATGTTTTAACAATAGTAATGGTTTAATAACAGAAAAGAAAAACAAACAGTGACCCCTCTCACCCAGAAGGCTAGCACCAGAGGGAACCAATGCTAAGTAGGCCAGTCTGGCACTACCAGAATACCAGTGGCAGAATCTTGCTGAATTTTTGCCACACATCGTGAAATGAGGCAGAATGGGGGAAATACATACACAAATTTACCACCCCAATGTAGCGAGAATGCATCCACCGCTACTGCCCCTGGGTCTGGCTCCCATTACACCTAAATTGGTAACTGATGATTGATATCATTGAATACTTCGTGATTTAACATCCATTTTTTGTTATCATTGAACTCTCGTGACCTGGTGTCTGCCACTGTGTTATACCTTTCTGGTAAATAGATAGCTGAAACCCAGATTGTTTCTTGCAATAAACCAGTGCTAGAGGAGATTGGACAACCTATCACAGGTGCAGACTTATTGCCACCCATGTGATTAATGTACGCTACCGCGGTAGTATTGTCAATCTGAAGTTGGACATACACATGATGCCTGTTGGTACAAAAAGCCTTTAACCCATAGAGTGTACCCAACAACTCTAAATAGTTAATGCCATGTGATTGAAGCATGTATGCTTCCTGCAGATCCCATCTGCCACTGCAGCTTGAGAAGGTATCAGTAGCACCCCAACCTAGTGCACTGGCATCAATCTGCCGGATAATTGATGGTGTATTGACTAGAATTGTACCAGAGCTGCACTGAATATTGGCAATCCACCATTGTAACTCAGTTAGAGCGTCAGCTGGTAGCTGCATGGGTCTATCGAACTGACCTCTCTGAAGCTTAAGTGCCTGTTCCTTTGCATGCTGTAAATTTTGGTAGTGCAAAGGCCCAAATTGAGCAGCTGGGAATGCTGCCACTAATTTTCCAATTACCGGAGCCACATGTCTAATAGTCATTGTCCTTGTCAATAGGCAGAGTCATGTGTATGAGTTAATGGTGAACCCCAAATAGTCAATTATCTTAGATGGAACCAATTTAGACTTAACTGGATGGATAATGAATCATATCTTTTCGAAAACGAGTTTTGTAGCTGATACAGATAATTCAACTAATTCAAAAGTCCTCCCAATTACTAAAATGTCGTCCAAATATGCCACAACAATATGATTTTGTGCTCTGAGTAACCCCAGGACTGGTTTATGCAATTTTGTGAATGGTCTGGGAGCCGAAGTTAATCCGTTAGGCAAAGCTTTAAACTGCCAGAACTGATCCATCCAGTTAAACTTCAAAAAATGTCTGTGCTGCTCATTAATGGCCACTGAATAGTAAGCATCTGTGAGGTCACTGCTTGCCATATAACATCCCCTGGAAAGCAGTTGTTTAGCTGTGACAAAAGTTTCCATTTTGAAATGTTTATACTGCACAAAAGTGTTAAGCTCTGTCAAATTTACGATAATTCTACATCCTCCATCCTTCTTTGGCCCCATAAAGATATTGGACACAAACTGATAAGACTCATGCCTTGCCCTTTCAATTACACCTTTTTTGAACAAAGAGTCTAGCTCTTATTGTGCACTAATACACTCCTGTCGTGAAAACACAAAAGTACAGCCATGTGTGTGCTGAGTAGGTGGAGGCAAGTCGGAAATGAACCCAGTTTGAAAACCTTGAATACTATGCAGTATAAACGGGTTAGATGTTATTCACTGCCATTCATCTAAGAAAAATTGCAATCTCCCCCCAACTTGTAATGTATCCATCACAGTCGCACCTATCTTAGGATTTACCGGCGGTAACGTCGCTGCTTCTGTCCCTGAGGTCTGAGGGGTTGGGCTGCTGGAGGGCACCGCATCTTGAACATGGTCCGGCTCAGGCCTTACCCTAAAAAAGGCCTCCGTGTAGGTTGCTCCGCACCACTCCCCCATAGCCAGCGAACCGTTTAGTATGCACATGAGGGTAGGGGTACAGTCTGTGGAAAGACGACCCCTTCGGAGGCACCTTCATGAGACCAACAGTCTTAAACACTTCATCTAATTCTTTCACCTGTTTGGTCAGGTTGTCTCTGAACAGGATGTTTGGGGGTTGAACAGTTCCCAGTTTACACAGTCCAGCAAGTTTAGGGTTAATGGCAGGACGGATGGCATTTTTTCTTATACAATGAATTTCAAAATGTGCATTGCACATTAATGCCATCGCACCCTCCTGAATATCTGAGAGAGGCGCCCCCTCCTCTGACCTTGAAAAGGCCGTGATGCCAGAGGCGAGTAGCCTGAGTACTTTTTGTAATTTAACCTCCTGGGCTCCGACGCCCCCTCCAATGTGCCCCCAAATAGATTGGTTTGCAATGGGGACACTCAGTGAGGCACAGTTCTGTGGAGTATTGTACCTGGCAGTGGTCTCCTTCATCGTCTGTTCTTGCAGAGGATGGGAAGCCATGTAATTAATGTTCTCGACAAGCTCTGTGTCCAATGGCTCACCGGTGAGGGCTGGGACCACAAATCTGGATGCAATGGACAATACACCCGATGGTCCCTCTAGCCCAACTGTGCCTCCGTACTCTGGGTCAGCATAACACTGACCTCGTACGCTCCCGTCATCTGACAGGGAGATATTATGCAGCCCTGACACAGGCGCTGGTGCCTCGGGTTCTATAAACTCCCCGGGCTCCGATAGCTCCGTCCTTTGGTGCATATCGTGCTGGAGTAACCTCTCCACAAGGCTCTCCAGCTGGGCCAGCCTGCTGGTAACACTGCCCTGAGGAGGGGACTCCTCCACCTCCTGGCCCGACTCCTCGGCCAGGACCAGGGCCCTAACAGACTTTTTTGTTTCTTTTCTCCCCATTGGAATAACCAAGGTGCCTTCTGGCCGCACCAAGTCTGTGGCTGCTGGCTGCTCTGCCAGCGGCTCTATAGGCGAATTCAGCGGTCGCACGCTGCCCGCAGGCCCGTGGTCTTTCGCCGCCGGTTTGGTCGCAGCTCGCCTCTTAACCTTAGACAGACTCCCAAACAATCCGAAGGGAAACTAATGTTGAATAAACACACTCTGGACTGGGAGCAACGACTTCAACTAAAGCTGTTGAAAAAACACATACCTGGATCTTTTAAACTTACCCGCTGGAAGGAGCGACGTGCCTGCAAGTCGGTCGTTGCGCAATGCGTCAGACGTATGATGCGCATGCGTGGGGACGGCCTTCTTCATGTAATCACTCCTAAGTAAAATTGTGATCTGATTTAGTACAGTTTAGTTTAGTTTAGTTTAGAGATACAGCGTGGAAACAGGCCCTTTGACCCACCGAGTCCGCACCGACCTTATAGAAACATTTAAAATTCTTAAAGGATTGGACAGGCTAGATGCAGGAAAAAATTTCCCGATGTTGGGGGAGTCCAGAAACAAGGGGTCACAGTTTAAGAATTAGGGGTAGGCCATTTAGGACTGACATGAGAGAAAACCTTTTCACCCAGAGAGTTGTTGAATCTGTGGAATTTTCTGCCACAGAAGGCAATGGAGGCCAATTCACTGGATGTTTTCAAGAGAGAGTTAGATTTAGCTGTTAGGGCTAATGGAATCAAGAGATATGGGGAAAAACCAGTAACCGTGTCCTGATTTTAGATGATAAGCCATGATCATATTGAATGGCGGTGCTGGCTCGAAGGGCCGAATGGCCTACTCCTGAACCTATTTTACTATGTTTCTATGTTTCTATGACCAGCGATCTCTGCACTCTACTATCCTACACACACTAGGGACAATTTACAGTTTTACCAAAGCCATTTAACCTGCAAACCTGTCCATCTTTGGAGTGGGATCGAACCTGGGTCTCTGACGCTGTGAGGCAGTAGCTCTACCGCTGTGCCACCGTGCCACCGTGGTTCCCTCTCACAACTCAAAGACATGCTGGTAGATTAATTGGCCACTGCACTCAACCCTCAGTATGAGTGGATCGAAGTGAAATATGTGGTTTTGTAAAATATCAGATAGCAAGGGTCATTATAAACTGTAACATGTTCTACTGCTGTGCTAAGATATGTCATTGGTGGCATGGTGGTGCAGCGGTAGAGCTACTGCATTATAACGCCAGAGACCCAGGTTCGATCCTGACTGTGGGTGCTTGTCAGTATCGAGTTTATACGTTCTCCTTGTGATCTGCGTGGGTTTTCTCCAGGATCTTCAGTTTCTTCCCACACTCCACAAACGTACAGGTTTGTAGGTTAATAGGTTTGGTATGAATTTATAATTGTCCCTAGTGTGTGTAGGATAGTGCAGGAATCGCTGGTGCGGACTCGGTGGGCCTAAGGGCCTGTTTTCGTGCTGTATCTCTAAGCTAAACTAAAGTAAACATTAGACAAACGAGTGTAGGAAGGAACTGCAGATGCTGGTTTAAACCGAAGACAGACACAAAATGCTGGAGCAACTCAGCGGGACACCTCTGGACAGAAGGAATGGGTGAAGTTTCGGGTCGAGACTTCTTCACTGGATATATTTACAAATAGTTGGCTTCAAATAACTTACCTGCATACAGTCTTTTCAAATACAGTCACATACAAGGAGGATTACTACTCTGTTTTATTAGCATCTGATGAAGATTACTGCTTTGCCAGAATTCCAACGAGAATTGCTCTGCAATAAAAAATCCGTTTGCCCTCAGCGCATTAACTATTAATGACTGGTGTAGCACGCCTGGAAATTGGAAAAAGTAATGCAAACGTAAACAGAGGTTATTTTCAAAGGGATAAATTCCTTTTTACTAATTAGAAGAGGAAAACAAGGTTCACAGCATGCACTAATCACAGGCTCTGCAAACCTAGGCAGTGCTCGCTGAATAAGTACATTAGGAGCTTTTGCTAATCGGCCGGCATTGTAATTTGCCAATTAGCTGAAATAGTATCGGAGGCAGATGTCCATGAAAAAAAATCAATTTCAGAAAGGTCAGGGGAAGCAGATGGGAATAGGGGTTGAAGGGATCTAGGTGGAGAGAACCTTGCAGATAGAGAAGAGATGCAATTTTATTGAATATCATTGACATGCAAATCCATTATTTTCCAAAGATAGACACAACATGAGGGAGTAACTCAAGGGTCAGGCAGCATCTCTGGATAATATGGATAAGGTGATGTTTCAGGTCATATCCCTTCTTAATTATTTTCCATTATGGCCACACATAAAGTGACTCGCATCATTCTGAATCTTGTTCTTGCTGTGTTTCATTCCACTAAGTAAATTGCACAATTGTTTTTTTAAGCTTTAGACCTTTTAAAACTTCACTGAAGCTTCATTGAAGCATGTCGAAGAGGTGACACAACTAGCAGAGTTGTTAGGTCTTGCATGCTCTCCATGTGACTACATGAGTTTCTTTCCAATGCATTTGTATCCGCTCACACTGCCAAGACACATGGTTTGGTAAATTAGTTTGTTCATATGTTCACAAGTGATTGGAGCAGAATTAGTCTATCGAGTCTATTCCGCCATCCAATCATGGCTGATCTATGTCTGCCTCCGAACCCATTCTCCTGCCTTCTCCCCATGACTCCCAGGCTAATCAAGTTAGTCTCTGTAACTCACCGACAAAATCTCAGAAGACTTAATGAGAATGTTAGGAGAATACATTTGGCTTAGTGGAAACAGGTGTTCATTTGTTGGTATGGACTTGGTTAGCCAAAGGTCTCTGTTTTGTAAGACTCTAAAATGAAAGCAGGGCAATATTTTATGTTTGTTGTCAAATTCCCAGAACATCCAGTCATTTAATTTATTGATGAAAGGCTTGTCACAAGTGCATGAAGGAATTTTTCAATAGATTTCTTAAACTATTCAAAGGGATGATTACAAACTTGAAATAAAGTATTTGGTAGAAATTTGAACATGGAACATAGAACATAGAACGGTACAACCCAGGATTAGAAGGTTTGTGTCACAATGTCCATGCCAAAACATGATAGCAAAAGGATTTGAGTATAGGAGCAGGGAGGTTCTACTGCAGTTGGTGCGACCACACCTGGAGTATTGCGTACAGTTTTGGTCTCCAAATCTGAGGAAAGACAATATTTCCATAGAGGGAGTACAGAGAAGGTTCACCAGACTGATTCATGGGATGGCAGGACTTTCATATGAAGAAAGACTGGATAGACTTGCCTTGTACTCGCTAGAATTTAAAAGATTGGGGGAGGGATCTTATAGAAACGTACAAAATTCTTAAGGGGTTGGACAGGCTAGATGCACTAAGGTTGTTCCCGATGTTGGGGATGTCCAGGATATGAGGTCACAGTTTAAGGATAAGGGGGAAATCTTGTAGGACCGAGATGAGAAATTCATTTTTCACACAGAGAGAGGTGAATCTGTGGAATTCTCTGCCACAGAAGGTAGTTGAGGCCAGTTCATTGGCTATATTTAAGAGGGAGTTAGATGTGGCCCTTGTGGCTAAAGGGATCAGGGGGTATGGAGAGAAGGCAGGTACGGGATACTGAGTTGGATGATCAGCCATGATCATATTGAATGGCGGTGCAGGCTTGAAGGGCCGAATGGCCTACTCCTGCACCTATTTTCTATGTTTCTATGTTTCTATGATGCCAAATTAAACCGATCTCCTCTGTTTGCACATTATACATATCCCTCCATTTCCTCCAATTGCACGTCCCTATCCAAAATCCTTCTCAACGCCAACATTGTGTCTGCCTTCACTGCCACCCCTGGCAGCGCATCCCATGCATCCTGGACACTGTGTAAAAAAACTTGCCATGCACATCTCCTTTACACTTTGACCCTTTCACTTTAAAGATATGGCCTCTTGTCTTTGATATTTTCACCCTTGGAAGCGTTCCATCAAGTTTTATTTTATTCACATCTTCTTTCTTGGATGTAATGGCTATTAAAGGCTGAAATATAAGATTATTGTTTCAAATTGCGATCAGATCATGAGACCTGACTTCATCTGCTTGATCTTAACTGTAAAAGCAGCAATGTGGTCTCACTTTATCATTGGCATTTTACCAAAGGCAGGCACTCAAATAATTGAATTTGTGCAAATATGTAGATAGTACGTTCATACAGGTACATATATAGGACAGGTTTAGAGGGATATGGGCCAAATGCAGGTAGGTTGGATTAATGTAGATGGGACATGTTGGTCGGTATGTGCAAGTTGGGCCAAAGGGCCTGTTTCCATGCTGTGTGAGTATATGATCTGACACCCATTTGATGGCCTCTGAACTCATTGCATTTATTATCTTGGACACCTGAAAGAAAATATTACACCCCAAACGTATGTTATATTTATCAAAGATTTAGTGATAGTCATTACAACAAGGGTTCTTCAGGAAGATATTATTGGATATAAAGAGTAAAATATCAGTGACTTAATTATGGGTCTAAAGAAGGGTCCTGATCCGAAACCCCAATTATCCATGCTCTCCAGAGATGCTGCGTGACCCACCGAGTTACTCCAGCACTTTCTCGTGTTTTTCCTTGTTTCTATGGTAACAGATCAGTAATTTAATAGTAAGATTAAATGAGAACTTACCAGTTTGAAGTTTGATCTTCATTTTATAAGGAGTTACGTTGGTGATTACGTGAAGAAGGCCGGCCAGGCCGTATGCGCAGCAAACTTCAAAGCAGTGGTATGAAATCACAAATAAACAACACCGAAGTAAACAGTAAGATCAGTGACTCGGGAACTACCAGATGATTTTTTATGAGAGAGGGTTGGGCGTGGTGAGTACGTAATCACCAACGTAACTCCTCATAAAATCAAGATCAAACTTCAAACTGGTAAGTTCTCGTTTAATCTTACTATTTTACTTCGGAATCACGTGAGTGATTCCGTGAAGAGTTCAAAGCTTTGTGAATTCATGCCACAGATTACAATCTCGGCATCCCACTGCATTTGATTGACTCAAAAGAGAAATAAATGCATTAGTAATAAAATTGTATCAATGTAATGATAGGGTTTATTTAACAATGTAAACAAACAACAGTACTGCTAAAATTTAGGTACTTAAAATGTCATTGGCAAACAGCCCTGGATTGACAATTGGCCGATGATAAAATTCTGAAACATCAGCTCATTTGCCCATCCGACGGCCACTAAAATTTGGTCGAAGGGCACATCCCTCCCTTTGGCCGCCAACATAGCTGCTGCCCTAGTATAATGAGATGTAAACACACTATCTAAATGATATACTGACGTTGATGCTGACCTGGTGGAATGAAACATACAATCGTCAATGTTAATACCTGTTGCAGCCACCTTGAAATAGTCTGAACGGACCTTCTCTTGTGTAATTGTTTATTAACTAATAGTGCTGATGCTTATTAATTAACAGTGCTGAATCCATACTTCTAAGGATTCTGGTGGCCTTGATAACATAAAAATGAGACCGTGTTGTATTCAAAATGATCTTAAAAATCATGCCAGCCCTGGTCTGCTCTGCTAGTGTAGACCAGAATGTAAAATGTAATGGCATGAACAGCCAATTCCATCCTGTCCAGCCACAGCGTTTGCAATGTTTTGCCGTCGTTGTGATGATATTAGAGTCATGACTAAGGATGTAGCTGGAAAACCTTGGTGAAGTAATGTTTACACATTTACAATAACCAACTGCATAATCTCTTGATGTGAGTACTTGTATCAAGATCTTTTTAATAACTTGATATCTGGGTTTGACTCGACCATGTAGTTCCCTTATTTTACAGCTGTAATTTCTCTATAACTGAACTATTGTCAATATCACTTAAAATGAACTGGAAATGTCAGTAATTTGTATCGTATCAAATGTATCATTAATATTTAACAAACATTTCTGATCCCCTCAATAGAGATGTACTGCTTTTTTGGGATGCTATCCATGCATACTGCAGTGAACACCCTCATGGCTAAATGTGACAACATGAGGCATAAGCCAATCCATTGAAAATGTGTAAGTCAATAATCGTTCCACTGTGCAAAGACCAGTCTCCTGAACCACAGTTTAAAACGGCAAGTTCTTGCTTTTTGGCATAAGTGTACCGTTGTGCCATAATGCCTGATGGAGCAGGCAACATGGCCACCTGGCCAGTCCAATAGTACAAATCCAAACGAGGTCTTGCTGACTGTTTTAAGACCCAGCTAATGAGGAAGACATGAAGTCCATTCCTCCTATTGAAGCAAAAATGTATTTGTCCACACTGTTGTGTCACATGTATTTGCAAACAGAGAAACATGCATAAACATGATGAGTATTTGATGGTATTGAATCATGCTTTCATCATACTTTGAGATCCAACACTTATTCTGTATTATCATCAATTTAAAATGGATGATGCACCAGTGGCAAGGAGATTAATTACAGGATATTCTTCCAAATTACCATGAGACTAACATATGTCACCATTGTAGAGTAGCAACTTAAATTTGTGCATGAAGAATATGTATATTCACTCAAAACCTTACTAAACGGTGCATTTAGTGTATATATTTAGTTGATACTAACAACTGAAGAATTGGTAACTCATGCAATCTCCACTACCTTTGAGTAGGTGATGGTATTTGGAACTTCTCATCTTAGAGTTCTAAACATCAATTCATAATAACTGAATTCAACTGACCACACTACTGTAGCGAGTTTCAAGTTCAATGAGATATTGTCATGTTCAGCAATGCTGAATACTGTTGCTTCATCATTGTGGCTGAAGTAGCCTCAGCTGACAATAGCACAAGGTTGTTAGCAACGATCTAATTGCTACTTACATAATATCAGTTCCTTGGTTTGCTCAGCTGCAACACAGCTGCTATATTGCCAATTACTCTTAATGAAAATAATTCAGTTTTGTAACAGATTGCTCTAACCCCAATCTCTTGCCACAAGGCAGAGACAAGGCTAATAATAATTAAAGGTAAATCCCAATGACCAACAGACAGTTTATCCCATGCTGCAAAGCTTTACTGTTATAGTACAGTTATATTTTATTTGATAACCTTTGTAATGGGATTTGTATAACGTGTATCTCTTACCTTATGAATCTGTTGAAGTCAGGAATAAGTTTTTACATTCGGAAAGTTCATATGGCCGATACTCTCCATTCTTCATAATAACATGCCAATCCTGCCTTATTGCATGGGTGGTTTGCATGAGAACTTCTGCCCAATTTCCAAACCCTGGCCATAATCTAACTTACTTGGAATGCTCCGGCTGTGCCTCAACCAAATATTTTTACACTTTGTGTGTTGTACAAACAAATGTAAATATTACAACTTGTGAACAGTGCACTACCCAAATTTTGGAAGTGCTAGACCCATTTAGTTGAGCATGATTAGAAGGTGCATGAGATTTCTGAGCTATCATGCTGCCCCCAGCTCCAGTGAACCACTACTGCCAATGAGCGCCTGGGGTGCATTCTGACCGATGACTTCTGCCTGTTGTTGGCCAAATTAATTCATCTGCCAGGCTTCTTCCCCTGTAGAATAGACCTACCTGAATAACCGATTTAGCGGCTGGCTCTCACATCCCCCTGTTGGCATTGTTTACTGCCGGCACATATGTGCTTGAGTATGTTCTATTGACATCTTTAGAGCCCGGAGTCATCTTGACCTTATGCTCTTCCCTCCTCAGAGAGGGAGATTTGTAGGCAACTCTAACAGGCGCTGCCGCAGGCCACAGGATACAAATACTGATACGAACCCATTGGCCTTAACCCAATAGAATATTTTACTGGGATGGCAACTTTATTGTCAGGAACGGTACCTCTGACACATGCCCTTCATCCCTTTGGGTATGCCCCACGGCCATACCCTGAGACTCAGTGTCAGCAGGATACTGACCCATCTTGGTCTCTGCCTCCGAGAGGGAGACCTTTGCAGCACTGTATACAACAATTGCTGTATTTAGGATAGTCATTTCAATGCACTATCCAGCCCCGGTGAGGAATTCATCCCCTGACTCCGGTGGCCTTGCTCTCTAGCCCCGGTGGAGAATCATCTCCCCACTCCAGGGGCGAGCAGATATGTGTGAATTTGAGCAACCCCGTCCCAGGCATTGCTGGCGCCGCCTTTCATAAAGGCCGGTGCTTTTTGACATGAACAGCCCTGCATCAGGCGCTGTTGGCACGGCTCTCCCATAGGCCAGCACTTCACACATGAAGCAGCCCTGTCAGGCGCTGCTGGCACGGCTCTCCCATAGGCCGGTAATGTCACAACTGAAACAGCCCTGTATCAGGTGCTGCTGGCACGGCTCTCCCGTAAGCCGGCACTTTCATATATGAAGCAGCCCCGTCAGGCGCTGCTGGCGCAGCCTGTCCCATAGGCCCACGCTATTGCTGTGTAAGCTCACTAAATCAACATTTAGTGTACAGCTTTACCTGTGAAGGGTAAAAATAAATCACAGCAACTTGTGCTTAAACAATTATAACATTGTCACAACATATAACAATAACTTTTTACTTTGCCTTTAGCTTTTACTTAAAGAAAAAACACTATAAAATACATACTTTTTATTATAAGGAGAAACCCTTTATAGCCCAACTCACCTGAGTCCAAATAGGGCTGAATGAGTCCCAGTAATTTCTTGACTGGGGACCAACATCTGTGAGCCACTGGCCCCACTGTCAGTGGCTCCAGCGTTGCTTCCTTGCCGTTCCAACGGCATCCCACAGGCTGGGAGCAGCTGGCCCCCCTGTCAGCAACTCTGCTTAAATTTCCTGCTGTTTTTACGGCATCCCTGCAGGCTGGGGAGTCGCTAACTCCACTGTTAGCGGCTCCTTATCTCCCAACCCGATCAATTTTGCTGGTTTATCCGCATTTGCGGTCTGACTGGAATTTCCCCACAGTCAATAACCGGCAACTTGTCGGGCTGCGAAACTGGCAGGAAAAACCTCTGTAAAAAGAGGCTCCTGCCTAAAAACCCCTGGTAAGTAAAAAAACAAACTTACTTTTTAAGTTTAACTTACACCGGCAGGAGCTCTGTCCTGCCAGACTGGTGCTTGCGCCAATGCGGCTGACGTAATGCTGCGCATGCGGCCTGGCGGGCCTTCTTCACGGAATCACTCACGTGACTCAGAAGTAAAATTCTTGAGTATCCTGTCAGCCAATCGATCTAATGAAATCTGAGCCTGTACAAGTTCAATTCAATTCACTTGATGCTGGAACCTCACCCCACGATGACTTGGTATCTGCATTTTATCGCTGGTCTCATCAACGAATCAAAATAACTCTTGTCCAAGTGATGGTGTTGATTCACACTTTTACTTCCACAAGCTCAGATCATCACTAAACCTACTACATCTGGATATAAGGCTTTCCTAATTAATATTTCTTCCTTCTACCAATGTTTGTAGACTTTAGAGATACAGTTCGGATGCAGGCCCTTCGGCCAAATGTTTCCGGGCCAATCAGTGATCACCCTGCACTATTCTGCACCCTGGGGCCAACTTATAATTTTTTTACCAAATTCAATGAACCTGCAATGAACAAATAAGTATTTGGAAACCGGAGCACCTGGAGAAAAACCACGTGGTAACGAGGAAAATGTACAAACTCCGTACAAACTGTACTTGTAGTCAGGATTGACCATGGGTCTCTGGCGTTGTAAGGCAGCAACTCCACCGCTGTGTCAAGCTGCCACTTCGAGGCATGTCAATACCAATTTATTTCTAATAGTTTTATTGTCTGTGACATAGAAACATAGAAACATAGAAACATAGAAATTAGGTGCAGGAATAGGCCATTCGGCCCTTCGAGCCTGCACCGCCATTCAATATGATCATGGCTGATCATCCAACTCAGTATCCAGTACCTGCCTTCTCTCCATACCCTCTGATCCCCTTAGCCACAAGGGCCACATCTAACTCCCTCTTAAATATTTCCAATGAACTGGCCTCAACTACCCTCTGTGGCAGAGAGTTCCAGAGACCCACCACTCTCTGTGTGAAAAAATTTCTTCTCATCTCGGTCCTAAAGGAATTCCCCCTTATCCTTAAGCTGTGACCCCTTGTCCTGGACGTCCCCAACATCGGGAACAATCTTCCTGCATCTAGCCTGTCCAACCCCTTAAGAATCTTGTAAGTTTCTATAAGATCCCCTCTCAATCTCCTAAATTCTAGAGAGTATAAACCGAGTCTATGCAGTCTTTGTTCATAAGAGAGTCCTGACATCCCAGGAATCAGTCTGGTGAACCTTCGCTGCACTCCCTCTATGGCAATAATGTCCTCTTACTACTCTTACTAGAAATGTCCAAACTAGACAAGACCAGACAGTAGACTGGAACTCCGATGTGAATAGAGTTTGCATACTCTTTGATATTGTAGCATCAACGTGCAGGATCATGGAACACCATGTTTTTTCCCAGTGCACTCTTAATGGGAATAATAATAATATTTTATCAGGCTGATTTATTTCTTGGCATGTTGGGAGAAAATGCTTTGATTACTACCTCCATTTTTTAGTTTAGTTTAGCTTAAAGATACAGCACGGAAACAGGGCCTTTGGCCCACCGAGTCTGCACCGACCAGCGATCCCCGCACACTAACACTATCATACACGCACTAGGGACAATTTTTCCATTTACCAAGCCAATTTACGTACATACCTCGTACGTCTTTGGCGTGTGAGAAAACCGAAGATCTCAAAGAAAACCCACGCAGGTCATGGGGAGAAAGTAAACCTTTGTGCAGACAGCACGCATAGTCAGGATTGAACCCGGGTCTCTGGCGCAGCAAGCGCTATAAGGCAGCAATTCTATAAATTGAGAATGGTAAAGTACATTTTAACACAGGAAGGCACGGTGGCGCAGCGGTAGAGCTACTGCCTTACAGCGCCAGAGACCCGGGTTCAATTTTGACTATGGGGCTGTCTATACGGAGTTTGTACATTCTCCCCGTGACCCGTGTGGGTTTTCTCCAAGATCATTGGTTTCCTCTCACACTCCACAGACAATAGACAATAGACAATAGGTAATATTAACAGGAGAAGGCTATTTGGCCCTTTGAGTCAGCACCGCAATTCAATGTGATCATGGCTGATCATTCACAATCAGTGCCCCGTTCCTGCCTTCTCACCATATCCCCTGACTCGATTATCTTTAAGAGCTTTATCTAACTCTCTCTTGAAAGCATCCAGGGAATTGGCCTCCACTGCTTTCTGAGGCAGAGAATTCCACAGATTCACAACCCACTGGGTGAAAAAGTTTTTCCTCATCCCCGTTCAAAATGGCTTACCCCTTACTCTTAAACTGTGGCGTCTGGCTGTGGACTCCCACAACATCGAGAACATGTTTCCTGCCTCTAGCGTGTCCAAGCCTTATATGTTTCAATAGGATCCGTTCTCATCCTTCTAAATTCCAGAGTGTACAAGCTCAGCTGCTGCATTCTATTAACATATGACAGTCCTGTCATACCAGGAATTAACCTCGTGAACCTACGCTGCACTCCCTCAATAGCAAGAATGTCCTTCCTCCAATTTGGAAACCAAAACTGCACACAATAAGACATACAGACTTTTAGGTTAATTGGCTGTGTATAAATGTAAATTGTCCCTAGTGTGTGTAGGATAGTGTTAATGTGCGGGGGGGTTGCTTGTCGGTGCGGACTCAGTGGGCTGAAGGACCATTTTTCATGCTGTATCTCTAAACTATAAAAAAAAACGACCAGGACTGTACACGCTATATACTGTTATGTGGCGATGTTGCAATGTCGCCACCAGTGAGTCAGGTAATTGTGCAGCTTTTGTCAGTTAGATCTATTGCCTCTGTAACAATTGAGTCAGAAACTTCGCCAACCGAGGAAGCAAAAACATCATTTTGTCACATTGTTCACTCCAAGACTCTTCAGTAAACTCTCTCCAGCTACTCACTCAAGCTGAAGTGGACCATGGAAATTGGTATGTTGTTTGTATTAGAGCTGAACAATTCACCACCATGATATATCTGTATGACTAATGCGTGCGTTCTCCGCGTTGGTTAGGGAGCTGAATAAACAAGATGCATCTGTTCTGGAGCTCTCAGCTTTTACTGATTTTTAAAAATTCCCTGCACGAACAATAGTTATTCTAAGGATGATGTGCAATCGCACATGCATTGTAAGTTGCTATCAAGGGGGGGGGAGTCTCCAGTAAAAGGAGAAAAGAAGTAGGAGTTTAGCGTTTTGGAGATACCGTGTGGGAACAGGCCCTTCTGCCCGCTGAGTCTACGCTGACCAGCGATCCCCTACTCTAGCACCATCCTACATACACTAGGGATAACTAACAATCTTTTACCAAAGCCAATTAACCTACGAATCTGTACGTCCTTGGAGTGTAGGAGGAAATAGGAGCACCCGGAGAAACAGAACACAGGTCACAGGGAGAACGTGCAAACTCCTTACAGAATTAAACCCGGGTCTCTGGCGCTGCAAGGCAGCAACTCTACTGCTGCTTCACCATGCCGTCCAACTTTGTGACAACGTTTACATGTGAGCTGATAGTGTTAAGGGCCTGTCCCACTCTACGTGTTTACCCAAGAGCTCTCCCGAGTTAAAAAAAAATCGTGGTAAGTATGTAGCGGGTACGTCGGAGCGGCTCGTAACGCTAACGGCAGGTACTCGGGAAACGCAGTAAGCTCGTGAAGTTTTTTCAAAATGTTGAAAAATGTCCACGCGAGCCCCGAGTACCTACGAGCGGCTATTACCGTAATTCTCCGAGTTCGAATCAGGGAAATCTCGAGGGAACTCTTGAATTACCTTGTACAGTGGGACAGGCCCTTTAGTATCTGTAGTAGCAGTCAAGGCTAAAAGTAGCTTTGCAGTGTATCTGGTGTTACAGCAGTTTGGGTGGTGAAAATACAACTTACAGAATTCACAAATCACTATCAAAAGTTTGTGTTATGAAATATAAATTCACCCTTAACAAATTTATGTTAAATAAATAAATATACACTCGCAGACACACACACACACACACACACACACACACACACACACACACACACACACACACACACACACACACACACACACACACACACACACACACACACACACACACACACACACACACACTGTGTAGAGAGAGGTGGTGTATCAAGGATACCGATTGCAGGGTGCCGGTCCACAGTGAGGGAAGCACAGTTGATGGATTTGCTTTGGAAACTGACAAGACCATCTCTCCCTTTTTGATAGTTGTACAATGATACTTTATTGAACAATGGAACATGGCTGCTGTCTATATGGGGCAATGTAACTGGTCAATTAAAACAACACCCCTTTCCTTTTTGTCTAGAATACAATCAGAATCTCCTGATGGATAGACGGCACTGACTGTTCACATAACATTACATGAGGTTAAATGGGATAAGATGGTTCATGGTATGGCAAATGATGACACAGATGAATTTCTAAGAATGCAACCTTTCTAAAAAGGGTCTCGATGTGAAATATCACCCATTCCTTCTCACCAGAGATGCTGCCTGTCCCGCTGAGTTACTCCAGCTTTTTGTGTCTATCTGTAGCACAGCAGACTTTAGACTTTAAATTTTAGAGATACAGTGCGGAAACAGGCCCTTCGGCCCACCGAGTCCACGCCAACCAGCGATCACCTGTATATTTGCACTAGGCTACACAAGGGAGAATTGACAATTTTACTGAAGGCAATTAACGTAAAAAACCTGTACGTCTTTGGAGTGTGGGAGGAAACTGGAGCGCCCGGAGAAAACCCGCGCAGTCAGAGGGAGAACGTACAAACTCCGTATGGATACCTCCCATGGTGAGAACCGAATCTGGGGGTCGGGCACTGTGAGGCAGCGGCTCTATCACTGTGCCACCGTGTCACATTATATTCTCTGTATGCCATGACTCTGTACTGATATCAGCAGCAGCTAAGCCTGAGGAATCAGTGTGGGCAAGGGAGAAAATGCCAGCCGTGTTCTATATGAAAAACGAGGAAACTAGTGGCTGCAGGGGCTGCTGGAACAATGGTGTGGCTCATACACAGAGCTGACAGTCGAGTGGAGGACATAGACTATGGGAAACCAAATGACTTGGGTTAAGTGTGTGCCAGGGGCAGAAATCCCAGGGGGGGACAGGGGGACGCCCCCCCCCCCCCCCATGTTTTGAGAGGCAGGGGACGATTCCGCCCCGCCCTCCACCATGATTTGTAATCCGTATTTTAATACTTGGTAAAATAAATCTATTAAAAATCTCCGGTTTCCGCGAGACAGTGGGGGTGGGACTGATGATCGAGGGCGTTGATTGGATTGGACGAGAGAGACGTCAGTCAGCAGGCAGTGGGGGGGGGGGGGGGACCCTGATGATTCAGTACGATCATTGGAGGAGGGAGTTGTGAAATGATGCGGGCATTCTTGATGGTTCCAGCAGCACGGGAATTATGTTGAAGACAGTATGGTTGCACAGCGGTAGATTTGCTGCCCTAGAGCGCCAGAGACCTGGGTTCGATCCTGACTATGGGTGCTGTCTATATGGAGTTCGTACATTCTCCCCGTGACCGCGTGGGTTTTCCCTGGGTGCTCCAGGATCCTCCCACACTCCAAAAACGTACATGTTTGAAGGTTAAATGGCTTCAGTAAAAATTGTAAATTGTCCCGCGTCTGTAGGACAGTGCTGGTGTACGGGGCGATCGCTGGTCGGTGTGGACTTGGTGGGCTGAAGGGCCTGTTCCCACACTGTATCTCTAAACTAATCTAAACTAAAGAGAATATAACTAATATAACTAATTTGATGATAGATGTTAGAGTCTGAATAAAGGTCCCGACCCGAAACATCACCCATCCTTTTTCTCCAGAGATGTTGCCTGACCCGCTGAATTACTCCAGCACTTTGTGTCTATCTTCAGAATAAACCAGCATCTGCAGTTCCTGTCAACGCATATTTAATGTAATGAGTTGGGCTATTGCCTGTGAGCCATGAACTTGCAGGCACTGGAAGAATTATTCAGAAACTCTGCCTGTCCTGCTGTGTTCTTGTCAGTTTTGGAGGGAATTGCAAATGAGAAAAACTTAAACGCAAACCAGCTCCATTGAAAATCGTGGTAAATGAGGTGGGTGTGTGAGCTTTCTATTTTAGACTTTAGAGCTTTTCAGTTCATACATAAAATACATGGAAATATTCCTCAGAGTAAATAGTATTGAATAAAATTATAGTGACATTTAGTTCATGTCTTACATATACTACAGAGAGCATAAAACAGATTAGTTTAGTTTATTGTCATGTGTACCGATGTACAGTGAAAAGCTTTTTGTTGCGTGCTAACCAGTCAGCAGAAAGACAAAACATGATTACAAATGAGCCATTTATAGTGTACAACACAGGAACAGGCCCTTTGGCCTGCAATGTCAGTGTCAACCATGATGTCAACTTAAACTCATCTCCTCTGCCGACACATGATGCATATCGCTCCTCCTGAAATGTCTCTTAAAGGGCCTGTCCCACTTACGTGATTTTTTTCAGCAACTTTTTGTCACCCGTCATAGTCGCAGAGGTTGCCGAAAATTCTCAACATGTTGAAAATCCAGTGGCAACCAGAAAAAGCTACGACTCTTTGGCGACTACTCATGACCATAAAGGCATCGTCCCCACGCATGATATGCCGCGTAAATAGGACAGGCCTTTAATGCCACTATCGCATCTGCTTCCACCACCACCCCCAATAGTGCGTTCCAGGCACTCACCACTCTCTGTACAAAAATATTCCTAGCACATCACCTTTAAATTTGCCCCTCTCACTTTAATTCTATGCCATCTAGTCCTTGACATTCCGACCCTAGGTAAAAGGTTCTGACTGATTAACCTATTTATGCCACTCATCTATGTATACACTTTTAAAACTTTGTGTGTGTGTCTCTGTGTGTATGTGTGTGTGTGTGTGTGTGTGTGTGTGTGTGTGTGTGTGTGTGTGTGTGTGTGTGTGTGTGTGTGTGTGTGTGTGTGTGTGTGTGTGGGGGGGGGGGGGGGTGGGGGTGTGGGGGGGGGTGTCATTTTGCCTTTGAAACGTATCTCCTCGAAAACCAGATGCAGAAACAGGGAGACTTTTAAATATTTCGCTAGGGTTTTACCTTATGATGTCAGAAACCCACTCCTCTCTAAATTTGGTCAATTATTTCCCCAGATTTTGAATTAAAATTGTTCACAAAACTCACTTTAAGAAAAAAAATTGCTGCTTAGCAGCTGCTGACATCACAATGCCCACATCCCCTCAAATCGAGGCCCGTCTGCCTCTTGGCCCCGCCCCCCACTTGCTTCCTGGCTCCGCCCCCCCACTGTGGATAAAAGCATTGTTTATTTCTTTTTTTCATAGCATTGAATTTGATTGTTTCTCTGTGTCACTCCCCGTGTCCCTTCCCCCTCCCATGGCCCAGCTCTGGATTAAGCATCTGCTGTTTTGCACGAGTTAAGTCACCCCCCATTCTCTAAAAGGCGCCGAAAGAATGAGCAGGTTCTTTAGATTCCGAGGACACCTGCTTTCTTTTGTGAAGTCACGCCCCTCCCTGCTGTGTGTGTGGGAGCGGGGCAGTGGTTAGTGTGTGTGTGATGATGCAGGCTCCTCCACCCTGAACTCCAGGGACCTGCCATGCATGAGACTCACGCGCAGCATTTCAAAAATGTTCTGAGCGCTTCAGTAGAAGATCCTGTAGCGAGCGGTTAAAGCACGCTGGCATTTCGAGAACGTTCCACCAATCCCTCATTATCTGTCATTCTGACTTTGCTTGTGAAGAGCAAAGTGCTGAATGCCATCTCTCTCAAGATAAGAATCTGATTCAATTTCATTCCTTTGTTTTAACTTCAAAACCGTTGCGTTTGTGTTCACTTAAGTCTACTGACTCTTAGTTAATAGTTAATTACACACAGTCCTTTTTACTTTTTCAGCAGTTTGTTTCTGTGTAAGACTTCATTTTGAAACAATTGATCTTTCTGTCTCCATTGACTTAATAAATCTTAAAGAATACATTTCATTTCAAAGATTAATTCTTTTAGAAAAATAATTTAATGAATTACATTTATTTTATTCTCATTTAACTGCACTAATTATCGTTGATTGCATTGTTTTTAATTGAATTGACTCCCACTTCCCCTCTCCCCCTCCTCGCCCCTTCCCTCCCCCCTCTCCACCTCTATCCCTTTCCTTCCCCTCGCCGTCCTTCCCTCTCCCCCCGTCTCCCCCCTCTCAGCCCCCCATCCACCTCCCCATCCCCCTCCCCATCCCATTCCCCCTCCCCCCATGTGTGTGGGGGGTGGTTAGTGCGCATGTGAAGCCGCAGCACCCCCCCCCCCCCCGCAACAGCGCATTTGGCAAACAGACCCAACGGGTCTGCACTTGGTCTAGTATACTTTTAAAATTGTGTGTGTGTGTGTGTTTGTGTGTGATATTTCCACTCAGTGTACAGCTCAGCTATGGGATTTTTGTTCAGCACATCTCGCGCTGAATCATCTCCGCGGTGCCCATGCAGCTCATGAAGACCCGCCCCTCCACGCCCCCACCTGCTCATTCCAGCTCATGAAGAGAGAGTCAGAGGCCACTTTCCAGAGAGTCAGAGGCCGCTTCTGTCTCTCTCCGCATTTCGCAGCCCACTCACTCGCCCAGCTTCCCCCCCCCCCCCCTCTCCTATCTACCCGTCATAGGGGAGGACCTCCTCTCCGGGGAGGCCCGATCATCTGTACCCCCCCCCCCCCTCCTGGCCCGGCTCTGTCACGCTGGTGGGTGAGCTTCCCTTAGTGAGTCGAACTCTCTCTCTGTCTCTCTCTCTCTCCGTGTCAATGGATAGGGCAGTTATGGGGTAAAAGGAGCAAATTAATAACATTAATATAATATCAAGGGGGGTAGTTTGTGTGTGTGTGTGTGTGTGGGGGTGGTTAGTGTGTGTGACACAGCATGCCACCCCCACCCGCAAACGCGCATTGGGGGAGCAGACCTAACGGGTCTGCACTTGGTCTAGTATCTTTATATAATTTTATGGACTTAGCATTGGTACCAATGGTGGAGCTGCTGCCTCACAAGGGCAGATTTCAGGGTTCAATCCTAACCTATGGTGCTATTTGGGCTGCAACCCAATGACATACAGGTTTGTAGATTAATCGGCCTCTGTAAATTTACCGTATTGTGTAGGGAGAATAATCAAGGTGTTTCATCAAAGCAAGTCTAGTGGTGATTCCTTCACAGGTGGAATATTTTCACAGAGCAGCCACAGAGAGGAAGATGAAAGTTAGTTTAGTTTATTTAAAATATAGTGTGGAAACAGGCCCTTCGGCCCACCGAATCCCCATACATTAACACAATCCTAAACACGAGGGACAATTTACATTTACACCAAGCTAATTAACCGACAAACCCGTACGTCTTTTGAGTGTGCGGGAAATCTGAAGATCTCTGAGAAAATCCGCACAGGTCACAGGGAGAAGTACAAACTCCGTAAAGAAAGCACCCGTGGTCAGGATCGAACCCGGGTTCCTGGCGCTGTAAGGCTGCGCCACTGTGCAGCCCTATTGAAGATGGTATTGATGATTGTGTTAACAATGGGGACACAGCAACAACCCTACCAGATGCAATGGAGGAAGTGAGAAGGACTTTGAGCCAAAGTTTACTTTATTCTACTTTAGAGATACAACATTGACACAGGCCTTGCGGCCCACCCAGTTCACGCCAAGCAGCGATCACCCGTACACTAGTTCTATCCTACTCATTAGGGACCATTTTTGGGAGCCAATTAAGCTGCAAAACCTGCATGCCTTTGGAGTGTGGGATGAAACCGGAGCACCCAGAGAAAGCCCACACGGTCACAGGGAGAACGTACAGACTATGTACAGACGATATCCATTGTCAGGATCGAACCTGGGCCTCTGGCGCTGTGAGGCAGCAACTCCACCACTGCGCCACCGTGCCACCCCGGTGCACTTTACAATGGATATTGACTTCTCGGATTGCTTTTTGGGAAAGGATAAAAATCTAATTAGATTCAGCCAAGTATCACTAACACAGAGGATGGTAAAAATATTAAGACCAGCTTTTAAAAAGTCCAGCACATGTAGCATGTCCATAATCGTTAGCAACTTGAATCAATAATGGTTATAGTTGGTAACAAGATATTGACGCTGTCAATGGTTTCTCCTGCACCAGCCTTTATCCTGAATCCACCCAGATGGGGACAAAAAGTAGTTAAGCCTCATAGAGCTTCACTGACTAAGCGCCACAAATAAAAGTATTTAAATACGAGTGCTGTAAGTAATTTGACTAGATATTATAGAAAATTGTAAAATAGAGGGGGATGTTCATTTCTCACCATTAAAAATATAAACATTTGGGATGCAGCATGGAAACGGACCCTTCAGCCACCAAGACCGTGCCGACTAACGTACACTAGTTCTCTCCTACACATTAGGGACAACTTACCATTTTACAGAAGCCAAGTAACCTACAAACCTGCACGTCTTTGGGATGTGGGAAGAAACCGGAGCACCCGGAGGAAAGCCACACGGTCACAAGGAGAATGTAGAAACCCCTTACAAACAAGCACCCGTAGTCAGGAGCAAACCTGGGTCTATGGCGCTGTCAGGCATCAAATCTACCACTACCCCACTGGGTCGGCATTTCAAAATACTACAGAAAATTGTAAATTAGAGAGTGATGCTAATTTCACGTGTGTATCCTGTATTATTTTCAAAGATAGAGTGTGGAAAAACAGACCTTTCGCCCAGAGTCCACATTGGATGACAGTAAAACGTAATCTAACAGCATTGGCACCACTATTCGAATGTTTAGTGTGTTGCTATTTATTATTGCAGTATTTTATTCTTGATGGCTGCTACCTCTGTTGGAATATTATGGTTAGTTGCACCCATTTTCTTATGAGGAATCCCTTCAGCAACAAGTCTATGTTCTCGAGTGTTCTCACTGTGAGGAGATTACGGGTATACAGTGCCCCTTGGCTGGTGTTTCTGGGTATTGTCAAGGATACCGCCTTTTAGACTTTAGTGATGCAGCACACGTTGACCAGTGATCACCTGTGCACTAGTAGCAATTTACAAAAGCACATTAACCTACAACCCTGTGTGTCTTTTCTGGGCAAGACACGTTTACCCGATTTTGTAGACCTAGATAAGATCCCCCATCATCCTCCTGCGCCCCATGGAATAGATTCCTTGTCTGCTCAACCTTTCCCTATAGCTCAGGCCCTCAATTCCTGGCATCGAGAGAGAGAGAGGAAGGGGCCTGCGCTGCCGAGAGCACAGGGGGACCATCGAGATCTAGGGAGACCCGTGCGGCTGAGAGGTATATGGTGGGGGGGCCACCAAGAATGAAGGGGGGCCCGTCTGCAGCCACATGCAAGGGCCGGCCTCGTTCACTACTGCGAGCAGAAGATAAAACAGTTCGATGAAAGTTTTGTAACTTTATCAGCGCCAGAAACACAGAGACTCTTGTGTTCTGCCCCGGTGAGGTCTGCTGCATGATTATATCGGGCTGTATGGAAAAAAACCCAAACCCCCCCCCCCAAAAAAACTAAGCTAAAACCAATATTCATGCTTCATAGAATGGGTCTAGGAATATCTGCAATGTGATTGGCTAAAAGTCGACATGTACCTGTGACAATAAAGTGTCATTGAATAATTAAATGATTGAAGTTTAATGCCAGCCACTCGCACACGTGTTCCAAGTCAACCCGCTTCCACCTCCTACACACAAGGGACAATTTGCAGAAGCTAATTAACCTACAAACTGCATGTCTTGCCGCTGTCTTATTCACTGGTGTTAAATATCATATATTTAATATTATCAAATATATATTGATATTTAATACCATTGAATAGTCAATTATTGACCAAATAATTCACATGGAGATCTAAAAGCTTCTGAGGACAAAAATCCAGAATAAATTTGACCATTGGTCTTGAGCCAAAAAGTTATCCATTCCTTCTCTCCAGAGATGCTGCCTGTCCCGCTGAGTTACTCCAGCATTTTGTGTGTATCAGATTCAGATTCAATTTAATTGTCATTGTCAGTGTACAGTACAGAGACAACGAAATGCATTAAATCAGTATGTATCAGTGTGGCCCCCCTTCATTCTTGGTGGCCCCCCCCACCATATACCTCTCAGCCGCACGGGTCTCCCTAGATCTCGATGGTCCCCCTGTGCTCTCGGCAGCGCAGGCCCCTTCCTCTCTCTCTCTCGATGCCAGGAATTGAGGGCCTGAGCTATAGGGAAAGGTTGAGCAGACAAGGAATCTATTCCATGGGGCGCAGGAGGATGATGGGGGATCTTATCTAGGTCTACAAAATCGGGTAAACGTGTCTTGCCCAGAAAAGACACACAGGGTTGTAGGTGCATGTATCAGTGACCATTATGAGGTTTCCAGTGAGAAATGGCACAGTGGCCAGTTTGGAGCTACCTTTATCTCATCCTGACAACGGATTTGAAGAAGAGTCCCGACCCAAAGCGTCATGTGTCCATTTCCCTCTAGACTGATGACAACGCATTTCCACTCTAAGGTAATCAGAGGATGATCGGGCTGCAAATGACGCATTTTAGCTCAAGTACTTTTTATCCAGTCTGTTCCCATGGTGATCACAGGTGATAAATCACAGGATCAAGGAATGCTTCTTTGATGGTGTGATAATGATACCGTCAAACCATGGACGATACGCAGCAAAATCATACATTTTAAGATCAAATAAGGCGTGGATATTCCCATCATGTGGCAGCCCATGCAGTTTCAGTTTCACTGCTACAATAGTCCAATGTTAAACTACAAATCCCAGCAATAGAACTGGATTACAGGTGAGTTATGGTGCTCGATGGAAGCATTTTACAAGTTTCAGATTTTCATGATAAAAACTTTAAGTGATATTGTTGATGGGGATCGTCAGCCTGGGAAGGCAGTCCATCTAGGAGAGGGAAAACTCTGATTTAAAACCTCCACTGCCTTGTGGCCATATCCAGTCATGGAAAAGGCTCCAGGAATAAACCTCAAGAAAATCCGGAGTCGGAGCCCCTAAGGCAGTTCGTCGTTGTCTACAACCTCGCTCTGGCAGCTCCTGTGACGGAGCTGGTGCCAAACTGTAACGGCCCTGCTGTTCCTTTGGATCGATCTGCGATGTGGGGGGGGGGGCTACATGGGCAACAGCCTGTCCTCCATATGACATCGGCCAGGCTTGCATCCGACCACACATCACCTGCAAACTAGGATGCATCACCCATGGTCAGTCATGTCCGAGGGGGGCCTACTTCTGTTGACTATGGACAAGGAAAGCAATAAAATGATGGAAAGAGTTGATGAGGTTAACAGTTGTGTCGGCTGATCAATTAATGAAGTGTACCTAACCCAACTAACCAATCCATTAAACTATGAATATACAACACCTACCGGCTGATCTCAGACCACTGCCTCAACTTTCTTCCAGTATATCCCAGAGGTTACTTTAGAGATTGGTCAATGGTCCTGCTTTTTCCCCATATCCCTTTATTTTGTTAGCCCTAGGAGCTAAATCTACCTCTCTCTTGAAAACATCAAGTGAATTGGTCTCCACTGCCTTCTGTGGCAGAGAATTCCACAGATTCACAACTCTCTGGGTGAAATTTTGTTTTCCTCATCTCAGTCCCAAATGGCCTACCCCTTACTCTTAACCTGTGACCCCTGGTTCTGGACTTCCCCAACATCGGGAACATTTTTCCTGCGTCTAGCTACAAGAATCCACCAAGCATACAAGATCCTCCAAGAATCACTAGAGTGAGGAATAACTCGAACGGACTAAAAAATCGCAAATGTAACTCCATTATTCAAGATAGAATGAGGAAAAGGAGAGGAAACTGTAGGTTGGTTCGTCTGACTTCAGTGGTTGGTATGATTTTAGAGTCATTATTAAGACTGAGTTATCTGAGCACTTAGAAGCACATGATAAAATATGCTGAAGTCAGCATGGTTTTGTGAAGGGAAGATTTTGCCTGACAAATCTGTCGAAATTCTTTAAGGAAGTGGCGGGGATGGCTGGTCGGTGCAGACCCGGTAGGCCGAAGGGCCTGTTTCCACGGTTTATCTTTAAACTAAACTAAAACTAAAATAAATAGCAGGATAGACGGGAGAGTCAGCAGATGTCATTTACTTGGGTTTTCTGAAGGTCTTTGATAAGGTGCCGCACATGAGTCTGCTAAACCAGATGATGGCCCATGGTGTTAGAGGGTAGATGCTACCATGGATAGAAGATTGGCTGCATGCCAGAAGGCAAACAGTGGGCAGAATAGGGAACTTCTCTAGTTGGCTGCCAATGGCTGGATGCAATGTAAACAAATAGCAGCCACATACAGCGTTGACAAAGTTGCAAAGCACGCCGGCTCCTCCTTTTTGTTCACCCCCCACCACAGCGGTTCCCCCGCGCCGGGTCCCCATTGTCACGACTAGTGGTGTCACACAGGGATTGGACCAGTTCTGTTACAATGACTTATGAACCATCTAGAACCATTGGAAATCATCTAAATCTTTTCCCCAGTGCAAAGGTGAACTAAGTTAAAACCAATATTCATGCTTCATTATAGAATGGGTCTAAGAATATCTGCAATATGATTGGCTAAAAGTCGCTGCTGTACCATGTAATTATTTATACTGGCCAGAAAACCGATTTTGATACAATACTGTAGCGATACCGATACATGGTATTTTGGGGGATTGTTGCTGTCTGCTTGATGCTGCGAGCGTTGTACGACACAAAATAAACCTGTGCCTGTTTTAATAATGGGGGGAAAGTCAAAAACATCTAATTCTGCTATTTTTCAAATCATGCGTCTGGCAATTACCGGACTCATGATTAGGAAAATAGCTGTTTTTTATTTTTATTTTACTTTTCCCCCTCCATTCTATAAGACAGATTGTGCACAGGCCTATTTTGTGCTTCGGTGGAATTGTGTGCATGCGGTAACTGCGCCTCTTGTGTTTAAACCATTCCAAAGGTACCTTGTGCACACAATTCCTACTGACGCACTCAGACCTGTGCACCATCTGTATATTAACAAATTATCAGGAATAGAGCTAAAATGCTGTCAAAGTGCATAGTCAGTGGAATTTCACTTTCTTTTACCTTATATCTATAGTTATATAAAGCTCAACTTTATATCACTAGCTCACTAGGGTGTCTATTTTTATCTGTATTTATTATAAAGATTAATGATTACTTTAGAGATGGTCAAAAGATTTAAGTTCCTCAAGGAGGGTACAGAAGAGGTTTACCAGAATGCTGCCTATATTAATGGGTATTAACCATAAGGATAGTTCCCCTGGTCCTTATCATTTACCCCATCAGCCTCCGCATCCTAAACAAGATTCTCTGACATTTCCGTCACCTCCCCAGTGATCCCGCCACAAGTCACATCTTCCCATCTCCAACCCTCTCCACCTTCCAGAGAGACTTGTCCCTCTGCAAATCCATGGTTCATTCATCCCTTCCCACCCAAGCCAGCCCCTCCCCGGGTACTTACCCCTGCAACCACAGGGGATGTAACGCTTGTCCCTATTCTGATCCATCCAGAGACCCCTGCTGGTAATTCACCAGCACCTCATGTAACATCATCTGTTGCACCGGTGTTCTTGATGTGGCCTCCTGTACATTGACGAGACCAAACGTAACTCGACGACTGTTTCTCCGAACATTTGCACTTTGCCCTGCCGAGGCCTATTGGATCGTCAAGTATTTAACCATCCTGACTTTCTTTAACCTTTGTCAACCTACTGACTTTTGAGTCCTAGGCCTCCTCTAGTGCCAGAGAGAGGAGAAACACCTCATATTTCTCTTAGTTTGCCTACAAATTGTCTCCAATTTTGACTTCTCCATTTTTGAGGAAACTCTAACAACCCCCTCATTCCCCTTTCCCCCTTTCCACCAGCCCTTCCCCTTCGTTTATCCCCACCCCCTCCATCCCACTGTGGCTCATCTGGACTTGCACATTCTCGCCTCCTCCACAACCTCCTCCCACATTCCTTCCTCCAGCTTCACAATTTTCAACTCTTCAATTAATCTGTGTCACATCTTCTGCTTTACTTTTTGGGCCTTATTTCAATAATCTGCCTATCAAAACCTCCCTTTGCCTGTGTGCACCTGTTACTTGCCACAGCAATTAACCTACAAATGTGCACATCCTCGGGATGTGGGAGGAAACCTGAGCACCCAGAGGAAATCCACATGGTCACAAGGAGGACATACAAACTCCATGCAGACAGCACACTGGAATGAAACCGAGGCTTCTAGCGTAGTGAAGCTGCATCTGTACCAGTTGCACTATTATGTTGCCCTTATATTAAAAAAAACACATAAAGTGCTGGAGTAACTCAGCAGGTCTGGCAGCAACTTTGGAAGACATGGACATGCAATTTTTCATTTAAATCATGACATCCTTTCTTAACTTCGCTCGATCCTATAAATCCTAATAGAATTACAGTTTGACGTAAACATTTCTGAGATGAACATTTCGATAGCAGGCGGACTCCTGAACCCAAACAGCAAAGCAGAAAATTGATAAAAACAACTGCCAAGAGCAAGGAAGACAACAAGAAGATTTGTAGCTATGATCTCAGATTTGTAGCTCCTATGATCAAAGAAACATGAGGTAGTAAGCATGAGAATTATGAAATCTTGTCACATTGAATGTAGGTGAAAGGCTTTAAATTTGCAAATAGAATAGACAAATAATAGCAGTATTCACAAAAGTTGGATAATGGCCACAACTGGAGTCAAACCAATTGCAGAGTAATTCAGTGAATAATGGGTTGGATCACAATTTCCAACAGAATTGAATGAGATGAAAATCAGTACAAACTCCGTACAGACAGCACCCCTAGTCAGGATTGAGCCCAGGTCTCCGGTGCTGCAAGCTCTGTAAGGCAGCAACTCTACCGCTGAGCCACTGTGCCGCCCTAGTTTAGTTTAGTTTAGTGTGGAGTTTAGTGAAGTAGTCTTTAGGTTAGGTTAGTTTAGTTTTATGATCCTCCAATGCATATATTATCTTAATGAAAAGTAAATCTCATCTTAATTGAGTTCCATCGTGAGTTCTAATGTGGATGGAGTAGAGCGACACTATTCTTCATTCCAAATTGGACCAATTGAGGCATGAATGTAAAAGTCCTTCAATTCATTTTTGGGCTAAGACCGATTTTTTTTGGCGGATGTCAAATGCATTGCCACAGACAGCTGTGGAGGCTATTTTTAGAGTTGACTTTGATCGGTTTTGATTAGCACAGATCATGGGTCAGATTATGGGCAGAAGGCAGGCGAATAGGGTTGAGAAAGAAAGATAGATCAGCCATGATTGAATGGCACAGCAGACTTGATGGATGATAGTGCATCTTGGAGGATCACCAAGATGTTGCCTAAGATGGAGCATTTCATTAATGAGGTGATACTGGAAAAGTTAGGTTTGTTTCCCAGGAGCGGAAAAGGTAAAGAGGAACCACGACAGATACAGTAAATTACATGGAACATATCAGAGATTGACAAAGCAAGATGACTGGATGACAGAGATTTATGGTAAGGGCGAAAAGATACAAAGGGGATATGAGAAAGATCTTCTAGTTTTGAGATACAGCGCAGACACAGGCCCGCTTTGTCTGTGTCGAACAATGATCCCCGTACACTAGCATCATCTTACACACTAGGAACATTTGCAATCTTTATCAAAGACAATTAACCTACAAGCCTGTATGTCTTTGGAGTGTGGGAGGAAACCGGAGCACCCGGGAAAAACTTACGTAGTCACGGGAAGAGCGTACAAATTCTGTACAGATAGCGCCCATAATTAGGATTGATCCGGAGTTTCTGGCGCTGTAAGGCAGCAACTCCACCGCTGCGCCATTGTGAGAGTGGTGAGTACTTAGGATGAGCTGTCTGGATGAACATTTGAATCGCTTAGTCATGGAAGGGTGTGGGTCAAATGCAGGGAGATGGGATTTGTGTGGATTGGTGTCCACTGGTCAGTATGGATGTGAAGGGCTGAATGGCCTGTTTCCATGCCTAACATCTCTGTGACTCTGTGAGTATTGGAATTATACTCCAATTTATAATTCCCAGCAAAGACTCAATGTTTTAAAAGCAGAATAATTAAACTGAGATAAGCTTTTCACTGTGTTCAAGAATACAAAGGCATATGAATAAGTGCGTACGATTCAGCCGCTCATGTTTGGACTACAGCTTAGTTTGCTCCCATACATTAGGGTGGTGCCCTGGTCTTCCAACCTACCTCATGGCAGACAATGGACCTTTTCTCAGGAACTGGAACACCTTAATGCGATAAAACTATATTCTGCACTCTGGCATTTTTCTCTTTGCACAACCTGTGCATGGCTTGGCTGTTCTCATGTACAGTATGATCTAATTCAGTTGTATAGGTTGCAAACAAAAGCTTTTCCCTGTATCTTGGTACACATGAACATAATAAATACTAGCTTCAATACTTCTCACTCCAAAACGTCACCTGTCCGTGTTCTTCAGAGCTGCTGACTGACGTGCTGAGTTACTCCAGCACTTTGTGTATTAACCAGCATCTGCAGTTCTTTGCTTTTAACATTATTCTGGCCCCTGTCTAGCTAGCACAGAACTTAACCAACCTAGCACTAACTGACCACTGCTAGGCTAGTTCACCCTTGCATTGTAAGATAGAACCAGCATCTGCAGTTCCTTGTTTCTATACAGTTCTAATACCAAGAGGGTGGCACAGTGGTAGAGTTGCCCCCTTTCAGTGCCAGAGACCTGGGTTCGATCCTGACTACAGGTGTTTGTCTGTAGAGCGATTGTACGTTCTCCCCATGACTACTGGGTTTTCTCCAGGATCTTGTTTCCTCCCACAGTCCAAAAACGTACAGGTTTGCAGGCTAATTAGCTTGGTTAAATTGTAAATTGTCCCTAGTATGTGTAGGATAGTGTTATCGTGTGACGATCGCTGGTCGACGCGTCTTGCTGGGATAAAGGGCCTGTTTCCACGCTGTATCTCTAAACTAAACTATACTAAACAATTTGTCTGAAGAAGGGTTTTGGCCCGAAACGTTGCCCATTTCCTTCGCTCCATAAATGCTGCCGCACCCACTGAGTTTATCCAGCACTTTTGTCTACCTTAACCTAAACAACTGTTTTTTGTAGTTTACCCCTAAAGCTGAACGTTAGACAATGAAAGTTTATTAGAAGATTGTAATATTTAATAAGCTTCGAACGTTTAACCATACAGAAGTCATTCTGGTAGTATTCCTTGATATGAAACATGCAATATAATAGTAAGATTAAATGAGAACTTACCAGTTTGAAGTTTGATCTTTATTTTATGAGGAGTTACGATGAGGGATTACGTGAAGACCCCGCCAGCACGCATGCGCGACATTCTTCAAAGCAGTGGTGTGAAATCACAGACAGCCACGTAGACTAATATAGTAAGATAAGAGAGAACTTCCATACCAGTTGATCTTTATAATAGAGGGTTTGGGAGCGGAGGGCACGTAATCCCTCATCGTAACTCCTCATAAAATAAAGATCAAACTTCAAACTGGTAAGTTCTCATTTAATCTTACTATTTTACTTCGGAGTCACGTGAGTGACTACGTGAAGATTTCAAAGCTCTGTGATTTCATGCCCTGGAACACCATGCTCACACACTGCTATGCTGGGATAAGAGGATGAACGTATTTCAGACATGACACTGGCTGAAAAACAAAATAGGTATTTATTCATACCAAAACAAAATATGTATCCCATATAGGGTAATTATTTAGCAGAACTCAAAATCCTCCCTGCAAAAGAGTCAGGAGAGGCCACGGGTTTGTTGTAGAAGCGTTGAAACGTCTTCTCATTGCTCCAACCCGCTGTGGCTAGGATGTGGTCCATGGGTACTTCCATCATCCTAGCCGCCGAAGTGGATGCTGCCCTGGTGGAGTGAGATTTAAAAATATTAGTGTCCACCCCCGCTGCATCCAGTACCACCCTTAACCATCTAGATATGGTTTGCACCGTGACTTTGTGGTGGGGCTTTTTGTGGCTGATAAGCAAAGCTTTCTCCGTGCCCCTAAGGGACTTGGTTACTGAAATGTAACGTGATATCAAAGTGACGATGCAGAGTCGAGTATCTGCTGGATAGGCTAGAAACTCTAACGTATGTCCAGACGATCCGGGTCGATCTTGTTTTAACAGCCCCTGCATATGAAAGATGATTTTCCCATTGGAGATAGTCATGTCATCCAGATTTAACTTGTGCAGGGACTGGACCCGTTGTGCCGTGACAAGTGCCATTATCATTACCATTTTGTAGGTGAGTTTGTCCAAGGTTAGCCCCGAGTTTGGTGTCCATCCTCGCAACATAGTCAATACTATGCTGATATCCCACGTGTGGTTATATCTAGGCCTGGGGGGATTGGAATTAAATAACCCTCTCATTAGCTTGGACACTAATGGATGTGATCCAATGCCCAGTTGATCACTCCCCTTGCCCAGATAAGTTGATAGGGCACTCCTGGCACAATTAATGGCACTGTAGCTTAGTCCTTCATCATAGTGAAGGGTAGCCAGGAATTCCAGAACTTCCGTGATGGTGGCCGATTCGTAGGTTGTGTTCGTTGTAGAGCAGAACACCTCCCATTTCCTGATGTAGGTCAGGTACTGTTTCCTAGTGGACTCTCTGCATGACGCTGAGATGGTATCTATTGTCCTGTTGGTGAGTCCGTATCCCAGAAGTGGCCGTTTCAGAATCTGCAAATCAACAGGTCCATGCGGTCATGACATGGATGGTGTTCCCCTGTGACGGGATGTATTAGTAGGCTAGGTCGTTTGTTGACCCGAATACAAGGTTCTGTGGCCATCTTCTGTACCGCTGGGAACCATGGTTGGGTAGGCCAGTCGGGCACAACCAAAATACCCGATGCGGAGTCTTGTCTGATTTTTTGCAAGACCCGACTGATGAGGCAGAAGGGGGGAAAGGCATAACAGAACAAATCCCCCCAATGTAGCGTGAAAGCGTCCATTGCTACTGCCCCTGGGTCTGGTTCCCAAGCAACATATGTTGGTAAAATCTGGATGCAAAAAGGTTGATATCTGGTGTCCCATATCGTTCTACAATATCTGTGAACACTTTCCGATCCAACATCCATTCTATGTTGTCGTTGAATTTGCGTGACCTGGTGTCTGCCACTGTGTTTAGCTTACCTGGAAGGTAAGTGGCTGAAATCCAAATTTCCCTTTGCAGACACCAGTGCCAGATATTATTAGCCAATTCATCACATGATATCGACTTTATTCCACCCATATGATTAATATAAGCCACCACTGTGGTGTTGTCAATTTGTAATCTAACATGTACTTGGTGCATGTCTGAGCAATATGCCCTAAGGCCATGAAATGCTCCCAGCATTTCTGAATAATTAATACCCAATGTTTCAAATAGGGTTAGCTCTTGTGCACTCCATCTGCCTCCACAACTAGTGGTGGTATTAGTTGCTCCCCATCCTTTTGCACTGGCATCAGTTTGTAAGATGACCGAGGGATGTATGATAGTGATGGGTTTGGAACAGAATTGAGCATTTTCCATCCACCAATTTAATTCAACTCTTGCCTTTCCTGATAACTTCATAGGCCTGTCGAAATGGCTTGCATGGCTTTTGAGAGCTATAATTTTAGCTCTTTGTAGGTTTTGATAATGTAGTGGTCCGAATTGCGCTGCGGGAAAGGCAGCCATTATCTTCCCAATTACCCTGGCCACCTGCCGTATGGATGGATCCCTGATGCCAGTAAGGCTCCTGCAAGCTTCTATCAAGTCCACCACCTTGTTCGGTGGTAAGGTGATAGACATTTGCACCGAGTCAATGGTGAACCCCAAGTAATCCATGGTAGTAGAGGGTTCCAACTTTGATTTATCTGGATGTATGATGAACCCCAGCTTTTGAAAGAGATGTTTTGTGGCTAGAACTGCCAATGTAGCCATTTCCAAAGTCTCCCCGACAATGAGGATATCATCAAGGTAGGCCATAACAGTATGATTTCGTTTCCTTAAATAGGCCAAAGCTGGTTTCAATAATTTGGTGAACAGCCTGGGTGCTGAAGATAACCCATTGGGTAAGGCTTTATATTGCCATAGTTGTCCCATCCAGATAAATTTAAGGTATTTCCTATGATCCTTGTGTATTGGTACTGAATAGTATGCATCTTTGAGATCAATGCATGCCATGTCGTACCCATTAGCTATTAGCTGTCTGGCTGTGTCAAAAGTGTCCATTTTGAAATGAACATACTGAACAGAAGTATTCAGTTCGGTCAGGTCTATGATTATGCGGCATCCGCCATCTTTTTTATTTTTGGTAAATATATTAGATACGAACTCCTGTGATTCCCTGGTGGTTCTCTCAATTACCCCTTTGCTAATTAATCTTGATAGTTCAGCATGGCACGCCGTTCTTTCTTTTTGTGAAAGTATAAACTTTCGGCTAGGCGAATGCTGGACCGGGGTAGGGAGTTCGTAAATGAATTCAATTTTATAGCCCTGAATACTTCCGAGTATGTAAGGATCAGAGGTAAAAGTGCGCCATACTTCATAAAACAAGTGCAACCGGCCTCCCACATAAGATGAATTTAGACAAGCAATGTTCCTGGGGGAGCCAGACCCACCTACCTCCAAGGTTATTGCCGGTGTTGCGGTCTTTGCCCTTGTTTCTTCTGTTGAGTTGCTGCGTTGTAGGGGTGGTGCATTTTCCAAGAAGGCCGGGCTGGGCCATGGCCTAAAAAAGACCGTTGTGCAGGTGGGCCGGCCTTCGAGCTTTCACCACCGGACGATCTGTTTTGATATCGCTGTCCGGTGGGTGTGTAGGGGTGCTGTTGCTGTTGGTAGTGAGGTTTGGAGGTACTGGGTACCTTTATCAGGCCTATGACCTTGGCCTCTTCGTCCAGGTCTTTCACCTGTTTGGGGAGGTTATCTCCGAACAGCAGATTAGGTGGTTGAGCGTTACCTGGTTTGCATAACCCCGCAAATTTGGGGTTGAGTGCCGGTTTGATAATGCTCTTCCTGTAGTTATTTATCTCAAACTGTGTGTTACACAGTAAGGCCAGAGCATCCTGTAGTTCTTCCGGTAGCTCTATTCCCACCGCAGTTCTGGCCACTGCCGTAATCCCGGCGGTCAACAGCTTCAGGATACTCTGAAGTTTGACTTCTTGCCCTCTAATCGTAGGGCTCATGTTCCCCCCAAATAGGGTTATTCACCGCAGGAACAATCAGCGAGTTACAATTTTCAGGAGCAAGATACTTATCAGCTGTAGCATTGATGGCTTGCTCCTGAAGCTGGTTTGTAGTCATATAATTGATACTAGCTGCCAGCTTAGGGTGGATAGGTAGACCTTTTTGAGAAGGAACTGCATGTTTGCTTACCATATCCAGTAACTCTTCTTGCACCCCTGACACTGTTGGTTGTTCAGCCAACTCCCCCTCTTCAGGGTCAGCCCAGTTCTGACCCCCAATGCTCCCCTGCGAAGAGGGTGAGACATTAGGCAGTCCATGATAGGATCCTGCCGTGGGCCTGCGAAGAGGCCCACCGTGACCCTGCCCCTGCAAAAGCAGGTCACGCTGGAGCAATTGCTCCACCATCTGCTCCATGCGGGCAAGACGACCTCCATCGCTAACAGCGAGCGGGGTGTCCTCGGGACTGGACCCAGCTGAGTCGGCAGTCCCGTCCGACTTTCGGGTGGATTTACCGCCTGTCCGTGGCGAACCAGCGGCCCGCATGGGCAAGAAGTCGGGAGCTGCAGGTAACTCCGGTGAGACTTACCTTTCGTAAGTTTTTTTTAAAACTTACGCTGGAGGAGCCCCGCTCCCCCCAACTGTCGCTTCCGCATGCGAACGACGATATGTCGCGCATGCATGCTGGCGGGGTCTTCACGTAGTCACTCACGTGACTCCGAAGTAAAATTGAACAATTAAGGCCATAAATCTATTTGTCTCAAAAACAATCTACCTAGCCAAGTCCAGCAGACACCCCAACACAATATCTGCTGCTGATAGACAAGCAGAGATATAAAAGGATGAGAAGCAACGAACACTACACAATCTGGCTAAACTAGTTTATCCATCACATTTCTAAGAGTTCGGAAGTCCGACATAAAAGCATGAAAAGCAATTTTTTTTTTGGAATTGAAAACATGACATAAAATCGAGGCAGTATTACAATTGGAAATATGAAGCATTTCATATACTCTAAACATTAAAAAAAATTGTAATGGTTAGCCCTAATTTTCTTCTCTCTCTATGTCTCGCAGTGTCGTGCCTATCATCCAAACTGCCTTGTGATTACTTTCAATTCCTTTAAACTCGGTAAGTGTTCTTCATGCTGCACCCTCCCCCGAGAACGAGACAGGAGCGTGTTTTATGCTTCTGTAATTCCCTATTTCTACAACACTCAGTTTAATGGAAGCCTTCATCCCTGACCGACCTCATCAATAGCTTACAACAGAGTACATTATCTCTCGAAAACTGGCTGGACTGCTACAAGGGATGTCAGCAAAGACAGGGGAATATCATTACAAGGTTAGATGCAATATCACCAACGATAATCTGTGGTTTGCTGGACATATATAGAAATCTTGATTAGTATGTGCCGGGGGTTATGGGGAGAAGGCAGGAGAATGGGGTTGAGGGGGAAAGATAGATCAACCATGATTTGCATGGTGGAGTAAACTTTATGGGCCGAATGGCCTTATTCTGCTCCTAGAACTTATGAACTTATGAACCCACGTAGTAAATTTTAGGATACATCAGGCTGCCATGTCTCTGACAGCCTGACGAGTGTATGACATTGTTATGCCCCTTTCAGAATGGGTTTTCTTATTTGGTCGAATGAAAGCTTGGATTAAGCGAAGGTCCATGTACCTAGTAACCACGATCAATGCGTTAAAAAAAGACAAGAAGAACATTACATTGATTCCCGTGATGAAGAAATGGTCCCATGAGGAGATGTTGAGCAGGTTGGATTCATGTATATTGGTACTTGGAACAATGCGAGGCCAAGTCAAGAGTGTTTTATTGTCATATGTCCCAGAAAGAACAATGACATCCTTACTTGCAGCAGCACAAAAAAATATGTAAACCTACTGAAATGTAAGATTCTGGGAGGAAATGAGATGCTGAGAGGAAGGTCTCCTCATGGTGAATCCACAGCTTGGTTTCAGAAATAGGGATCAGCTATCAAAGGTGGAAATGAGGAGGAATTTCATCTCTGAACCGTTCATGGAACTTTTAAATTCTCTGCCCCAGGGATGGACTCATCTGTGGAGGCTGCATTACTGAATATCCAAGGGTGAGAGAAGCAGGTTTCATGTCCATAGTCAATAGCTATGGAACGCAGGCAACAAAGTCCAGTTACAGTAGGTCCAAGATTATAACTTTTTTCTCATGGTGGAAATATTAATGAGTAGAGGGCATAGCTTTAAGGCTAGAGGGGGAAATTTAGAAGGATTTGTTTACACAGAGAGTGGCTGGTGCCTGGAATGTGCTGATATGGGTGGTGGAGGTAGATATGATAGTGGTATTTGTGAGATTTTAGATAGGCACATGTACATGCAAGGAATGGAGAGACATAGATCATGTGCAGGCAGATGAGATTTGTTTAACTTGGCATCAGGTTTGGCACATACATTGTGGGTTGACGATGATTACTGAATGGTGGAGCAAGCCTGGAGTCTGAAGGCCAATTTCTACACCTCATACTTAACTTAACATGTTACTGAAAAGGACAGAAACAAATGCTAATCTAACGATTACTACAGATGGAACAGATGAAAGATCCAAGGTAAAATATCTTGCTAGGTTTCCCTGTGGTGCTGATCAATGTACTTTTCATTACTGCTTGTTATAGACCTGTCCCACTTGGGCGATGTTTTAGGCAACTACAGGCGACTAGTTTGGCGCCACATGTTCGCCGGTAGTCGCCGGGTGTAGTCTCCTCAGTCGCGCAAAAAGTTGTAGTGTCTCTCTGGACGCCGCTAAATTTTCAAAATGTTGACAATTTTTTGGTGACAGTGGGTTTGAGCATAACTTGACTTCTCCTGACGTGGTCATAGGTAGTTGCCAGGATGACATAGGTTTTTCGAGGACTATGACAGTTGCCCGCAGTTGCCTATAAAATCGCCAAGTGGGACAGACCCATTACAAAATTTAACGCGTCGACACCCTTCAACGTTGCTGGCCCTGCTTTGCTCTGGCCTTTTCTTACCTCCAGCTACCTCCCCTCTCTTTTCTGAAGAAGGGTCCGGACCCATAGCATCACTCATCCTTTTTCTCCAGAGATGCTGCCTGACCTGTTGAGTTACTCCAGCACTTTGTGTCTATCTTCGGTAGAAACCTGCATCTCCACTTCCTTCCTGCACAAGGAAATAATAGGCGTGACCCATACAGAGTGAGTGAGGCCCAGCGCAAATTGGAGGAACAGCAGCTCACATTTAACTTGGGCAGCTTACACCCCAGTGGCATGAATATTGAAGGTAGACATAAAATGCTGGAGTAACTCAGCGGGACAGGCAGCATCTCTGGAGAGAAGAAATGGGTGACCTTTCGGGTTGAGACCCATGAATATTGACTTCTCTTTCTTTCCTTGTTTTCCTCAACCCTTGCGTTCCCTCTCTCTCCATCACTCCCCCTTCCTAGTTCACCGACCAGTTTGACTGTCCCCTTGTTTAAATGTTATGTCTGTATGTTTTGTTGTCACCTTCTCCTAGCTAACAATGATCTATTCTGCATTTTACTTGAGCTCCATCCCCTTTGATGTCTTGTTTTCACACCTGGAATTCCTTATCTTTGTGCCTCCCTCTCCGCTGACTCTCAGTCTGAAGAGGAGTCTGGACCCAAAATGTCACCCATTCCTTCTTTCGAGTGATGCTGCCTGTTCCTCTGAGTTACTCCAACATTTTGTGGCTATGGTCATTCTAAACCAGCATCTGCAGCTCCTTCCTACACAATGACAGATTATGTTTCTTGAAGCAGTGTTTCCTGGTAGTTTTGCTAAGTTGTGAATCTTTTGCAAGGGGAAGTACTTCACATCCAATCTCTGCTCCTCAGTGTGGGTGAATGTTGGCAATTGAATGCCCCTGCCCACCAACAAAGCTGATCCACCAAGCATTGACACACAGGTCAACCTGAGGAGAACCTTCAGCAACAGACTAGATCCACTAAGATGTAGCACAGAACGCCACAGAAGATCCTTATCTATGTGGCTATCAAACTGTACCACTCCTCCCCCATTTGTCGTGGGGTAGACTGACCTCCCCCTGCTCCTGTCCCCCTTCCCTCCCCAATCTTTGCACTTCCCCAATCCTTTCCACGTCACTTTAATTTCAAGTTTTATGTATCTTGTGTTTTACGACTGTTGGAAGATTACGTTTCCCTTGCTGGGATAAATAAAATTCTATTGTATTGCATAGTATTGCCCAGCCATCTGAAGAGGCATTTGGTCTCCATGTGGCATTTTGTCCAGTGGATCAGTGAGGACACTGAGGGGTTGTAGATGGGGATAGGCAATGATTTCCAGAGCAGTGATTTATGAGACACTCGAGATAAACCAAAGGAGCACTAATAAATATTTTGTTTTGCAATGTTCTTTGATCAGTTTTATTTATTATAAATAAAAACTGCAAATAGACAAAAGTCCCATTTATCTAACGATCAGGAATCAGCTACTGAAATAATTAAGTATTTTTGTCCATTGGTGTGAACAACTAACAGACTCTGAGATGTGTGTCTGTGTGTGTGCGTCTGTCAGTTTGTGTGCATCTGTGTGTTTGTCCGAGCGTGTGTGTGTCATAGAGTTATAGAGTCATAGGGCTACAGTATGGAAACAGGCCCTTCGGCCCACCTTGCCCACAACAGCCAACAATGTCCCAGCTACACTAGTCCCACTTGCCTGCGTTTGGTCCATATCGCTCCAAACCTGTCTATTCATGTACCTGTCTAACTGTTCCTCAAATGATGGGATAGTCCCAACCTCAACTACCTCCTCTGGCAGATTGGTCCATACACCCACCACCCTTTGTGTGAAAATATTACCCCTCGGATTCCTATTATATCTTTTCCCCTTCACCTCAAACCTCTGTCCTCTGGTCCTCGATTCCCCTACTTTGGGCAAAAGACTCCATGCTTCTACCTGACCTATACCTCTTATGATTTTGTGCGCCTCTATAAGATCCCCCTGCATCCTCCTGTGCTCCATGGAATAGAGACCCAGCCTACTCAACCTCTCCCTTTAGTTCACACCCTCTAGTTCTGGCAACATACTCGTAAATCTTCTCTGAACCCTTTCAAGCTTGACACTATCTTTCCTATAACACAGTGCCCAGAACTGAACACAATATTCTAAATGCCTTCTCACCAACATCTTATACAACTGCAACATGACCTCCCAACTTCTATACTCAATACTCTTACTGAAGAAGGCCTTTTTGACCACCTTATCTACCTGTGACTCGATTTTCAAGGATCCATGCACCTGTACTCCTAGATCCCTCTGCTCCACAACACTACCCAGAGGCCTTCCATTTACTATGTAGGTCTTGCCCTTGTTCGACGTCCAAAAATGCACCACCTTACACTTCTCTTTATTAAAGTTCATCAACCATTCCTCCGCCCACCTGGCTTATCGATCTAGATCCTCCTGCAATCGTTCACAACCATCTTCACTATCATCAGCAAACTTTCTAATCTTGCCCTGTATGTTCTCATCCAAATCACTGATCTAGATGACAAACAGTAATGGGTCCAACACCAAACCCCAAGGCACACCACTGTTCACAGGCCTCCAATCTGAGAAGCAACCTTCCACCTCTACTTGTCCAAGGAGCCAATTTGCTATCCGTTCAGCTATCTCTCCTTGGATCCCATGCAATGTAACCTTTCAGAGCAGCCTACCATGCGGAAACTTGTCGAATACCGTAGTGAAATCCAAGTATGCCACATCTACAGTTCTGCCCTCATCTATGTTTTTGGCCACGTCTTCACAAATATCAATCAGATTTGTGAGACACGACCTCCCACATACAAAACCATGCTGATAAAAGGGCCTATCCCTAATCAGCCCTTGCCCATCCAAATGCCTGTATTACCTATCCCTCAGAATACTCTCTAGTAACTTTATAACCACAGATGTTAAGCTCACCGGTGTGTGTGTGTCTGTCAGTTTGTGTGTGTCTGTCTGAGTGTGTGTGTGTCTATGTGTTTGTCTGAGTGTGTGCATGCCTGACTGTCTGTATGCTTGTGTGTGTCTGTCTGTGTGTGTCTGTCTGTGTGTATGTGTCCGTCTGTGTGATTGCTTGTGTGTGTGTGTGTGTGTGTGTGTGTGTGTGTGTGTGTGTGTGTGTGTGTGTGTGTGTGTGTGTGTGTGGATACGTCTTTCTATGCACATAATAATATAAATATAATCCATCAACATTTTTGCTTCCCATCCACTCTTTTTTTCTTTAACAAGGGATGGTTGTGGAGGCAGATACCATAATGGCATTTAAGAGGCTTTTAGACAACCAGGGAATATAGACATATGGATCACATGTAAGTAGATGAGATTAATTAATCTTGGTACCATGTTTGGCACAGAGATTGTGGGCCGAAGGGCCTGTTCTTTGGCTGTACTTTTCTATGTTCTATGTTCTAAGAGCTTGTTTCCCATTCATCCCAATAAAAGCTGTGAGATGCATTGTCCGTTAACAAGTAAGAATGGTTCTACCGAAACAAAATGAAAGAATGGGTCTACTGGGCTTATATTCACTGGAATTTAGAAGAAAGAGAGGAGATCTTACAGAAACATATAAAATTATTAAGGGGTTAGACAGGCTAGATGCAGGATAAATGTTCACCATGTTGGGGGAGTCCAGAAGCAGGGGGTCACAGTTGGAGTAGGCCAATTAGGACTGAGATGAGGAAAAACTTTTTCACCCAGAGAGTTGCGAATCTGTGGAATTCTCTGCCACAGAAGGCAGTGGAGGCCAATTTCCTGGATATATTAAAGACAGAGATAGATATAGCTCTTAGGGCTAACAGAATCAAGGCATATGGTGAGAAAGCAGGAACAGGTTACTGATTTTTGATTGTCAACCATGATCATATTGAATGGCAGTGCTGACTGCAAGGGCCGAAGGGCCTACTCCTGCACTTCTTTTCTGTGTTTCTGTTTCTAAGCCTCAGCCATGATTATGTTTTGTTAACATTATCTCAAATATCAGGAGCCTTCAATCCAAAGTATTTTTAATTTTGTATTCATACTGGGAGGAAGCGTTAACACGAGATCCCCCAGTGACCCTCCTGCGAACTGTTTAACGAGATCCGTGGCAAATGCAAAACTAAATAGCAGACCTCCTGGGATTCTTCAATGGGTTGCTGCCTCCAAACCCATCGCATGCTCACAGTTGCAGTTCTTGCAACTGCTGTTAATGTGATTGTGCCAAGTCTCTTTTATACTAGGTGGCTGAACAAACAGATTGAAATGGATGGCCAAGGAAGGCTGAGGGCAATTACAATTAAAACACAAAGTACTTGTGCTAGAACTCCAGGATAAGCGCTCAACTAAGAAAACCAAAGCCCAAACCCAAAGTACTAAGAATTAAGTATTAAGTATTAAGAACTATTAAAGTCCGAAGAATGATCCCAACCCAAAACGCCACACATTCCTTCTCTCCAGAGATGCTGCCAGTTCCGCTGAGTTACTCCAGCTTTTTGTGTCTATCCAAAATATTATCTGACTATCTAACTGAATATACCAACTTATGCTAAGGACAATAAATAACACTGTATGTAAGAAACAGCTACCTACATGCACATGCACAAGCTCTTAAAAAAATATAGAACCAAGTATATGATTGGGGTTATCAAGTCGGCACCTCCCTTCACTGGTGTTGCATTGAGTTTGGTCCACGACACCTCGGGAAGGCTCAACAGTTAGTTCTGACGTCCCAGAACTGCCCCCCTCAATACCTGCTCTCACCACCAGTATCTACTAAATAAAGGCAGCTGCAGCCAATTAGCTCAGTCTAACACATGCTAAACGCCTGCATCCTATCGTCCACTGGTCCTAGCCCTCCATTAAATTTGTAACACCAGAATGATGCAATGTGAACAGTTAATGAACTTTATAGAAGACTTCTGACTGATGTGATTTTGTGATGGCTACGTTATTAAACTGGTGTGAATATCTAATGTTGACATAGTTTTTAAGATTTTTAAAAGTATGTTTTTCTCATCTCCTGAAAGATTTCCATCAGGGAAATGTTATTGTTCTTGCTAATTTTCTTTCATCTTCTTTTGAAGATTTTAGGTACTTTTGATGAGGCTGCACAGTCTTGATCAAATCTCTAACGCTGTCCCGTGAAGAATGCGCATCACAGAGTGCAGGTAGTCACACAATGCTAGAGTCTCTCAGCGGAACCAGCAGCATCTCTGGATAGAAAGAGTGGGTTACATTTTAGGTCATGACCCTTCTTCTTCAGAAGAAGGAGTCAGAAGAAGGGGTTCGACTCGAAACATCACCCATTCCTTCTCTCCAGAGATGCTGTCTGGCCCGCTGAGTTACTCCGGCAATTTGTGTCCATCTTCGGTGTAAACCAGCACCTGCAGTTCCTTCTCACACACTTCTCTCACCCGTTAAACCAAAGGTAGAGTAAAGGGCTTCAACTCCTCTGTGATCAAACTTCTGAACAGTCCTTTCATGAGCTAGGATACAGACCAGATCTTGCAATCTACCTCATCATGGACATTGGACATTTTCTTTGGAACTGTTACACTAAAATGTTGAGAAAATATATTCTGCACACTGGTATTTTTCTCTTTTCTTGGTTGGCAGAGTGGTGCAGTGGTAGAGTTGCTGCATTAAGTCCAGGTTGGTAGGTTATTGTCCTCTGTGAAATTGCCACTAGTGTGTGTAGGGAGTGGACGAGAAAAATGTATAACATAGAAATAGTGCAAACAGATGATCGTTGGTTGGCGTGGACCTGATGGGTAAAACGCCATATTTTGATTCTGTATCTTTAAACTAAACTAAACTAAACTACACAAAACTTAACTAAACTAAACTACTAAATTAAACTACCAAATTAAACTAAACTAAACATATTCTAGTGATGAACATTGTTGGAGGAAAACAAATACAGAACTTGGATGTCCCTTAGAACTGGGCAGGTCATATATAAAATGCGTGCTTTTCATGGGAAGGCGTGGCTCAGTCTCTACAAGATGGGGAGGGAGAGATCAAAACTCTCTGTCTTTGGTGGCCTTGCACACTGCTTGAAGTGGTAGGACACAGCACTTGAATTTGGTGGCCTTGCACCCTGCTTGAAGTGGTAGGACACTGCACTTGAATTTGGTGTCCTTGCACCCTGCTTGAAGTGGTATAACACTGCACTTGAATGTGGTGGCCTTGCACCCTGCTTTGAAGTGGCAGGAAACTGCACTTGAATTTTGATGGCTCTGAACCCAGCTTGAAGTGGCAGGAAACTGCACTTGAATTTGGTGGCTCTGAACCCTGCTTGAAGTGGCAGGAAACTGCACTTGAATTTGATGGCCCTGCACCTTGCTTGAAGTGGAATTTCAAGGAGTAACCATGAGTCAACTGCCAGCCCACCAGCCGTGAGTGAGTGAGCTGCCAGCACAACAGGCTTGTGTGACTGAGCCGCCAGCCGAATAATCCATTTGGCCCACAATGTTCATACTATCCCACTGGAAACCAGTCCCTTCAGCCCACAACTCCCATACTAGTGCTCCAGAAATCCTCTCCACCCCCTCAATAGCCACCAATATTGGAATTGGTGGAGAGGTGGAATATTGCATTGGGGGACCAGCCCCGTGTGAAGCTGGGCCCCAACGTGTCCCACTTCGTCTAGTTTTTTATAAACAATTGAAATGGAGACCTATCTACCGCAGCTATGTCTCATATCCTGAAGGTAATACTTGCAAATTAAACATATTTTAACTATGTTCTGCGATTGTGTAATTACAGCCTTTGGCAATGATTTTCATCATATATTATTTTATTTATGTTTAGAATAATACTTGTACATGTACCAAATGCAATTACAGAATGTACTATGCGCATGATATTAAGCGTTTTCCCATCTCTGCAGACTTTGTGTTAATCAAATATCAATAAAATGTACCAAATACTCAGGGGGCGTTGCCAGCAGCCTTGGTGGCATCTGATTGAAATGTATTCAATTGCCAGGAAGCATGTCTAATATAATTAGATTTGTCAGATAATTTAGGAACTTGGTCAGGCAAAGGAATGCATACGTGGCGAACAGCTGAAGATCACAAGTAGAATCACAAGAACTTGATGCAAGCTACTAATGAAACTATTTGGAAACTTTTGAGGCAACTGATTCCATATTTCCTGGCAGGAGGACTGAAAAGGCCTGGATAGAGTAGATGTGGAGAGGATGTTTCCACAATTGGGACAGTCTAGGATCAGAGGGCACAGCCTTAGAATAAAAAGACGCACCTTTAGAAAGGAGATGAGGAGGAATTTATCTAATCAGAGGGTGGTGAATCTGTGGAATTCATTACTATAGATGGCTGCGGAGCTCAAGTCAATGGATATTTTTGCAGAGATTGACAGATTCTTGAATAGTATGGGTGCCAGGTATTATGGGGAGATGGCAGGAGAATGGGGTTGAGGGGAAAAGATAGATCGGCCATGATTGAATGATGGAGTGGACTTGATGGGCCAAATGGCCTAATTCTGCTCTAAGAGCTTATTAACTTATTGAATATGATTGACAGTGAATGTAACACTTTAGCAGTCAGAATCTGAGGGAATTGGAAATTCAATGTGAGTGTAAATTCATGAAAGGTTATTAAAAATGGACGATGATAGACACAAAATGCTAGACTAACTCATCAGGACAGGCAGCAGCTTTCCCATGAGATAAGGAATGGGTGATGTGTTCTGCCCGTGTGGAGTTCTCCCTGTGACCAGTTGGGTTTCCTCCAGGTGCTCCGGTTTCCTCCCACATCCCAAAGTCATGCAAAATTTGACAACATGAATGTCCAGGAGCAAAGAAGACTGCAAAAAGTTGTGAACACTTCCCAGTCCATCACGTCTTCTGACCTCCCCACCATCGAAGGGATTTACCGGAGTTACTGCCTTAAAAAGGCTGCCCGCATCATCAGAAACCCACACCACCCTGGCCATGCTCTCATTTCATCCCTGCAGTCGGGAATAAGGTAGAGGAGCCTGAAAACTATAACGTCCAGTTTCAGCAACAGCGTCTTTCCTACAGCCATTAGGAGATTAGGTTTGCAATCTACCACTATCATGCCGCCCTGTGTGTAATATTAGGTTATCCTAATAATGCAAAAACCAGTCTTTGGAACAACCAAATATACAGTCCATTGAAGTTTATCGTAGCTGTAGTTAGTGCTGTGTAGAGTTCTGATTGATTGCTGGGAAGAAGCTAGTCCCAAACCGGAAGGTCACAGTTTTAAGACTTCCGTACGTTCATCCTAATGGTAACAGCAAAATGAGAGCATGGCCATGGTGGGGTGGGAATATTAGTGTTTTGTTTTGAGGCAGTGTTTCCTATAGATCCCTTTAATGGCAGACAGCACCTCCTCAGATTTAAGGCATCTAGTTTGAGACGGATTCCTTCAGTGCCCGGTCCATCGCAGGCACAGTGAACCTTAGACTACTAGCTCAGACTAGACTAACTCAGCATATGATCCCAGTAGGTGACAGCTGAACATAACAACACTGTGCGGTGACCAGTGTCTGCTGTGAATTAACACACACTAAAACCTGCACCTAATTAATTTTAATGATGACTAATGAGGTTTACACGTAAAATACACAGTAATGGATCAGTAAGATAAACACAATAAGCTGGAGTAACTCAGCTAGACAGGCAGCATCTCTGGAGATAAGGAACGGGTGATGTTTCGGGTCGAGACCCTTCTTCAGATGTACACATGTCTTTAGATCAGTAATATATGTCTTTTCACAAAGAGAAATGTACTTTGAGCGTGGAAATCGCGCTTTCAGCCCAAGTTGCCCACACCGACTAGCATGTCCCTTCTACACTAATCCCACCTGCCTGCATTTGGCCCATATCCCTCTAAACCTGTCCTATCCATGTACATGTGTAATTGTTTCTTAATAGCAATAATACCAGCCTCAACTACCTTCTCCGGCAGGTCGTTCCATACACCCCCACACTTTATATGAAATGGTTACCCCTCAGGTTCCTATTAAATCTTTGCCCCCTCACCTATGTCCTCTGGATCTCGATTCCCCTACTCTGGAGTAGACACTCTGCGTGTCTACGTGATCTAATCCTCTCTTGATTTTGTATACCTCAATAAGATCAGCCCTCATCCTCCTGCGCTCCAAGGAAGAGAGTCCCAGCCTACTCAACCTCTCCCAATAGCTCACCCCCTGGAGTCCTGGCAACATAAATCTTCTCTGTACCCTTTCCACCTTCTTGTGTAAAGGGCCTGTCCCACTTGGACAACCTAATCCATGAGTTTAGAAGACGCTAGATGAGTTGAAAAAAATGTCAAGGTCGTGTTGACTTGCCAAAGTAAAAAACCTCCTACGACTATGTCTACGACCTCCTACGACCCCCCTTGACCTCAGTATTCCACACCTAAGACCAACTATGACTAGCTACGAGTGGAAAATTATCACATGATAAAATGATATGACATCATTTGCATTTTTTTTCTCGGGCCAGTTACCGACCTACGACTATCTACGACTACCTACGACTACCATCACGACCTACTACGACCTATCTATGACCTACCTTTGAGTACAAAATATCATTTTTTTCCATACCAATTTTTTTTTTACTCGTGGGCACTTTTTATCAGGCTGGAAAAAACGGCGCGACCTACTCGCGCCCCACTAGTACGCGGAGACCACTCACGAGCATGAGGAAGAGTTACGAAGACCTCCTACAACCTCGTGGCGACCATGCTGCGAGTATGAGTCAAGGGCAAACTCGGCAGATGTCGCCAATTAGGTCATGAAAGTGGGACAGGGGCTTTAACCTTTTTCTTTCACCCGGCCTTTCCCATAAAAACTGACGACTAACTTTCGCACAAGGATCCGACATTTTTAATACAAGAACATGAAAATATTTAGCTCACAACTTAAAAGATATTTATAGGAATTCTGTCAAAACATAACAAATTTGAATATTGTTTCACCGTAGCTTCAAATACCTCAGTGACACAGAAACTACTAACTAGGTTCCACTTCAATTAATTTCTCTCATGCTTTATTTTGCTGGACAATGCACTTGGTAACAAATCAAAGATGATTTTTTTCGCTCAACATTGCATGAAAAATGGAGTGCAATGCTTTTCTTTCTTCCCACATCTTGGTGTAAATGCTGAGAGAGATTTCTCCACATTCGTCTGTTTGAAGTCTCACTCTGAGGAAGTTCAATACACTCGTCTTCAGAACATTTTTCCACCTCAGATGTTTGATGTGATTATCAGGAGAGTAAAGTCAGAACTCCACAGGAAGTTAGTATTCTAACACGTTGCAACAACTCGTGTTAAGTTTAGGATCATTTTAATGCTAGCTGAAAAATATTCGCTCACTTGAAAGTAACAACTTTATTCATTCATATAACGGGTGCTTTGGGCCAGATCGACAATGTCCGTCACTACCTGAAAGAGAAGGAGCGATGGGAGACAAGGTGAATAATTATAATAGCATTTACAGTGCATTCAGAAACTATTCCGACCCCTTCACTTTTTCCACATTTTGTTATGTTACAGCCTTATTTTTAAATGGATTACCTTCATTTTTTTATCATCAATCTATACACAATACCCCCGAATGAAGAAGTGAAAACAGGTGTTTAGAAATGGTTGCAAAAAGAAATAACTGAAATATCACATTTACATAAGTATTTAGACCATCTGCTATGACAGTCAAAATTGGCCGTAGACCTCCTAGACAGGATTGTGTCGAGACACAGATCTGGGGAAGGGTATAAAACAATTTCTGCAGCATTGCAGGTCCCAAAGAGCACAGTGGCCTCCGTCATTCATAAATGGAAGAACTTTGGAACCCCCAGGACTCTTTATAGAGCTGGCCGCCCGGCCAAACTTAGCAATCGGGGGAGAAGGGTCTTGACCAACAACCAGATGGTCACTCTGACAGAGCTCCAGAGTTTTTCTGTGGAGATGGGAGAACCTTCCAGAAGAACAACTGTATCTGCAGCACTCCACCAATCAGGCCTTTATGGTAGAGTGGCAAGATCGAAGCCACTCCTCAGTAAAAGACACATGACAGCCCGCTTGGAGTTTGCCAAAATTCACCTAAAGGACTCTCAGTCCATGAGAAACAAGATTCTCTGGTCTGATGAAACCAAGATTAAACTCTTTGCCTGGAGGAAACCAGACACTGCTCATCACCTGGCCAATACCATACCTATGATGAAGCATGGTGGTGGCAGCATCATGCTGTGGGGATGTTTTTCAGTGGCAGTAACTGAAAGACTAGTCAGGGTCGAGGGAAAGATGAACGGAGAAAAGTACAGAGAGATCCTTGATGAAAACCTGTTCCAGAGCGTTCAGGACCTCAGACTGGGGCGGAGGTTCACCTTCCAACAGGACAACAGCCAAGACAACGCATGATGACTTTGTGACAAGTCTGTGAATGCCCTTGAGTGGCCGAACCAGAGCCCGGACCCAAACCTGATCGAACATCTCTGGAGGGAGCTGAAAATAGCTGTGCATCGACACTCCCCATCCAACCTGACAGAGCTTGTGAGGATCTGCAGAGCAAAATGGGAGAAATTACCCAAATACAGGTGTGCCAAGCTTGTAGCGTCATACCCAAGAAGACTTGATGCTGTAATCGCTGCCAACGGTGCCTCAACAAAGTACTGAGTAAAGGGTCTGAATACTTATGTAAATGTGATATTTCAGTTATTTATTTTTAATTACTTTGCAAAAATTTCTAAACCCCTGTTTTCGGTTTTTCATTTTACTTCGGAGTCACGTGAGCCTGCCAGCCCGCATGCGCGTCATTACGCCTAGCGCATGGCACGATGACTGACTGGCAGGCGAGCTGTCCTGTCAGCGGTAAGTTTAAGCCTGCAAGGTAAGTTTTAAACTCATTCCCAGGTTGCGTTTTTTTTGCAGGACTCTCTGTTTACAGAGTCTTCCTGCTGAATTTCATGGGCGAATTCCGGGCAGCCCGCGGGGAACCCTTCATGGACCGCGGGGAATCCCAGTCAGACCGCAGGGAATCCCGTTCATGACCTCGGGAAATCCCGGCCACGGACCGCGGGGAACCCACTACTGAGACTGCGGAAGTGCGGGTAGCGGGCGGCGGTCGACTTGGCTTTCGAGTCGCTGGCGGTGGAGCCAGCGGCTTCAGACTGGTGCCGGTAGCACCTTGGCAACCCCGCTTGGAGTGTTAGCCACAAAATTATATCTCCCTCTCTGAGGAGGGTAACGTAGGGAAGAGGCCCTTTAACTCAACGAGGCGGGCCAGGAGGATGGAGAGGATCCCCTCCTTCAATGGGTAACGTCTTTGAACGTTGTAAACCCACATGGAGCACCTGATGGGGAGGTGCTCCGCAATGATATACTCCAAAGGAGGGCGTTGTCAGCACGGGTCTCCTTGGGAGTCCGTGGCAGCGGCACCTTTTTCAGGGCTGCACAATGTCTCCCTCTCTGAGGAGGGGAGCATTCAAGGTCAGTTTCAGTCTGACTCAGAGCAAAAACCCTGACATAGGTCCGTAGGAGGGGCCATGTCAGCACGGGTATCCTCAGGGGCCTGCGGCAGCACCTGTTTTCAGGGCTGCCTACGAATCTCCCTCTCTGTGGAGGGGAGTGCGAGGAAATACTTGCAAATGAAGTGGTTACTGCCGGAAGAATTGGTTCCAGCTGTAGGCAGAAAACCCGGAAGGGGCCAAATTTCCCCTTGCGCTACAAGTGCCACTTCAGAGTCGCGTGTGTGACTACGTGAAGACCCTGCCACCACGCATGTGCGACATATCGTCCAACGCATTGCGCAGCGACAGGCAGGTAGGTTTAAAACGGACCTGTAGGTAAGTTTTTACTATCCTGAGGCTGTCTTTTGGCCGCTCTGTGTAATTTCTCTTACAGAGCAAACAAAATGAACAAGTCCAAGATGAGGTCCAAATGGACCGCAGCGAAACTGACCGCGGAGGACCGCGGGTATGCGGGCAGTCAGCAGCGGCCGACTTCACCTGGGCTGCTAACCGTGCAGTCAACAGCCCCTGACTTGGCACCTTGGACTGGCAGTAAGTCCACCCAAAAGTCGGATAAGCCCGTAGACTCGGACGGGTCCAGGCTGGAAGATTCACCGCCTGCGGATAACGACAGTGGCGTTGATCTCACATGGAGCGGTTGATGGAGCAACTTCTCCAACGTGACATACTCCAACAAACAGAGTCTGGTCACTGTGGGTCTCCTCGGACACCCACGGCAACACCTTTTACAGGGCCGCCAAATGTTTCCCATTGCTCGGAGGGGAGCACAAGGAGTCACTTCTGGGCTGACTCTGAAGATGGGGGTTTGGCTGAAGATATTTCCAGCGTGCTAGGGGTGCAGGAACAACAGGAGCTGCTCGGCATGGTCTCCAAATTTGCAATGCCCTCGCAAAAGGGACAGCGGTTACAGCTGCAGCTGGCAGCCACCATCAACTACCTCACCACCAACCAGCTGTAGGAACAGGTCATAAGTGACACAGCTGTTAAGTACGTAGCACCAGAGAACTGTGTTTCCCTCAATGTTCCTGCGGTTAACAACCCGATCTGGGGAAATATCGGAGTTGGCATCAGACCCCAAGAAATCAAGATACAAAAGATCCTCAAACTACTGGCCTTGGGTACAATGGCATTTGCCAGATCAGTTGATGGCAAGGACATGACGGAGGAACAAGATGCTCTAGCAGTCTTCTGCAACGCACAGTTTGAAATAAACTGCATCAGGAAGAGTGTGATCCGACCTGCCTTGAACCCCAATTTTGCAGGGTTGTGCATGACCAGCAGCGTGCTGCCGTCTACTTTACTGTTCGGGGACAACCTGCCGAAGCAGGTCAAAGACCTCGTCGAGGAGGCAAAAGCCATCGGGCTAATGAAAGCAACCGTCCACTGCCAAAACCTCGTATCTTCGGCGCAGTACCCCTACGCATCCACCAGCAAGCCACGATACTACAAAGAAAGAAAGCAGCTAGTGAAAGCTCAAAGGAGTAAGTTGAGGACAAAGGTCTTTTTTAGACCAAGCCCCAGAACGGTCTTCGTGGAAGATGCACCAACCCCACACCCCAGCTCCTTAACCTCCCAGGAGACAAGGACGGAAGAAACAAACACAGCACCACCGGTAACCATGGAGGTAGGTGGGTCTGGTTTCTCGTGGGTCCGGGTGAGAGACCGCTCTCTGGAGCTCCCGCAACACAGCTTCTCCAGCCCGTGTCGCGGGGTTGGAGCGACCCGGAGCGGGGCCATACATCGCCTGGCGCGGCTTTAATGGCCGCGGGACATTCCAGCAGGACATTCCAGCGCCCACCGGGGGCTCCGCGGTTGTGATTTTTGGGCCTAGAGCGGGGCTATACATCGCCCGGCGCAGGCTCAATGGCCGTGGGACTTAACACCGCCCGCCTGGGACTTCGACCTCGGGAGAGAAATGGTGCGGTGGAGAGAGAGGACTTTGCCTTCCATCACAGTGAGGAGGAGATTAACTGTGATGGATGTTTGTGTGAATTGAATTGTTCGTGTGGTTTTTTAATGAATTGTTCTGTTTGTATGGCTTGTAGAAGCGGAGTTTCGTTCGAGCCTCTCTGAGGTTTGAATGACAAGTAATAAAATCGAATCAAATCTGGAACATATGGTGTGTAAGTCCTTCACAGGTTGGGGGAAGGTTACACTTGTTTTGGAGTGCATGGAGTTCCATAACTTCTGATCCTTTTCTATTGCATAGTATCCAGGGATACAAAATTGAATTAATTCACAAACTTCTCTTTCCGGTTCAGCATGCACTTAGCCGAACGTACGTGATGTCACACAAAGAAAGATTGGAAGGTCATGCAGAACCTTTGAAGTTCCATACAAAAGGAGTAATTGGGAAATCCAAACACGAATCTCTTGAGTTTGTGTCAAATATTTTCACAAAAAACAAAAAAGATGGTGAATGTCGCATCATCATTGATTTGACACAGCTGAATACTTTTGTGCAGTATACACACTTCAAAATGGAAACTTTTGTTACTGCCAAACAATTAGTTTCCAAAAGATACTTCATGGCTTGCATCAATCTAAAAGATGCATACTATTCTGTACCAATAGAGAAGGGTCACTGCAGATATCTGAAATTTAACTGGAAGGGGCAGCTCTGGCAGTATAAAGTGCAGCCTAATGGATTAACATCAGCCCCCAGACTATTTACTAAAATATTAAAACCAGCCCTGGCATTTCTCTGAAAACAGAAACATATTGTCATGGCATATCAGGATGACATCTTAATTGAGTGGCCAAATTGGCTGTTTCAGCCACCACCAAGCAATTATTTGAAAAGCTGGGGTTTATCATCCATCCAGATAAATCCAAGTTAATGCCTTCTCTGAAAATGGACTACTTGGCTTTCACAATTGACTCTGTTCACATGTCTGTGACTTTGCCAAAGAACAAAGCAACAGACTTAATAGAGGCATGCAACAGCCTTGTTTGCGTCAGTCAACCATCTATTCGACAAGTAGCCAGGGTGATTGGAAAGCTTGTGTTACAAACTGACGCCAGCGCTCATGGCTGGGGAGCAAATAATACCGTCACCAGTTGCGGTGGTAGATGGGATACACATGAGTTAACTTTACTTCAAGCACTGGGTATTAATCATCTAGAGATGTTGGGAGCGTTCCACGGCCTTCGGGCTTACTGTTCGGACATGCACCATCTGCATGTTTGCCAACAAATTGATAATACCACTGTGGTGGCGTATATTAATCATATGGGTGGAATTAAGTCGATATCTTATGAATTGGTCAATACAATCTGGCACTGGTGCATCGAAAGAAATATCTGGATATCAACTACTTACCTTCCAGGTAAGCTCAATACAGTGGCGGACACCATGTCATGCAAATTCAATGACAACACCGAATGGATGTTTGACCACCAAGTATTTACTGACATTGTAGCTCAGTATGGAACACCAGATAACGATCTATTTGCATCCAGGCTCAATCACCAGTTACCAACATATGTTGCATGGGAACCAGACCCTGGGGCAGTGGCGATGGACACATTCTCACTACACTGGGGGGAATTGTTTTTCTATGCATTTCCCCCTTTCTGCCTCATCAGTCGGGTCTTGCGGAAAATACACCAAGACTCCGCATCGGGTATCTGACGGGCCTGCTCAGCCAAGTTTTCCTGTGGTTCTCGACATGGTCTCAGAACGATGTATACCGATCTCCAAACGCCCGCGTTTATTTGTTCATCCTGTGACAGGCGAAAGTCACCCGTGCCATGACAGAATACATCTGTTGATTTGCAGGATCTAAAAAGACCACTCCTGGAATTTAGACTCGGACCGAACCATGGACATTATCACAGCAGCTTGCAGAGAGTCCACTAGGAAACAGTACCACTCGTATATCAGAAAATGGGAAATATTCTGTACCAGGGCGAATGTCACATACCATACGGCAGGCACATGCCGTGAGTGATTACTCAGGGTAGGCTCTCAGTTGGCTTAAAACAATTAAACCGCGCATGCGCAGATTATTCTCTCCGTTAAAAAAATTTAAAAATTAAAACAGTGACAATTCAATTTGCCCAAGGCCTCCTAGTCTCCTTTATTCTGAATTACTGAATGTGGGGGGGGGGGGGGGGGTAAAGGGTGAAGGGTGATGGCAGATGGAGAGATGGTGGGAAAAACGGGAGCGCAGGGAATAGTTGAATCAGTTGTCATCTTATTGAATGACAATACTTGTTCAAGGGACCAATTGGGGGAACAGTTCCTTTCACAGCATGTGGAGAGTCTGTGCCAGGGGTAAAGTTGTGGGGAGGGCATGAGTGTTGAGAAGGAGGGTGTCGGGGATACTGCCAGTAACTCACTCACCGCTACCACAGCTCTCCGGGCGCGAAGCCACGCACAGTAGCTGGGGATAGAAGCAGCTCGGGGAGCTACGAGCGGCCACCGGGACCCGACGGCAGAACTGGCCACCACTTCAGTGCCTTCTGCCGGCCTGCTCACCTTTGGCAGTGCTCTCCGTCGGAACACCTGTCACCTGCCGTTCGCCGACTTCGCTCATGTCAGCGGCTTCCTGCAAATCCTTAAATTCCCACAGCCGAGTACCTCAATCGCGCTGACGGAATTTAAGGACATGAGTGAGGCCAGCGAACGGCAGGAAAGAGGTTTTTAGACGGAGTGCTGCCAGAGGTGAGCGGGGACCAGCAGAAGGAGCTAAGGTGGCGGCTGGTTCCGCTGTCCGGCCGGGTGGCCGCTCAACCACCCGAGCTACTTCTCTCCATCCCCCCCCCCCCACCCCCCCCCCCCCACCCCGGCCTCAATGCAGTGGCATTCCACGCCTCCGTGCAAGGAGCGTCACAAGTGACATTATCCCAATCCCCTCCTTCATAACATTCGTGCCCTCCCGCAACCTTACCCCGGGCCAGACTCCCAAAATGCTTGGAAAAGAGCTCTCCCCCCCCCACCCCCACACCCCGGGAAATACGGTATTTAAAAACATCACCAAGAAATGTACTTACCACATCATTGGTACACGACAAACCATATTTGAAAACCCCGCCAAGAAACGTGCGCTGCGCATGCACAGTAGACTGATGCGCATGTGCAGTACAGCAAAGGCAGAATTTCTGCTGCCTTCAGCCACGCTTGAAACTGACAGCTTCAGGCACGTGGGCTGCACAGACCTTGTCGTGTTACAAGCGCTGCGGATGAAAGGCACGGAGAATTATGCCTACCTAAGAGATCGGTCTCTTACATAGGCATAATTCTCCCATGCCTTTACTATTTATATTTAGACATTACTAAGTTATAATTTTAGTCAGGGTGGGCAGTGCCTACCTTGCCTACCCTGACGGCACATGCCTGCCATACAACCACTATAAGGAATGTGCTGGAATTCCTGGCCAGCCTACATTTTGACGAAGGCTTGAGCTACAGTGCCATCAACTGTGCTAGGAGTGCCCTATCATCTTACCTGGAACAGGGTTTAGGACACCACGGGGTTGGTTCACACCCTCTAGTATCAAAACTAATAAAGGGTATTTTCAACTCTAATCCACCCAGGCCTAGGTACACCCAGACCTGGGATTTTGGTATTGTCTTAACCCTGCTCAGGGATTGGGCACCAGCAACTTCCCTGATACTAGCTAAACTAACATACAAAATAGTGATGCTGATGGCACTAGTAACGGCACAAAGGGTCCAGTCACTGCACAAATTAAGACTGGACGCTATGGTAACATCCAAGAATAAAATAACTTTCTATATATTTGAGTTACTTAAACAGAAGAGGCCTGGATCATCTGGCCTCAAATTGGAGTTCCTAGCATACCCCATAGACCTCCGTCTATGCATAGTGACCCATCTATTACATTATTTAGAGGTCACCAAAAGTATAAGAGGCACGGAAACGGCTTTATTAATTAGTCATAAACGTCCTCATAATAGAGTGTCCGTGCAGACCATTTTGAGATGGCTTAGACAGGTATGAGATGCAGCAAGAGTGGACACTGATATTTTAAAATCTAATTCCACCAGGGCTGCAACTACATTGGCAGCGAGAATGTTGGAAGTTCCCATGGGCCACATCCTTGCGATGGCGGGATGTTCCGCGAAATAACTTTTCAATGATTTTATAATAAATCAGTTGCCACACCTGAGACATTTGAAAGACACAATTTTAAGTTCTGTATTATGAGTTTACCCCGAATGTTAGGGGTTATTATTATTTGTTAATAAATGCATCATTATTTTTCAGTAACCAATTCATGTCTGAATACAATAACATATTTCCTCCATTGGTCATTCTGGCAGTGTGTGGGCATGGACTCGTTCCACGGCATGAAAACACAGAGCTTTAAAATCTTCACGTAGTCACTCACGTGACTCCGAAGTAAAATTGTAAGATTAAACGAGAACTTACCAGTTTGAAGTTTGATCTTTATTTTATGAGGCGTTACATTGGGGGATTACGGCCCTCTGCGCCCAACCCTCTATCATAAAGGTCAACTGGTATTCTAGTTCTCTTATCTTACTATACTTAGTCAACTTCTGTTATCTGTAATTTCACTCCGCTACTTTGAAGAATGTCGTGCATGCGTGCTGGCGGAGCCTTCACGTAATCCCATCAACGTAATTCCTCATAAAATAAAGATCAAACTTCAAACTGGTAACCTCATTTAATCTTACTATTTTACCAGTCAACAGGACAGTCATGCCGTTCAGCCACCATGGAGCTGAAGTTATAGATGATGACTTACCGGCTTCAAAACAAGCAAAAAGGCACATTATATACTGCAGCGACATGTGCAAATGAACGTTAAGAGGTATATCCTGAGGTAGGATAGACACAAAAAGCTGGAGTAACTCAGCGGGTCAGACAATATCTGTGGAGAACAGGAATAGGTGACGTTTCGGGTCAAGACCCTTCTTCAGACTGAAGACCCTTCTTCAGGCTGTCTGACCTGCCCAACTCCAGCTTTTTGTGTCTATCTTCGGTTTAAATCAGCATCTGCAGTTCCTTCCTACACATTATATCCTGAGGTATTTCACTGAGGCACTATTAAGAAAAGTTTGCCATTGCACCACTTAGAGCAGCATAAAGATAATTGAAAGGAGAGTGATTAAATAGGTAGATTTCAGGGAAAGCCTTGAAAGAATTAGAGATGTTTAAGAAGGGAATGACAGAGTGCGGTAGCTGAAAGCTGAACCCGAGGGGAAAACAATGCAGGTGTAAAGTTGAGCACAACATCAGCTAAACTGTGTAGGAAGGAACTGCACAAGCTGGTTTAAACCGAAGATAGACACAAAAAGCTGGAGTAGCTCAGCAGGACAGGCAGCATTTCTGGTGAGAAGGAATGGGTGACGTTTCGGGTCGAGACCCTTCTTCAGACTGGGCTTCTTCAAAGCTAAACTGGCTTTGTACAGAGGATAATAATGTAGAGAATGAATTGCTCCCCTTTCCTTAATCTCGCTGCATTTTGCATCTTCTTCCTATTCTTACCCACAGCAGGAATGCAGTTGTCTGCCACAGCTGGGTAAAGAGGAATATGTTACTTCCTGGGGGATGTTGTGGCACTCTGATGTGTCGTTTGACAGTGGATAAATCAGACAGGAAAGCAAATGAACCACATTGTAAATCATATTAATGGACCCATCTTTCACAAAGTGGCTTAAATTAGAAACACTGTTCATATTTGCAGATTGTGCCCACAATGCCCACATTCCAAAGAGAGATGGGCATCATTAAACCTATTCAATCCTTGATTCATCAATTCATCAATTCCAACACTGATGAAAATCCTTTCTTGAAATTTTTGTAACTATGAGAGTTTCACCCATCAGTAAACCTGCTAAGCATGATGACTTCAACAAGTTAATTGTTTTTAGTTGTGTTTAGTTGAGTTTAGCTGAGTTTAGTATAGTTTAGATTCATTGGGTTTAGTTTATTGTCACATGTACCAAGGTTTAGTGAAAAGCTTTTTGTTGCGTGCTAACCAGTCAGTGGAAAGACTAAATATGATTATTTTCGTGCCTTCCAGGGTCCATGCCGTACAGAAACATGATGAAAAGAATAACATTTAGTGCAATATAAAGCCCAAGGGTCTTCAATAAGGTAGCTCAGCACTGCTCTCTAGTTGTTGGTAGGATGGTTCTATTGCCAGATAACACCTGAGAAGAAACTGTCTCTGAATCTGGAAGTGTGCTTTTTCACACTTCTGTATCTCTTGCTGAAGGGAGAGGGGAGAAGAGGTGGGGTTCATCCCTGATTATGCTGCTGGCCCTGCCGAGGCAACATGAAGTGTAGAATGGAGGTTGGTTTATGTGGTGTTCTGGGTTGCGTGGACAATTCTCCGCAATTCCTTGCGGTCTTGGATGGAGATGTTCCCAAACTATGCTGTGATGCATCATGATGAAATGCTTTAGTGAAGTTTTTCACAAAATTCTTCTTAGGATTAGTTTTAAAGATGCAGCACGGAAACAGACCCTTCAGCCCATCGAGTCCACGCTGACCATCGATCACCCATTCACGTTAATTCTACTGCATCCCATCTTCTCAACCTCTCCCTATGTCAATAGGCAATGGTTTGAATTCTACCTCAAATTAATTTGTATTCTTCTGAAAATGAGTATGATAAGGCGCGTTTTTTTTGAATGCAGGATTGTAAATGTTTTATTTAGTTTTGTTTGGAGATACAGCAAAGAAACAGGCCCTTCGGTTGACGGAGACCATGCCGTTCACACCAGCTCCATGTTATCCTACTTTCTAATCCACTCTCGGCAACACTAGGGACAATTAACAAGGCCATTTAACCACATGGTTTGGGATGTGGGGGAATACAGGAGCAATAGACAACAGACAATAGAAAATAGGTGCATGAGTAGGCCATTTGGCCCTTCGAGCCAGCACTGCCATTCAGTGTGATCATGGCTGATCATCCCTAATCAGTACCCGGAGGAAACACACATGGTCACAGGGTGAACATGCAAACTCCACACAAAAACCACTTGAGGACAGGGTTGAAACTGAGTCTTTGGCGCTGTGAGGCAGTTATTCTGCCAGCTGCATCACTGTGCCTCTGGCAAAACAAAACATTTAACTGCTGTGGACCAGCGAAAATGAACATGGAGGCAGAAGCAGATTGATGGGCCGATTCCGACAGACCAGGAGTTTAGTCGTTTAGTTTAGAGATACAGCGTGGAAACAGCCCCTTCCGCCCATCGAGTTCACTCCAATCAGCTATCCTACATACACTCGGGACAATTTACATTTATACCAAGCAAATTAACCTACAAACCTGTACGTCAATTAAGTGTGGGAGGAAACCGAAGATCTCGGAGAAGACTCATGCAGGTCACAGGGGTCCAGACAAGCACCCAAAGTCAGGATCGAACCCAGGTCTCTGGCGCTGTAAAGCAGCAACTCTACCGCTGTGCCACCGTGCCACCCTATGCACTGCAGGAGTTTTGCAGGGGTGATTCTCTGTCAGCCATTATCAACAACACTTAATTTACACTTCCAACCACAGTGACCAAATTTGAAAGCAACTTGGTGATCAGTCTGACTTCCCACTGAGACGGGCTGAATGGACTCTCAAACCAGAGCCTGACCTTTACATAAGGATACAAACAGCAGATACATCAACCCCAAGAATACATCACTGGTCCTTTGGAGGGATATAAGTTCATAAATGATAGGAGCAGAATTAGGCCATTCAGCCCATCTAGTTTAGGCCATTCAATCATGGCTGATCTAATTCTCCCTCCTAACCCCATTTCATTTCGGAGTCACGTGAGTGACTTCGTGAAGAGCCCGCCGGCGCGCATGCTCGACATATCGTCGTATCGCGTTGCTGCGACGGCTGGCGGTGGAGCGCGCTCCTCGCCAGCCCTTCATAAGGGAACCACTGAGGTAAGTATCCTACCTTAAGTTGGTGGTCCTTGTTGTGTTACTTTGTGTTTTGCAGCAAGGACATGGATGGGAGTTCTAAGGGCTGGAGAACGTCTGGACGAGGTCGCTGGTCAGCAGTCCCGGAGCCATTGATATCGGCGGTACCTGCAGCGCAGGCCGGGACACGGGCGGGAATGTCGGTAAGCCCTGTGTTTACAGGTCCGGATCCGCCAGCACACCACAGTTCGGAGGAGTTCGACGAAGAGGAGTGTGGTGTGCCGCCAGAGCAGGAGGACCCTGCCATGGCAGTCAGGTCGTCAGCAGGCTTGCTGGCGACCTCGAGCAGAAGGGTGCGTGCGGCTGCACGGCCCGTTCCACTCAGCCCCCCGAGAAGGGGCAGGGCAGGAGCCCAGAAGCCTAACCCTGTCGGGGCTAAGGCTTTGCCTCCCGCCGGGGAGCGGTCAGGTTCCAGGGCGGGACCCGGGGCGGCTGTGAGGTCCAGTCGACGCCCCCCAACTCTCGACGCCGGGACGGGTCGGTTGGGTCGGGTCTCGTCACGGTCGCCGAGCCCCCCATGGATGGGTGGGCGAGACCATGCGTCGGCGAGGTCCACGACGTGGGCTGCCGGCAAGCCCGCGCGGGCATCAGGTATCCATGCTGCGGCTGGTGCCGACACCATGCCGCAAGTGCCCTTAGTGGCAGCGGCTTCAGCTCCCGCTAAACGGAGGCGGTTGAACACGCCCGCGCGGGAATCGCGCAGTTTCGCTTCGGCGGCTGTTAGCGATGACTACCGGCACCGGGTGGGCCTCGATGAGGTGCGGGCCGATGATAGGGGCCCCGGCAATTTTTCAGAGCCGGAGGACTCCGACCACCTGAGTGTTCAGGGTGAAGGGCATATTGACCGTATGGAGCGGCTGCTGGAGCTCCTGCTTCACGGTCAACAGCAGCAAGCGTCCAGCAGCGACAGGCACAGGGCTGTTTCACCAACTTCCACCTTCAGTCTGGAGCAGCAGGATGAGGAGGTTTTGGTCGATCCCATACCACCTCCGTCAGATTTACCAGCGGAGGAACTTCTCGATGTGGCAACTAAGTTCGCGGCCCCACACTCGTCTGGGCTTCCCCTGAACTCGAAATTGGCAGCCACAGTGGACTTCCTCAACAACCATCAGCTCCAGGAAGAAGTTCTCATTCAGGCCATGAGCCGTCACAAGGCTCCATCCAACTGCAACTCCCTCAACGTGCCTGTGGTCAATACGCCGATATGGGGCAACATCAGTGCGGCTATCCGTCAACAGGAGCTGAAAATTCAGCGGATCCTGAAGCTCCTCACGGCCGGTATTACCGCCTTTGTGCGGTCGGTTGATGGGGATGAATTAAATTTGGACCAGGAGGATGCTCTGGCTCTATTGTGCGCAACTCAACATGAGATCAATGAGTTCCGCAAAAGCAGCATCTGCCCGGCGCTCAACCCTAAGTTTGCAGGGTTGTGCAAACCACCGCCGCCGCCGCCGCCCCGTCAGCTCTTTGGAGAAGACCTCTCGAAGAGGGTCAAAGAGCTTGACGAACAAGCCAAAACGGTGGGAATCATGCGCTCTCACAGTGCCCCCAGGCCGTTGGGCTCGAAAGCTCCGCTTGTTCGTCCACGAGGGTCTGCCAGCACCTCTACAGGGACCTACCCTCCAGCTCCACCCCGTTACCAACAGCCCCAGCAGCAGGGGGCTTTTTTAGGACAAGGTCGGCAGAAACCCTGGTGGAAGATGAGGACGCCGCACCCTCAAGCCAACCCAGCACCTCCACGTCCACCCACACGTGTCAAGGACCGCCGGTAACCACGGAGGTGAGGCGGTCTGGTTCTCTCTTTTCTCTTTGTCTAACCTCACATGTTGGTGGGCGCCTTCGGTTCTTTTTGGGTGCATGGGGTGATATTACTGGTGATGAGTATGTGTTACAAAATATTCAGGGTCATAAAATTGAGTTTCTTAATGGGGACATTCCTCCGTCCCAGCACAGGCCTGGTCGAACATTCAAATTGTCTGCTGCAGAGCAGACAGCAGGCTATAAGGAAATTTTGAGGCTAGAACAGAAGGGAGTGATAGAGAAAATGGTTCATGAGCCAGTTGAATTTGTTTCTAATATATTCACTCGACCCAAAAAGGATGGAGGCTGTCGAGTCATCATTGACCTGACTCGTTTAAATACTTTTGTAACATATACTCATTTCAAAATGGACACTTTTGAAACAGCCAAATCATTGATTTCACATGGTTGCTTTATGGCATGCATTGATTTACAAGATGCGTACTATACTGTGTCCATTCAAAAATGTTATAGGAGGTTTCTGAAATTTATCTGGATGGGTCAACTCTGGCAATATAGGGCTTTGCCAAACGGGCTTACCACAGCCCCTAGATTATTCACTAAATTGGTGAAGCCAATTATGGCTTATTTACGACAACGACATCATATAGTAATGGCCTATTTAGATGATATCTTAATTGACGGCCACACCCTGGAATTGGCTCAACAGGGTGTTGCAGCTGCTGTCAATATATTTCAGCAGCTGGGGTTCATTGTCCATCCAGCCAAATCAAAGTTCTGCCCCTCCCAGGTAATTCATTATCTGGGGTTTACGGTGGACTCTATTCACATGAGGGTCACCATACTAACTAATAAGGTTGAGGAGGTCACCCAGGTGTGTCAAGGTTTAATCAGCGCTAGTATACCATCGATTCGACATACAGCTACAGTAATTGGCAAGCTTGTAGCATTGTTTCCGGCAGCCCGATATGGGCCTTTGCATTATCAGAATTTGCAAAGGGCCAAGATTGCTGCGTTAAGACAGCACGCTGGTCATTATGATCGACCAATGCAGCTGCCGCCCGAAGCGAAGGATGAGTTACGATGGTGGGTGCATCACATTAGTAACTCATTTAAACCTATTATTGAGGCTAATCCGGTGGTATACTTGCAAACTGATGCGAGCTCTTATGGCTGGGGAGCTACGGATCATTACTCTAGTTGCGGGGGCAGATGGGATACCCTTGAGGCTACTATGTTGTTGTCTCAAGGGATAAACTATTTGGAGCTACTTGCAGCATTCCACGGACTTCGTGCTTATTGTTCCAAGGGTTTTGGAGCACATGTCCGTCTCCAAATAGACAACACCACAGCGGTGGCTTATTTAAACCATATGGGCGGTACCAGGTCAGTTTCACGTGATAAATTGGCTAACTCAATTTGGCTCTGGTGTGTTCAAAGAGACATTTGGATTTCAGCTACCTATTTGCCAGGTGAGCTTAATACTGTGGCGGACACCAGGTCACGCAAGTTTAATGACAATATTGAATGGATGTTGCATCCTGAAATTTTTGCCAAAGTTACAGCCAAATTTGGGAAACCAGATATTGACCTTTTTGCGTCACGGTTGAACCATCAGGTACCAACATACGTCTCGTGGGAACCAGATCCTGGGGCTATGGCGCTAGATGCATTCTCGCTGGACTGGGGGAATTGGTTTTTCTATGCATTCCCCCCGTTTTGCCTCATCAGTCGGGTATTACGAAAGATTCAGATGGATGCAGCCAAGGGCATCCTTATTATACCCGACTGGCCTACACAGCCGTGGTATCCGGTGGTCTTTGACATGCTCAGTGAGCCTTGGGTCCTTTTGAAGGGTTGCCCAGAATTGGTTACTCACCCTGTCTCTGGGGAGCCACATCCCTGCCATGGCTATTTAAATTTGTTGGCTTGCAGGTTTTGAACAGGCCGTTAGTCCAATACGGCCTCTCAACTCGGACCATGGATACCATTGGGGCGTCGTGTCGAGAGTCCACAAGGCGAAGATACCGCTCACATATCAAGAAGTGGGAAGCCTACTGCAGCCGCTCTTGCATCACGTACGATGACGTGACTATAACCGACGTCCTGGAATTCCTCGCGGGGTTGCACCATGATGAACACTTAAGTTACAGTGCCATCAACAGCGCCAGGAGCGCGCTGTCATTCTACCTCAAGATTGAGGTGGGATCCAACAGGCTAGTGTCCAGACTCATGCGGGGTATATTCAATATGAATCCGGCTACACCACGCTACAATATCACCTGGGATGTCAGGGACGTATTAACCCTGCTCAGGACGTGGTCTCCCATGGAAGGGCTCCAGCTGGACAAACTCACCATGAAGCTGGTGATGTTACTAGCGCTGACTTCAGCACAGAGGGTACAGACACTGCATAAACTACGTGTCGACAGAATGACGTCCACCCCTACAGAAGTAGTCTTCTTTGTTGATGAGCTACTAAAGCAGCATAGACCTGGGTGCACAGGGCTGCAGCTGAAGTTCCCGGCATACCCCGCAGATGCTAGGCTGTGTTTAGCCTCACATATCCGTCACTATGTCAAGGTGACGGCATGCATCAGAGGAATGGAGAGATACCTGCTTGTCACTCATAAGAGACCTCATCATCGAGTGACAGTCCAGACGATATCCAGGTGGCTCCGGGTCGTCTTGGGTAAGTCAGGTATCGACACTAATGTGTTCAAGTCTCATTCCACCAGGGCTGCATCGACGTCAGCGGCGAGGATTATGGAGGTGCCTATGGACCATATTCTCGCCACAGCAGGATGGGCTAATGAAGCTGTGTTTCAGCGATTTTATAACAAGCCTGTTGCTGCTCCTCTACAGTTCGCGGAAGCCGTGCTGAATGCAGGTCAAGAACGTGGAGGTGTCCCCGCATGAGGGGTTTTTGATTTGTTGTTAATAAATATGCTCTTGTTTTGCATTATGAACTATTTGAGCAAGTTTGTTCCTCCCATCCATCCCTGCTAGTGGTGTGTCAGCATGGACGTGGTCCAGGGCGTGTAATCACAGAAGCTTTGAAGTCTTCACGAAGTCACTCACGTGACTCCGAAATGAAATAGTAAGATTGAACGAGAACTTACCAGTTCAAAGGTTGATCGTTATTTCATGAGTCGCGGTGAGGGATTTCGTGCCCTCCACGCCCAACCCTCAGTCACCTTCACCTGGTAATTTGAGTCTCTTTCATCTTACTATGCCAAGTCATTTCTGTTACTGGTTTCTGTGATTCCACACCGCTACTTTGAAGAATGTCGAGCATGCGCGCCGGCGGGCTCTTCACGAAATCCCTCACCGCGACTCCTCATGAAATAACGATCAACCTTCGAACTGGTAAGTTCTCGTTCAATCTTACTATTCTCCTGCCTTCTCGCCATAACCCATGACACCCTGTATTTTGTTAATCCAGTAAACCCTCGCAATAAGGGATCACAGAGGGAGGGGTGGTGTCCGTTATTGCCGATAGTCTGCCATAACAGAGTGAGGGAGGTTAAACAAGTGGGTGTTCGCAGGACGAGGATCTGCTGAGCCCCTGGCCCCACACGCGGTGTGTCGGGGATGGGCCCGTTACTCACTCTGCCTTCATGCTGCTCCCTCTCTCCCCTCCCATACCCACGTGACACCAGCTCAACGGGTCACCTGACGGAAGTGGGAGGTAGCGAAACCTGAGCCTCCGTCCGCTTTAACCAAAGTAAGTGGTCCGTTCTTGCGAGGTTTTACTGTATAAAGAGACCAATGCACTGTCCATGCCAACTGTTAAACACCCTTTTGATGTTAATTCTACATTATTCCCATTTCTGATTCTACCCACAAAAAATATGATCCTTCCTGTACCGTGGATATAATTATGTTTGTTACTTTATGGTTTATTTAGTTTTAGTTTTGGAAATACAGTGGAAACAGGCCCTTCGGCCCACCGAGTCCGTGCCGACCTGCGATTCCTGCACACTAACACTATTTTACACGCTATGGACAATTTACAATTTTACCAAAGTCAATTAGCCTATAAACCTGTACATCACGTCAGATCACGGGCAATGATCCCTCAAATTTCTAGTAGTTCGATTGCTCAGAAATCCTGTATTATGCAATTTTCTATGCTGTTACAGATGTGTGCGCGCACTGAATTTTACTTCGGAGTCACGTGAAGAAGGCCATCAGCCCGCATGTGCGTCAATACGTCTAGCGCATTGCGCAATGATTGACTGGCATGCACGCTGCTCCTGCCAGCGGTAAGTTTAAACCTGCAATGTAAGTTTAAAACTTATTTCTAGGTTTTGTTTTTTGTGTTGCAGGAAGCTCCTTATAGAGTTTGTCTGCTGGATTCGGGGCGAAGTCGGACGGGCCGCGGGGAAACCTGTTATGGACCATGCGGAGATCCCTGTCCGAACCGCGGAAGCGCGGGTAGCCAGCGGCCGTCGGGTTCGCTTCCCAAGTCATTGACAAGGAGGTCAGTGACATCCAGGAGGGGAATGCGAGTGGTGGTTCCCCAGAAAAGGGGGTAGACCAAGAGAAAGTTGGTCTCGCTATCCCCAGTCGCTGACAATGGGGTCGGCAGCTCCCAGACCGCTACGGTTCCCCCAGAAACGGGGTAAAACTAGCAGTAAGCCGGTCTCGTCACCAGAGTCGCTGACAGTGCGGTCAGTGGCTCCCAGACCGCTTTGGTGCCCTAGAGACGGGGTCAAACCAGTCAGGCCTTGGGACTTGGGCGAGTCGGGCTAGGCTTCAATGGGTAGCATCTGCGGATGCCTAAACCCACAGGGAGCACCTGATGGAGAAGTGCTCCATAATGATAGGGAAGGAGGGAGTTATCAGCGCGGGTCTCCTCGGGGGCCCGTGGCAGCGGCACCTTTTTTTAGGGCTGCACAATGTCTCCCTCTCTGAGGAGGGTCGGTTTCATTCTGACCCTGAGCAACATTCCTGATATTGGTCAGAAGCAGGGGCCATGTCAGCACAGGTATCCTCAGGGGCCTGCGGCAGCACCTGTTTTCAGGGCTGCCTAGGAATCTCCCTCTCTGTGGAGGTGAGTGTGAGGAAATACTCGCAAGTGAAGGGGTTACTGCCGGAAGAATTGGTTCCAGCCGTAGGCAGCAAACCCGGAAGGGGGCAGATTTCCCCTCGCGCTACAAGTGCCAGCAGTGAACAGAGCTATCAAGGGTAACATTGGAGGGGGCATGAAATCCAGGAAATGAAACCAGCCGTCGAATCTTCTCTTCAGGTAAGACTTGTCCAACAGGTATACCTGGATGAGGAAGCAAGCAATCGTATCTGCTACGACACCCCCCCCCCCCCCCCCCCCCCCATGCCTCATTGGCAGTAAGCAGTTCACTGAAGTTGGTGCCAGAATATAGAATGCACATACACTACCAGTCCTACTCTCCAATCAAGGAGGAGAATAGAACCCACATCAGGGGGCTTTGGGCTTACCATAAGACCACCGGTAACCATGGAGGAAGGTAGGTCTAGTTCTTCCGAAACATGGGGTAAGTGAACCATTTACAAATTGGTAATATTTACACATTTTTTTTGTGCAAGAAGGAGGAAGTAATGACACTTTTGAAAAATATAAAATTGGATAAGTCTCCAGGTCCTGACAGGATATTCCCTAGGACATTGAGGGAAGTTAGTGTAGAACAAGCAGGGGCTATGACAGAAATATTTCAAATGTCATTAGAAACGGGAATAGTGCCAGAGGAATGGCGTACTGCGCATGTTGGTCCATTGTTTAAAAAGGGTTCAAAGAATAAACCTAGCAATTATAGACCGGTTAGTTTGACATCAGGGGTGGGCAAATTAATGGAAAGGATACTTAGAGATAATATATCTGAGCATCTGGATAAACAGGGTCTGATCAAGAACAGTCAACATGGATTTGTGCCTGGAAGGTCATGTTTGACAAACCTTCTTGAATTTTTTGAAGAGGTTACTAGGGAAATTGATGAGGGCAAAGCAGTAGATAGGGAATTGAAGAACACAGTTGAACAGAGGGATCTGGGAATAACCGTGCATAGTTCCTTGAAGGTAGAATCTCATATAGATAGGGTGGTAAAGAAAGCTTTTGGTATGCTAGCCTTTATAAATCAGAGCATTGAGTATAGAAGCTGGGATGTAATGTTAAAATTGTACAAGGCGTTGGTGAGACCAAATCTAGAGTATGGTGTACAATTTTGGTCGCCCAATTATAGGAAGGATGTCAACAAAATAGAGAGGGTACAGAGGAGATTTACTAGAATGTTGCCTGGGTTTCAACAGCTAAGTTACAAAGATAGGTTGAATAAGTTAGGTCTTTATTCTCTGGAGCGCAGAAGGTTAAGGGGGGACTTGATAGAGGTCTTTAAAATGATGAGAGGGATAGACAGAGTTAATGTGGACAAGCTTTTCCCTTTGAGAATAGGGAAGATTCAAACAAGAGGACATGACTTTAGAATTAAGGGACAGAGGTTTAGGGGTAACATGAGGGGGAACTTCTTTACTCAGAGAGTGGTAGCGGTGTGGAATGAGCTTCCAGTGGAAGTGGTGGCGGCAGGTTCGTTGGTATCATTTAAAAATAAATTGGATAGGCATATGGATGAGAAGGGTATGGAGGGTTATGGTATGAGTGCAGGCAGGTGGGACTAAGGGAAAAAAGTTGTTCGGCACGGACTTGAAGGGCCGAGATGGCCTGTTTCCGTGCTGTAATTGTTATATGGTTATATGGTTAGATGTTGTCTATATGGATTTCAGTAAGGCCTTTGACAAGGTTCCCCATGGAAGGTTGGTTAAGAAGGTTCAATCTTTGGGTGTTAATGGCGGAGTAGCAAGATGGATTCAATAGTGGCTGAATGGGAGAAGCCAGAGAGTAATGGTGGATGGTTGTTTGTCAGGTTGGAAGCCGGTGACCAGTGGGGTGCCTCAGGGATCTATGTTGGGTCCACTGTTGTTTGTCATGTATATCAATGATTTAGATGATGGGGTGGAAAATTGGATAAGTAAGTATGCAGATGACACTAAGATAGGTGGTGCTGTGGATAATAAAGTAGATTTTCAAAGTCTACAGAGAGATTTGGGACATTTGGAAGAGTGGGCTGAAAGATGGCAGATGGAGTTTAATGCTGATCAGTGTGAGGTGCTACATCTTGGCAGGACAAATCAAAATAGGACGTACATGGTAAATGGTAGGGAATTGAGGAATGCTGTGGAACAGAGGGATCTAGGAATAACTGTGCATAGTTCCCTGAAGGTGGAATCACATGTAGATAGGGTGGTAAAGAAAGCTTTTGGTGTGCTGGCCTTTATAAATCAGAGCATTGAATATAGGAGTAGGGAAGTAATGTTAAAATTGTACAAGGCACTGGTGAGACCAATTCTGGAGTATGGTGTACAATTTTGGTCACCTAATTATAGGAAGGATGTCAACAAGATAGAGAGAGCACAGAGGAGGTTTACTAGAATGTTGCCTGGGTTCCAGCGTTACAGAGAAACGTTGAACAAGTTAGGTCTTTATTCTTTGGAGCGCAGAAGGTTAAGTGGGGGACTTGATTGAGGTCTTTAAAATGATGAAAGGGATAGACAGAGTTGACGTGGATAAGCTTTTCCCATTGAGGGTAGGGAAGATTCAAACAAGAGGGCATGACATGATAATTAAGAGACAGAAGTTTAGGGGTAACATGAGGGGGAACTTCTTTACTCAGAGAGTGGTGGCTGTGTGAAATGATCTTCCAGCAGACGTGGTGAGGCAGGATTGATTTTAACATTTAAAAGTAAAGTGGATAGGTATATGGACGGGAAGGGAATGGAGGGGTATGGTCTGAGTGCGGGTAGATGGGACTAGGGGAAAATAAATGGTTGGCATGGACTGGAAGGGCTGAGAGGGCCTGTTTCCGTGCTGTAATTGTTATATGGTTATAAATGACAATGTTAACATGTGATGGGTTATTATTGCACAGTATACAAAGGTATCAAGCATGGCTTGGAATTGGGGCCAGAGTTGTTTTTCGAGGCAGACTCAGTATTACGGCCAGGATTGCTTTCCGAGACAAGCTCGGTAATATGGCCAGAGTTCTCTTTCAAGGCAGGCCCAGTATTATGGCCAGAGTTGACTTTCGAGACAGGCTCCAGAATCTGGCCAGAGTTGTCGTTCAAGGCAGGCACTGAATTATGGCAGGCGTGGCCTGTTCATTGTGAAAGACAGAGGATGTCGGTTCATAATTGATTTAACTCATGGAGTTACAGGAGGGCAGGTCCCCCAATGCAATATTCCACCTCTCCACCAATTCCAATATTGGTGGCCAGTGGGGGGTGGGGGGATGCTTTCTGGAGCGCTGATATGGGTGTTGTTGTCTGCAGGGACTACTGGTCTCCAACGGGCTAGTATGGACATTGTGGGCCAAATGGATTCGGGGGGGGGGGGGGGTGCAGCTCAGTCCCTCAAGCATGATGTGCTGCAGCTCACTCAAGGCTGGTGGGCTGGCAGTTGACTCATGGCTATTCCTTGAAATTCCATGTCAAGCAGAGTGCAAGGCCACTAAATTCAAATCTATTTTCCTACCATTTCAAGCAGGGTGCAAGGCCACTAAATTCAAGTTAGTTTCTTACCTCTTCGAGCAGGGTGCAAGGCCACAACATTCAAGTGCAGTTTCATACCACTTCAAGCAGGATGCAAGGTCACCAAATTCAGGTTCAGTTTCCTACCACTTCAAGCAGGGTGCAAGGCCACCAGATTCAAGTGCAGTTTCATAGCATTTCAAGGAGGGTGCAAGGCCACCAAATTCAAATGCAGTTTCATACCATTCCATGTAGGGTGCAACGACACAACATTCAAAGGCAGTTTCATACCATTCCATGCAGGGTGCAAGGCCACCATATTCAAATGCAGTTTCATAGCATTTCAAGCAGGGTAAACCAGCATAAGACCACACAAAACACCACACTCACAGTTCAGTAGAAATTCAGTGTGTTCAGTTGATTCACAGCTTAGACAGCGTCATGACCTCTCCCTCCCCCATCATGCAGAGACTGAGCCACACCCACACATCTGGGTTATATAATCCCTCCCCCTCCCACTGGAAAAGGTGTGGCCTTCATGGCGTGATTCACAGGAGTGAGATTCTCAACATTTATTAAACACTAAACACTATTCATTGATGGGAATAATCCTCTGCAACTGATGAGCGGAGGGGGACTGGGTAAGATGGCCAAAAATCAAGCCGTAAGTGGTAGCGTTTTATCTAAAATCAATATAGTGCAAACAGGAAGTTGTCAGGTTTAGCCAAACAGCCATTTGCAGTGCATTTCTACTTCAATCCAACCCCCCCCCCCCCCGCCCAAACAGCCATTTGCAGTGCTTCCACCAACCCAAACACTCCCTCGCCCAAACAGCCATTTGCAGTGCATTTCCACTTCACCCCAAAGACAGCCATTTGCATTGCATTTCCACTTCAATCCAAACCTCCCCCCCCCCCCCGCCCAAACAGCCATTTGCAGTGCATTTCCGCCACCCCCCCCGCCGGCCCAAACTTTGGGGTGCAGTGCATTTCCACCTCACCCCAAACACAGCCATTTGCAGTGCATTTCTACTTCACTCCAAAGACAGCCATTTGCAATGCATTTGTACTTGAAACCAACCATATTTTGATTTTCAAACCACATTAAGGGCACTCACAGTTGAGTAGACGTGTTTAGTGTTATTCAGAGAGACATGACCCTCTCACTTCCTCCATGTTGCAGAGACTGAGTGAGGCACACCACTTCCGGGTTTTATAGTCCCCACCTCCCACCAGCAGGGGCAGCAGAGAGAACGGCAAAAACATTAAAACACATTAATATCTCTCTGAGTTTTCATCGATGGGAAAAATGCTCAGGTCCCGGTAGGTGGAGGGTGGCTCTGAGTGAGGTGGCCAAACATGACGGCCATAAGTGGCGGCATTCTCTCAGAAATCAAAGCACAGCAAGCCAAAAGCGGTCAAGATCATACTATTCGTAATATTAATATCAATATTACTATTCGTAATATTGATATAAATTTAGTTATAGTCCCATTAACTGTGCCCAACGTGCTTCTCATCGTATTTTCTGCAGCGAGCGGGACCTACTCTGTCAGTCTCACCCTCTGATGTCCAGTTTATTAAGGATATCTTTAACACAAGCTCTCCCAGACCCAAGTACACGGAAGTATGGGTTATTTACATTGTGTTTACATCGTGACTTCACCACGGGACTCCAGCTATATCCCTATCTTTGGCTCGGCTCTTATAAGGTAGTTATCCCCCTGGCGCTGTCCTCAGCGCACGGGTCCAGTCATTACATAAATTGCGACTGGACTGCTTGGTTACACCTGCTATATGTAATATTTCATGTTTACGATTTAGTTAAGCAGGACAGCCCAGGGGTGTCAGGTCTCAAACTAGTTCTCATGGCATATCCCATGCACCTTTGGTTATGTGTGGTCACACATTTACAACATTACATCAAGGTCATCTAGAGCCTTAGAGGCTCTGATACTAGCTATGTTTGGTAGTTGCAAAAAACCCAAAAAAAACTCATAAGAAGGTATCAGTTCAGACCATCTCCAGGTGGTTGATACAGGGTTTTGGCTTATACAGGAGTGGTTACTAATTTTCTAATCTCACTCCACCAGGGCTGCTACAACATCAGCAGCGAGGGTTATGTACGGTCCTCTGGACCACATCCTGCCGACTGCAGGATGGTCTAACGAACGAGGTTTCCAACATTTTATTTTAACCCATTGCCAGACCAGGGGTATTTGCCAACTCTATTTTAGATTCTATTTTATAGTTTCCCCTCTGATGAGAGGGGTTACTGTTATTGTTATTTGTTCATTTATCAACATCAGCATGTTTTAAATCTATGTCATGTATGTATGCATTACTGTCATGTCTGTATGAAATGTTTCCCTTATCTGTTGTCAACTGATGCAGTCGTGTTTGTGTGGACTCATTTTTCCACGGCATGAAATCACAGAGCTTCAAAATCCGAAGTAAAATAGTAAGATTAAACAAGAACTTACCAGTTTGAAGTTTGATCTTTATTTTATAAGGAGTTACGATGAGCGATTACGTGACCTCCGCTCCCAACCCTCGTATCATAAAGATCATCTGGTAGTTCTAGTCTTCTCTAATCTTACTATGTTAGTTCAACAACTGTTATCTGTAATTTCACACCGCTGCTTTGAAGATTGACGCGTATGCGGGCTGACGGCCTTCTTCACGTAATCGCTCATCGTAACTCCTCATAAAATAAAGATCAAAATTCAAACTGGTAAGTTCTCGTTTAATCTTACTATTCTTCTGCAAATATAAGCCAGAAATTGTTTCACGATAGTTTTGCTATAGCCTCTCTCTCATGGTTAATAAAACTGTATTGCCATATTTTAACATAATACAAATATCATATGACGGGTTTCGTCGCCTGATCTTATGTACAGCATCCAAATGCGATTTCCTCACCAAATGCCTCTTCAAAAAGTCAAGCTTCCAATTATCGTCCCACTTCTTTCCATTAGCCAATTCTCCAGCAACTTTTGCATCACGACAATACAAACAGAAAACTACATTTTCAGAATAATTCATAAATATTTCTCCCAGCTCAATGTTCATGACCTCATGAGCTTTTGGTGCAGCAGTTTTTACTATGTCGTTAAACCATTCAACATTAACCTACTTGCAAATATTTTGCGCTTCAATTTTGCATCAATTTCTTTCAATAAAATCTCAATAAGCCAGCTACAGAATTTGAAATGGATCCTCGTAAACTGTACAATAAAGTCAATATGATTATGAGATTTTTACAAATGTATAAATTATTTACTGTATAATACTGTATAGTTAGTGATTACTGTTTTAGGTAACATTGTAGTGTCTATGACATACAGACTCTTGAATGCATTCATTTTTCAAGTGACATTTTGAATTATTTTAACACCGTAACAAGTATTCTCGCTCCCCCTGTCACCTCCACCTCTCCCCCCTCTCTCCTCCCTCTCTCCTCCTCACCCTCCCACTCTCCCCTCCCCCTCTCCCCTCCCCCTTTCTCCTTCCCTTTCCACATTCTCTCTCCACCCCTCTCTCCCTTTCCCCGATCCCCTCCCTCCCCACCTCCCTCTCCCTCCTCTCCAAGGTCCAGTCCCATCCATTTACCACCAGGTCCCTGCCAGCAGCGCCACCATCTTAAATGGTCCGATGGATGCGGCCTGCGGACTGGATGCTGCCCGCGAAAGGGTCTAATTGATGATTTCCCCAATGCCAGAGCGGGCTGCAGCTGTCCCCGATGCCAGATAGGGCCGGGCGCAAAATAAATTTGAAATTCGGAAAAAAATAATAAATCTCTGCTATAAAACGTCTCCGTTATCATTTATAGCGGATACATTTTATAGCAGAGATTCATTTTTCCGAATTTCAAAATCTGCGGAAATCCTTTTGTGCGCACAAAAATGTTCTTAGTTTGCTGGTTGCAAAATGTTTGTGCATGCGCACACGTGCTCAGCTTAGAGGGAACATTGGTCACGGGGATGTTATACGAGAATTTTGCCCGAACAATCTATAACCCAGAATGCTGTGGCTGGTAGTGCTATATTTAGAACCCATAGCGCTGCAGCTAACAGGGCTTTATTTAAACTCCCACGCGTTAAGCTGACAGAGCTTTGTTTAAACCTTTGCCCACCAAACCAGCAGCGCTGTGTGTACTCCCTTTACACTCCACGTCTGTTGCGCTGTGTAATGCGTTACCGCCAGTCTGTGGCTGATAGCGCTTTGTTTCCAAAGGTGGGTGGGGGTGGGGGGGGAGGGGCTTCACTCGGATGCAGTCCCCTGCCATTGGTTATAGTTTGAATTTGGTAGCATCGCTATTGTCCAGGACTTTGTAGTTTTTTGGGGGGTTTTTGCACAATGCGCAGGCATTGCCACTTTTCATTTCACTGCACATCTTGTATGTGTATGTGACGAATAAACTTGACTTGACTTGACTTGCTGGCGAAGTCAACGACTGGTTTCTACCTGTATAAAGGCAGTTCCCGGTAAGCCAGAAGGTGGTTCTTGACGAGAGGGCTTCACCGACGGGTTGGGTTGTGATCAACGCGGTGGACCGGGTCAGAGATGAGAGGGAGGTGCGCTGCTGTAAGACGGGCTCCGCGCACACCGAGACAAGTATTGGTTTTGTTCTCTCTCTTGCCAATAAATCTGATTGTAACTTCACGAAGGAGTGTGCCTTTTTTCTGTTCCACTTGTCAGATTCTTGAACCTGTTCCCTTGTGACAGGAAAGAACGTAAAACTCCGCACAGACAGCACCCGTGGTCAGGATCGAACCCGGGTCACTGGCGCTGCGAGGCGGCAACTCTACCGCCGCACCACCGTGGTGTGGATTTATAAAAAATCTACAGGTGAAGGGGAAAGAGGAGGATTTTTATCAATTTCAGATGAGACAAAGGTTCACACAAAGCTTCAAACCTCGTCAACTACATTTGCTACTCCCGGTGAAGTCTACGTTATATCGGCGAGACCAAGTATAGACTCGTTGACTGTTTCACTAAACACTTGTAATTGGTCCTGCAGCATTTGCTGGATCTCCCGGTGTTAACTCCCTCCCCCATTCCCATTTCCACACTGACCTTTCTGTCCAGGGCCTCCTCCATTTGGAGGAACATTGGAGGAACAGCAGCTGATATTTTGCTTGCAACCCACCAGTATGAATATTAACGTGCAATTTTACATAACGCCACCTCCCCTCACGTTCATGTGCCCCTCCACTCCAGTACACATCCATTTCCACCATTATCCCACCTCCCTTCCCCTCACCCACCGTCATCCCCTTCCACCCATATCCATCCTTCTGGCTTTAGATTTCACTCTTCTCTGCTTATCTAACACCCTTTTGTCTCCTTTACACCTCTTTGTCACTTACTTTTATTCCACTCCCACCACTTTTTCAGCTTTCAACCCCTCACTACAGTCAGTCTGAAGAAGGGTCTCAAACCGAAACCGTGCCAATCCATTCACTCCACTGATGGTGCCTGGCCCACTGAGTTACTCCAGCAGTTAGTATTTTACATGTAGATAGGCACATGGATATACAAGTAATGGAGGCGTATGGACCACGTGCAGGCAGAGAGGATTAGTGTAACTTGGCGTCATGTCTGGTGCGGACATTGTTGGCCATTGGACCTGTTTAGTTTAGGGGTACAATGCAGAAACAGGCCCGTCGGCCCACTGAGTCCGCACTGATCAGCGATCCCCACATATTAACACTACCCTACACACAATTGGAATAATTCTACATTTGAACCAAGCCAATCAACCTAAAAATGTGTGCATCTTGGAGTGTGGGAGGGAAATGAAAATCTCGGAGAAAACCGAAGCAGATCCCGGGGAGAATGTACGAACTCCGTACAGACAGCACCTGTAGTCAGGATCGAACCAGGGTCTCTGGCGCTGTAAGGCAGCAACACTATCGCTGTGCCATCGTGCCTGTCCTATGCTGTATCGTTCTAATTTACACAGACACAAAAGCACAACAAAGCACCACAGTCTGGCAAAAGGGAAATAAATGGTGTTCAAATGTGAGAATTTACAAGACTTGAGAAACCTCGCAAAATACACAATGCTGCCATCAGATGCCTTTCATTTCTCTGATGATTATATCCTGAATAAGATTTTACATGTTAAATCATCCTCTCTGGTGAAGCAAATTTAAATAATATTTGAAATGTCCAAATAAATCATTGGTGTAACCACTGTAAATTGTAAATAAATAAGAGATAAATTCAATACTGCATCATTTACTGCTTCATGGAATGTTTTCCAATTGAAGTGTTTCAACAGATCTATACTGGAGAAAGGATCCTTTTTTTTAACTTGCACTGAGTATCAGCAAAACAAAACCAGTTTGTAGACTCGAACATATCAGCGAGGCCAAGCACAGACTCGGCCAGCTCAGTCTACCTGGGCCTACCGAATTAGAAACACTTTAACCCCCTCCCATTCCCATACTGTCTGAAGAATGGCCTCGACCCGAAGCTTCACTCATTCCTTCTCTCCAGATATGCTGTTTGACCTGCTGTGATACTCCAGCATTTTGTGCCAACCTTTGGTTTAAACCAGCATCTGCAGTTCCTTCCTACATATTTCTCGCATTGCCCTTCCCGTCCTGGGCCTCCACCACTGTCAGAGTGAGGCCAAACACAAATTGGAGGAACAGCAGCTCATATTTTACTTGGGCAGCTTATAACCCAGTGGTATGAATATTGATTTTACTAACTTTAAGTAACCCTTGCTTTTCCTCTCTCTCCGTCCCTCCCTCACCTTAGTTCTCCAACTAGTGTTACTTTCCTTTTGATCAATTATGTCTCGTTGTGACCTTCCCCTCAGCTAACAATGACCCATTCTACATTTCCTTGAACATTGTCTGCTTTGATTTGTCATTTTCACATCTTACCCTTCCATATCCCTAGTCTCCCTATCCCCTGACTCTCAGTCTGAACCCGACCTTCCCTTCTGAAATGCTGCCTCTCCCGCTGAGTTACGGAACACTTTGTGTCTATCTTTGGTCAACTTCTTTCCAGTAAATGGTTTCCACTGATCATTCGTTATGTGTCTGTGACATTGTTAAACTATGGATGTGGCAGATTCACATGTCAATGGTGCTCAGCAAATCAATAGCAGCATTCTGAACAAACAGGTTTACAATTTCACCAGACATAATGCCAGGAGAAAATGTCCTTGTAAGTTTGGAATGCATCTGACACAAAGACTGCAGAAATTTGGTCCCAACGTGTCTCATGCCCTTAAAAATTTCAGATTTTTGTATTTGTTGAACATGTGTGTTGCCAAGTTAAACTTCTCTTAAAATCTACTCTTGGAATCTTAGCTTTGTTTAGTTTGTTTAGTTTAATCATGTATTGTCTTTTTACTGACTGGTTGGCATGCAACAAAAGCTTTTCACTGCACCTCGGTACACGTGACAATAAACTAAACTGGACTGAACTGAACGGAATTGAAAGATCCAACATGGAAACAGGCCCTTCGGCCCACCAAGTCCACCCTGACCATTGCTCACCCATTCACACTAGTTCTATCTTATCCCATGTTTGCATCCCATCTCTCCACACTAGTTTCAATTTACAGAGGTAAATTAGACGCGATACAGCACAAAAAACAGGCCCTTCAGCCCACCAAGTCCATGCTGGCCAGCGATCAACCCCTACCCTTGCACTACCCTACACATTGGAGACAATTTACAATTTTACCGAAGCAAATTAACTTATAAACCTGCAGGTCTTTGGAGTGTGCGAAGAAACCCGAGTACTCAGAGGAAATGTACATGATCACTGGGAGAACGTACAACCTGCATATAGACGGAGCACCCATAGTCAGCATCGAACCTGGGTCTCTGGCGCAGTAAGGCAGCAACTATACCGCTGTGCTGCTCCAATTATCATACAAATCTGCAGCTCATGGGATGTACAATGAACCCAGAGCACCTGGAGGAAACCCACATGGTCACAGCGGGAACATGCACGTTCTACACAGACAGCACCCAAGACCAGGATCAAACCCATGCCTCTGGCATTGTGAGGCAGCAGTGTTACCATCTCCCAAGACCAGCAGCATGTCCACAAAGATCTGGTCCTGTCCTTCATTTAACAGTCCCAAAGGTAACATAGCGGGGTCACTTCATCTAACACGTTACTTAGTCTGAAGAAAGGTCCTGACCCGAAACGTCACCTATTCCTTTTCTCCAGAGTTGATGCCTAACCCGCTGAGGTACTCGAGCATTTTGTGTCAAGATTCGTAGGATAGTTTCCTTCACGGGCAATGCCACCAGAACATTGCTGACTCTTCATGCACTTGCACTCTTTGTATTACTGGGTAAACTCAAGCTCCTGCAAACCCGGCACTGAGGTTTGATTCCAGGTAGCAATGAAAACACTCATGCAAGAGAAACACCCAGCAAGTCAGCCACCAGCTGTGTAAAGAGAAACAGACTTAACATATCTTGGTCAATGTTCATGAGAGGAATAGATCAGGTAAATGCCCAGAGTTGGGGAATCAAGAACCAGGGGACATAGGTTGAAAGTGAGGGGGGAAAGATTTAATAGGAACTTGAGGGATAGTTGCTTTACTCAATGGGTGGTGGGTGTATGGAACAAGGTAGATGAGGCAGAGACTATCATTATGTTTTGGAGACATTTGTACAGGTACATGGATAGGATTGGTTTAGAGGGATATAGGATATGACAATAGACAATAGACAATAGGTGCAGGAGTAGGCCATTCGGCCTTTCGTGCCAGCACCACCATTCAATGTGATCATGGCTGATCATCCCCAATCAGTACCCCATTCCTGCCTTCTCCCCATATCCCCTGACTCCGCTATCTTTAAGAGCCCTTGATAGCTCTCTCTTGAAAGTATCCAGAGAACCTGCCTCCACCGCCCTCTGAGGCAGAGAATACAGCACATAATATGACGTACCGAGGTGCAGTGAAAAGCTCTGGTTGCATGCGAACCAGTCAGTGAAAAGACAATACATGATTACAATCGAGCCATCCACAGGGTACAGATACATGATAAAGAGCATAACCTGAATAATGTTTAATGGAAGATATAATCCAGTAAAATCTGATCAAAGATAGACCAAGGATCTCCAATAAGGTAGATAGTAACCATATAACCATATAACCATTACAGCACGGAAACAGGCCATCTCGGCCCTTCAAGTCCGTGCCGAACAACTTTTTTCCCTTAGTCCCACCTGCCTGCACTCATACCATAACCCTCCATACCCTTCTCATCCATATGCCTATCCAATTTATTTTTAAATGATACCAACGAACCTGCCGCCACCACTTCCACTGGAAGCTCATTCCACACCGCTACCACTCTCTGAGTAAAGAAGTTCCCCCTCATGTTACCCCTAAACCTCTGTCCCTTAATTCTAAAGTCATGTCCTCTTGTTTGAATCTTCCCTATTCTCAAAGGGAAAAGCTTGTCCACATTAACTCTGTCTATCCCTCTCATCATTTTAAAGACCTCTATCAAGTCACCCCTTAACCTTCTGCGCTCCAGAGAATAAAGGCCTAACTTATTCAACCTATCTCTGTAACTTAGCTGTTGAAACCCAGGCAACATTCTAGTAAATCTCCTCTGTACCCTCTCTATTTTGTTGACATCCTTCCTATAATTGGGCGACCAAAATTGTACACCATACTCCAGATTTGGTCTCACCAACGTCTTATACAATTTTAACATTACATCCCAGCTTCTATACTCAATGCTCTGATTTATAAAGGCTAGCATACCAAAAGCTTTCTTTACCACCCTATCTATATGAGATTCTACCTTCAAGGAACTATGCACGGTTATTCCCAGATCCCTCTGTTCAACTGTATTCTTCAATTCCCTACCGTTTACCATGTACGTCCTATTTTGATTTGTCCTGCCAAGGTGTAGCACCTCACATTTATCAGCATTAAACTCCATCTGCCATCTTTCAGCCCATTTTTCCAACTGGCCTAAATCACTCTGTAGACTTTGGAAATCCTCTTCATTATCCACAACACCCCCTATCTTGGTATCATCTGCATACTTACTAATCCAATTTACCACCCCTTCATCCAGATCATTGATGTACATGACAAACAACAAAGGACCCAACACAGATCCCTGAGGCACCCCACTAGTCACCTGCCTCCAACCCGACAAACAGCCATCCACCATTACCCTCTGGCTTCTCCCATTCAGCCACTGTTGAATCCATCTTGCTATTCCTGCATTTATACCCAACAGTTGAACCTTCTTAACCAACCTTCCATGAGGAACCTTGTCAAAGGCCTTACTGAAGTCCATATAGACAACATCCACTGCTTTACCCTCGTCAATTTCCCTAGTAACCTCTTCAAAAAATTCAAGAAGATTAGTCAAACATGACCTTCCAGGCATAAATCCATGTTGACTGTTCCTAATTAGACCCTCTTTATCCAGATACTTATATATATTATCTCTAAGTATCTTTTCCATTAATTTGCCCACCACTGAAGTCAAACTAACCGGTCTATAATTGCTAGGTTTACTTTTAGAACCCTTTTTGAACAATGGAACAACATGTGCAGTACGCCAATCCTCGGGGACTATTCCAGTTTCTAATGACATTTGAAATATTTCTGTCATAGCCCCGGCTATTTCTACACTAACTTCCCTCAATGTCCTAGGGAATATCCTGTCAGGACCTGGAGACTTATCCACTTTTATATTTTTCAAAAGTGCCAGTACTTCTTTTACTTTGAAACTCATAATATCCATAGCTACTCTACTAGTTTCCCTTACCTCACATAATTCAATATCCTTCTCCTTGGTGAATACCGAAGAAAAGAAATTGTTCAATATCTCCCCCATCTCTTTTGGCTCTGCAGATAGCTGTCCACTCGGTCTCTCCAATGGACCAATTTTATCCCTTGTTATCCTTTTGCTATTAACATAGCTGTAGAAACCCTTTGGATTTACTTTCACCTTACTTGCCAAAGCAACCTCATATCTTCTTTTAGCTTTTCTAATTTCTTTCTTTAGATTCTTTTTACATTCCTTATACTCCTCAAGCACATCATTTACTTCATGCTGCCTATAATTATTGTAGATCTCCCTCTTTTTCCGAACAAGATGTCCAATTTCCCTTGAAAACCAGGGCTCTCTCCAATTTTTACTGGTTCCTTTCAACCGAACAGGAACATAAAGATTTTGTACTCTTAAAATTTCCCCTTTAAATGTCCTCCATTTCTCCTCTACATCTTTCCCATAAAACAAAATGTCCCAGTTCACTCCTTTTAAATCATCTCGCATCTCGTTAAAGTTAGCCTTTCTCCAATCAAAAATCTCAACCCTAGGCCCAGTTCTGTCCTTCTCCATAATTATAATGAAACTAATGGTATTGTGATCACTGGACCCGAAGTGCTCCCCTACGCATACCTCCACCACCTGTCCCGTCTCATTTCCTAACAGGAGGTCCAGCACTGCCCCTCCTCTAGTAGGCACCTCTATGTATTGCTGCAAAAAACTATCCTGCACACATTTTACAAACTCCAAACCATCCAGCCCATTTACAGAATGTGTTTCCCAGTCTATGTGTGGAAAGTTGAAATCTCCCACAATCATTACCTTGTGCTTACTACTAATATCTGCTATCTCTTTACATATTTGCTCTTCCAATTCTTGTTCCCCATTTGGCGGTCTATAATATACCCCTATAAGTGTTGCTACACCTTTCCCACTTCTAAGTTCCACCCAAATAGCCTCCCTAGATGAGCCCTCCAATCTATCCTGCCAAAGCACTGCTGTAATATCTTCCCTGACTAGCAATGCAACACCTCCACCTCTTGCCCCTCCAATTCTATCACACCTGAAGCAACAAAATCCTGGAATATTTAGTTTCCAATCACAGCCCTCCTGCAACCATGTTTCACTGATCGCCACAACATCATACTTCCAGGTGTCTATCCAGACTCTAAGCTCATCCACCTTTCTTACAATGCTCCTAGCATTAAAATATGCACATTTAAGAAACCCCCCAACTCTTATTCTCTGTTTATTTCCTTTTTTTTCTTTCTCCTCTTGTGTTCGAGTGCTTCCCTTTTCTGCTTCCTGCCTCCCATTCTGTCTACTAGCTTTTGCTATTTGCATCCCTCGCCCCAACCATTCTAGTTTAAAGTCTCCCCAGTGGCCTTTGCAAATTTCCCCGCCAGGATATTGGTCCCCCTCGGGTTCAAGTGCAACCCATCCTTTCTGTACAGGTCCCACCTACCCCAAAAGAAGTCCCAATGATCCAGAAACTTGAATCCCTGCCCTCTGCACCAGTCTTTCAGCCAAGCATTTATCCTCCACCTTGCTTCATTTCTACTCTCACTGTCACGTGGCACAGGCAGTAATCCTGAGATTGTTACCTTTTTGGTCCTTTTCCTCAACTCTCCTCCCAAGTCCTTAAATCCTCCCTTCAGGACCTCTTCTCTTTTTTTACCTATGTCATTGGTACCTATATGTACCACGACCTCAGGCTCCTCTCCCTCTGATTTGAGGATATCTTGGACACGTTTAGACACGTCCAAGACCTTGGCACCAGGGAGGCAGACCACCATCCTGGTCTCCCGACTGCGTCCACAGAATCGCCTATCCGACCCCCTAACAATAGAGTCCCCAATTACTATTGCCCTCCTCTTTTTTTCCCTACCTTTCGGAGTACCTTAGGGGCGGTCTCTGTGCTGAAGGCCCGTCCGCTGTCGCTACCCCCGGGTAGGCTGTCACCCCCATCCGTACTCAAACAGGAGTACTTATTTGCCAGGTGTACTGACATTGGAGTACTCACTTGTTCATGCCTCTGCCCCTTAGTAGCTCAGGGCTGCTCTCTACTTGGTAGGATGGTTCAGTAGGGACATGTGGGCTGGTTTGGGCTAGTTGGGCCGAAGGTGCTGTATCCAGTGACTCTATGACTCTATGATCGTTCATTACAGTTGAGAAAAAGATAGAAACTTTAAATTGCTGAGACGGTGATGGAGGAAGAGATAGAACACTTTCTGGTAATGTTAAGGTGGTCTTGCCATTGTGGTAAACTGCTAATGAAGCCATCTGGTGGATAGTGCGGAGAGTCTGAGAAAGAGGGTAAACAAACAAAGCAACATGTAAAAGCGGTGAAATGCTGAGCTCAGCTGGAGGAGATGCCAGCAGATTAGGCTTTCAAGAGAGAAAATCAAAGTTGAGATTCTTGGGACTTGGGAAAATCAAACACTGGGATAACCTGCTGCAGAAATGGTCAGTTCTGATACAAAAAGATAATGCGCATCAATTGAATTTGTACTGCATATTTTCCTTCAAAGTGCCCAATTGGGATATGAGGAGCTTGCTTCTTAAGGTTACATTCGGTGTCATTAGATGTGGAGGAGGCAGAGATGGAGTGGTCAAAATGGAGATAGGATAGAGAATTAAAATGAGGGGCAACTGGAAACTCAAGATACCAAAGTGTTGTTTAGGAGGTTATTAGAATATGCATTTATATATATATGTGTGTGTAGGGAATGGAGGAGTATGGATCATGTGTAAGCAGTTTATCTTGGCATTATGTTCAGCACGGACAAGGTGGGCCGAAGGGCCTGTTCCAATAGTATACTGGGCAAGGTTTTATGTTCTATGTTCTAGTGAGTGTCCTTTTAATTAGCAGTTTAAGGGCAGCATGGTGGTGCAGCGGTAGAGTTGCTGGGTTCGATCCTGACTACGGGTGCTTGTCTGTACGTAGTTTGCACATTCTCTCTGTGACCTGTGTGGGTATTCCCTGGGATCTCCGGTTTCCTCCCACACTCCCAGGTTTGTAGGCTTGGTATAATTGTAATTTGTTCCTAGTGTGTGTAGGTTAGTGTTAGCCTGTGGGACGAACTGTCACTGTCACTTCTCTGTCTATGAATGTGAAGAAAGAGTATTAGGAAAATAACTTAAATGTTTATTTTATCCTCTGTAGTTAGTACTATTGTGGATTTTAATAAGGCCTTTGTTAATGAGTATCATAGAATTTGAAACAGGCCCTTCGGCCCAACTTGCCCACACCGGCCAACGTGTCCCAGCTACACTAGTCCCACCTGTCAACATTTGGTCCACATCCCTCCAAACATGTCCTATGCATGTACATGTCTGTCTGTTTCTTAAACATGGGGATAGTCCCAGCCTCAACTACCTCCCATGCCAACAAAGTCCCATTGATCCACTGTGTGAAAATGTTACCCCTCAGATTCCTATTAAATCTTTTCCCCTTCACCTTAAACCTATGCTCCTCGATTCACCTGATCTATTCCTCACGTTATCTTATACACCTCTATAAGATCACCCCTCATCTCCCTGTGCTCCAAGGAATAGAGACCCAGCCTACTCAATCTCTGCTAGCTCAGACCCTCTGGTCCTGGCAACATTTGGAAACCTGGAATTAAAAGCAGAAAATGCTGGAAACACACTGCAGGGCAGGCAGCATCCGTGGAAAAAGAAACAGTTAATATTTCTGATGAAGACCTGAAACATTCACTATTTCTCTTTCCAAACTTGGTGCTTGACCTGCTGACTTTATCCAGCAGTTTCTGTTTTTATTTCTTTTTATTTATGAGTACAGTAAAGGTTGTTTCAAACCAAGATCTACCTTGGTCAAATCAGTGTCTAAAAACATTACTGAAAAACGACCAGCAAGTCTGCTTCTCCCTCCAAACCATTCCAACAATGATGGCAAGGATGGCAAAAATTATAATTCTCTCAGGCCCGAAAAAGATCTTGCTCTTCATGTTTAAAGAGTCCACCTCCAGAGAGTGCCTGGCATGCGCAGCCTGAGAGAATGGTTGACCGTATAAAATAAGTATCTAGATGAACCCTTGGTACACAAAAATACTTGAATAAATGATTTGTTAGCCATTAATGAAAATGCCATGAGTTGTTTGGCCTGCTGCCCTGCCTGTGCTTGAAATTGCAATGCTTTATTAGGTACGACTGTGTTTGATTCAAAAGTCCCGCTCATTTAGTGGACAGGCCGCGCTGATTGCTTAATTTCCGGTAAGTGCAGAGGTCGCGCAGATTGCGGACGTACCGATGACTGCGGAGGCTCCAAGGTGGAGAGCCGCGCTGATCCGTGTGAATAGATTCAAGAGAGTTTACTGCCATATATATGGTGTGTGAGTCAGTGTGTGTGAGTGTGTGTGAGTATGAGTATATATGTGTGTGAGTGTGAGTGCATATGTGTGTGAGTGTATATGTGTGTGAGTGAGTGTGTGAGTGTATATCTGTTTACGTGAGTGAGTGTGTGTGTGAGTGTATATGTGTGTGAGTGTATATGTGTGTGAGTGAGTGTGTGTGTGAGTGTATATGTGTGTGAGTGAGTGTGTATGAGTAAATGAGTGGGTGTGTGTGAGTCTATGTGTGAGTGAGTGAGTGAGTGAGTGAGTGAGTGTGCATGTGTGTGTGTGCGCATGTATATGTGAGTGTATGTGTAAGTGTATGTGTGTGTGTGTCTGTGTGTGTATGTGTATGTGTGTGTATTTGTATGTGTGTGTGTGTAAGTGTGAGTGTGTGTGTGTGTGAGTGTGTGTGTGTGTGTGAGTGTATATGTGTGTGTATGTGAGTGTGTGTGTGTGTGTGATTGTATGTCTGTGTGAGTGTCTGTCTGTGTGAGTGTATGTCTGCGTGAGTGTCTATCTGTGTGAGTGTCTATCTGTGTTAGTGCCTCTGTGTGTGAGTGTCTGTGTGTGAGTGTCTGTGTGTGAGTGTCTGTGTGTGAGTGTCTGTGTTTGTGTTTGTGTCTATGGGGGTGTCTGTGTGTGTATGTGTGTGTGTGTCTGAGTCTGTGTGTGTGTCTGTATTTGTGTGTGAGTGTCTGTGTGTTTGTCTGTGTGTGAGCATATGTGTGAGTGTGTGTGTGAGGTGGGAGGTGTGTGAGCGTATGTGTGTGAGTGTGTGTGTATGTGTGTGTGTGTGTGTGCGTGTGTCTGTGAGTGGGTGTATCTGTGTGTGTGAGTGGGTGTATGTGTGCGTGAGTGTAAGTGTGCATGAGTGTGTGAGTGTAAGAGTGCGAGTATATATGTCTGAGAGAGTGAGTGTGTGCATATATGTGTGTGAGTGAGTATACGGATGAGTGGGTGAGTGTGTGTGTGAGTGTGTGAGTGTGTGAGTGTATATGTGTGTGCGCATGTGTGTGTGTGAGTATGTGTGTGAGTGAGTGTGTGTGTGAGTGTATATGTGTGCAAGTGAGTGAGTGTGTGTGAGTGTATATGTGTGTAAGTGATTGTGTGTGAGTGTATATGTGTGAGTGATTGTGGGTGTGTGTGTGTGAGTGTATATGTGTGTGAGTTAGTGAGTGTGTGTGTATGTGTGTGAGTGTATATGTGTGTGTATGTATGTGTGTGCGTGTGAGTGTATGTGAACGTGCGTATGTGTGTGAATGTGAGTGTGTGTGAGAATCTGTGTGTGTGTGAGTGTATAGGTGTGTGTGAATGTATATGTGTGTGTGAGTGTATGTGTGTGAGTGTATGTGTGTGTTAGTGTATGTGTGTGTTAGTGTATGTGTGAGTGTCTGCGTGTGTGAGTGTCTGCATGCACGAGTGTCTGCGTGTGTGAGTGTCTGTGTGAGTGTCCGTGTGTTGCTGTGTGTCTGTGTGAGTGTGTCTCTGAGTGTTTGTGTGAGTGTCTGTGTGTCAGTGCGTGTGTTTGTATGTGTATGTGTGTGTGTTTGTGAGTGCGTGTGCGTTTGTGAGTGTATTCGTGTGCTTGTGAGTGTTTGTGTGAAATGCACTGCTTGAAATGTGGTGACATTGGGTTTGCTGCCTGCACTCTGCTTGAAGTACTGTGACATTGGATTTGCTGGGCTGCACTCTGCTTGAAGTGCTGTGACATTGGATTTGCTGCCTGCACTGAATGATGCCTTTTCGGATAAATTCTCATATTTTCTTTGTTAAATTTGACTGCTCAAATTCTCTATATTAAAACGCACTCACAAACGCACACGCACTCACAAACACACACACATACACATACAAACACACGCACTGACGCACAGACACTTACACAAACACTCAGAGACACACTTTTTTATGACCAGCAAAGAGCCATCAAGAGGCAGTGAGCAGCAGAACACAACACGAGACACAACAAGAAAAAACTGTACTTAATAAATCATCTTTAACATTTAAATTATTGTTATATTTTAAGAGTCATTCATATTTTAAACTTTTATAAATCCTTTTTCCACTTGCCATGTCTGCGTGTCCTTCATCACAATGGGTGCCTAATAGGCAGGAATGGCTGCGCTGTCGGAGAGCCACTAAGAATTCATGGGGGGGAGGTTGAGGGGAGATGGACTGAATGTGTGGGGGGGAGGGCGGGGAATTACAAGGAGCAGAGTGGGGTGTGAAGGGAGGAGGGGTGACTGACCCCTCTGGCAGGTTCTGAGCTGCCATCCCACCAGGCCTGAGTTACTGAGCTGCTAGCCTGCCAGGCCTGAGTGACTGAGTTCAGGACTGAGTCACAGAGTTACTGAGTTTCAAGCCCAAGAATCCATTCGGCCCACAATGTCCATGGAAAGCAGAGCCCTCTGGAAACCAGTCCCTTCAGCCCACAACACCCATGCTAGCACTCCAGAACACTCCCCCCCCCCCACCCACTGGCTCGCAATATTGGAATTGGTGGAGAGGTGGATTATTGCGTTGGGGGACCAGCCCTCACCCCAACTTAGTCTAGTTACTCTATTAATGATGGAGTTTGAACAACATCAACAAAATAGGGTGTTTTAAGACCATCAAAGTTTATCCAGGGATCCCGGCATTTATTTGCAAACTGATCTTCTACATTGGACTAGACCCATTCACAAGCTAATGGATTCAAACCTATAGATTTGCTGGCAATGGGAGGATGTGGATTGTGGATCATACTTCCTTGGCCTTGTGTTTAGCACAGACATTGTGGACCAAAAGGCCTATTCCTGTGCCACACTTTTCAATGTTCTGTGTTAAACAATACCTTGGAACAAATTGATTCCGTCTGCAAATTCAGTTAAAAAGTGCACATTATCAGAAACAAAATAGATGTATACCATCATAAAGTTAAAGAAGGAATAAAGTTTAAAAGCATTATCCGAATCAATAAAGTCTTATTTGTATTAAGGCCTTTTTTTTGCAATAACTCAGCGGAACAGGCAGCATCTCTGGATAGAAAGAATGGGTGACGTTTCAGGTTGAGATCTAATCTGAAGATGGGTCTTGATTCCCATTCCTTCTCTTTAGAGATGATGCCTGTCCTGCTGAGTTATCCCAGCATTTTGTGTCTATCTTCAGTGTGAACCTGCATCTCCAGTTCCTTCCTACACCATTTTTTTGCAATGTTATGACTCGATATTTCAAGCTATGTTATTACCTATTAATCTTGTGTTGCCAACTGATAGAATCCCCCTCCTTCCTGAAAAGCTTCAATTCATAAACAGCACAGCACAAAAAGATATCTGAGACCAATCAACATTCCAGTTGTCACATCACTAATGCATTCTGAACAAAGCTGTCCTCTCCTCAGCTCCCTTGGAAATATTATTTCCACTTGTCATTCCATTGATCCAGCTACAAAAAAAACTACAGTGTTCTCTTCATCTTGTGCCTCTGAATGATTTGGCCTATAAGCTAGATTGTGCAGAGAAATACTGTTGGAATCAACATATGTGAGAGGCCACGCTAGGCTGACTCCATGCCATCCACATCTGCAAGTTGTGTGTGAACAATATCAGCTTGGTTTCAGCATCCAGCCTGCATTCAGCACATAATCCATCACATTAGCATTCATCCTGTCATCATTTTGCCTGACACCAGCTGAAGACAGTTCTCTCCAAGTGGAGGTGTTTGCTTGAATCAGTCTCCGTTGGAAGTGGTTGTACCTCTCTGGCAAGTCACAGCGGACTTCCCATCCCGATCTAAACCAATGGATTCATGGATAATGGCACCATGATTATGATTTCAGCCCACCCCCACCCCCCCCCCCCCCCCATCCCCTGGCCCCGGAGGTGCTGCCTTACAGCGCCAGAAACCCAGGTTCGATCCTGACCATCGTGTGCTGATTGCATGTAGTCTTTATGTTCTCCCAGTGACTGCGTGGGATTTTTAAGAGTGCTCCGGTTTCCTTCCAAAGACGTTTGAAGGTTAACTGGCTTCTGCAAATTGCCCAATTGACCCTAGTGTATAGAATAGACCTAGTGTACAGAATAGACCTAGTGTACAGAATAGACCTAGTGTACAGAATAGACCTAGTGTATAGAATAGACCTAGTGTATAGAATAGACCCAGTGTACTAGGTGATCGCTTGTCCAGAGGAGTATGGGTGAAGTGCAACAGACTTCGTGCTGGAATTGGGCGTTTCAATGCCAGCATGTGGAGATGGGGACTCTGCCAGAGCCCAGCCTGTGAATGCAGAGCAGAACAACAGACTGCCAACCATGTCATCTCTGGGTGCCTGCTCTACCACCCACCAAATGGAGCTCAGGGCGTGGCAGACATTGACGCAGAGCCAACAACCTGGCTGCTCAACACCCGGCTTGAGATCTAACTATTACTTTGGTTTATGTTTCATTCATAAGAAGAAGACGAAGAAGTTTGTTGACACGGACTCGGTGGGCCGAAGGGCTTGTTTTTGCGCTGTATCTCTAAAGTCCAAAGGAAGACTCCTCCGCGATTGGTTATGGAAAGGCAAGGGAGGTCAATGCTGGCGATTCCCAAAGGTGCTGGTTTCAGGCCAAAACTATTCAGTAACCTCATGGCGATGCAGGGAATTGCAGATGCAGATTTGCCAATTGAGATTAACACTTTCTTGATTAATACGGGTGTCAGGGATTATGGGGAGAAGGCAGGAGAATGGGGTTTTGACAATAGACAGTAGATGCAGGAGTAGGTCATTCGGCCCTTTGAGCCAGCACCGCCATTCAATGTGATCATGGCTGATCACCCACAATCAGTACCCCGTTCCTGCCTTCTCCCCATATCCCCCGACTCCGCTATTTTTAAGAGCCCTATCTAGCTCTCTCTTGAAAGCATCCAGAGAACCCGCCTCCACCGCCCTCTGAGGCAGAGGATCCCATAGGCTCACCACTCTCTGTGAGAAATAATGTTTCCTCGTCTCCGTTCTAAATGTCTTACTCCTTATTCTTAAACTGTGGCCCCTGGTTCTGGACTTCCCCAACATCGGGAACATGTTTCCTGCCTCTAGCGTGTCCAAACCCTTAACAATCTTATATGTTTCAATGAGACTCCCTCTCATCCTTCTAAACTCGCGAGTGTACAAGCCCAGCTGCTCCATTCTCTCAGCATATGACAGTCCCACCATCCCGGGAATTAACCTTGTAAACCTACGCTGCACTCCCTCAATAGCAAGAAAGTCCTTCCTCAAATTAGGGGACCAAAACTGTACACAATACTCCAGGTGTGGTCTCACTAGAGCTCTGTACAACTGCAGAAGGACCTCTTTGCTATATTTGATTCCTCTTGTTATCAAGGCCAACATGCCATTCGCTTTCTTCACTGCCTGCTGTACCTGCATGCTCCTTTCATGGACTGATGTACAAGGACCCCCAGATCCCGTTGTACTACCCCTTTTCCCAACTTGATAGTAATTTGTCTTCCTGTTTTTGCTACCAAAGTGGATAACCTCACATTTATCTGCATTAAACATAATCTGCCATGCATCTGCCCACTCCCCCAACCTGTCCAAGTCACCCTGTACTCTCATAGCATCCTCCTCACAGTTCACACTGCCACCCAGCTTTGTGTCATCTGCAAATTTGCTAATGTTACTTTGAATCCATTCATCCAAATCATTGATGTATATTATGATTAGCTGCGGTCCCAGCAACGAGCCTTGCGGAACCCCACTAGTCACTGCCTGCCATTCTGAAAGGGACCCGCTAATCCCTACTATTTGTTTCCTCTCTGCCAACCACTTCTCTATCCATGTAATCACTCTACCCCCAATACAATGTGCCCTAATTTTGCCCACTAATCTCCTATGTGGGACTTATCAAATACATCCACTGGCTCTCCCATGTCCATTTTCCTAGTTACATCTTCAAAAATTTCCAGAAGATTAGTCAAGCATGAATTCCCCTTCGGAAATCCATGCTGACTTGGACTGATCCTGTTACTGCTATCCAAATGTTCGGCTATCTCATCTTTTATAATTGACTCCAGCATCTTCCCCACCACCGATGTCAGGCTAACTGGTCTATGATTCCCCGTTTTCTCTCTTCTGCCTTTCTTAAAATGTGGGATAACATTAGCTACCCTCCAATCCCCAGGAACTGATCCTGAGTCAATAGAACATAGGAAAATTATCACCAATGCATCCACAATTTCTAGAGCCACTTCCTTAAGTACCCTGGGATGCAGACCATCAGGGAGGGAAAAATAGATCAGCTATGATTGAATGGCGGAGTTGACTTGCTGATTTGAATGGCCGAATTCTGCTCCTATAACTTATGAACTCATTGCCACAGAGGGCTGTGGAGGTCAAAACAGTGGATTTTTTTTTTAAGGCAGAGGAAGAGATCAGCCATGATTGAATGGCGGAGTAGACTCGATGGGCCGAATCCTAGCAACTTACCAAAATTGGAGTGAATGTAATAGGGGAACTGTATTGCTTTGGTATCACATATGATTAGCGTTTGATGGGTCTGGGCCTGTACTTGCTGGAGTTTAGAAGGATGAGGGGTGCCCTCATTGAAATTTACCTAAGAGTGAAAGGCCTGGATAGAGTGGGTGTGGAGAGGATGTTTCCATTAATGAGAGTCTAGGATCAGAACATCCCTTTTTGTTCTTGCATCTTGCTTAATTATTGTGACCAGCGAAGAAGGGGCTCAACCTGAACTGTCACCTGTTCATTTTCTCCAGAGATGCTGCCTGACCCATTGAGTTACTCCAGCATTTTGTGTCTATCTTTGGTGTAAACCAGCATCTGCACTTTCTTCCTACACATGGTAGGTGTGTTGGATGCACCGCAATGGCTTCGCTGATATTCGCACACTGCTTCTCCTACTTTCACTGTTGCAAATCAGTAGTGAGTCATTGATACTCTTTGCAAGAATGCATCACCCTGCTTTGTCATTATATTCCATTGTGCACAATATTCTTTAATGACATTTGAAAAAATAAACAAAGAACACTTCCCAGATGAGCTATTAAGTTGTAGAGAAATGTCAGGAAATTAAAGCTAAAGGTCATGAAATCAGAAGGTCATAGAGATACAATGTCAACCCGTGTAGGACAAAGAGGGGCATCTTGAGCAGGAGTAAAGGGCCTGTCCCACTTACGCAATTTTTTACGAGGCTTGCCGACACCCGTCATAGTTGCAGCAGGTCACCGAAAATTTTCAAAATGTTGAAAATCCGGCGGCGACCTGGAAAAGGTACGACTCTTTGGGCGACTACTCACGACCATACATAATTTATCCGAGCATCATAGAAATATATCTTCTTTGCTTTCTCTTAAGGGCCTGTCCCACGACATGTTGCCGAAAGAATTGCGTAAGTGGGACAGGCCCTTAAGAGAAAGCAAAGAAGATATATTTCTATGAAGTTCGGATAAATTATTCAGATGTTTTTTATTGAGTGGGGATTTTGAAAAACAATATGGAAAAGATCAAATAAAGTCTATAAATCGTTTTCACCTCGCCCACAGCTAACAATGGCCTGTTTCCTTTATCATTGTTACTTTTTTGCATATCTTTCATTTATTTGTTCTATATCTCTCTATATCACCATCAATATCTCTTGTTTCCCTTTCCCCTAACTCTCAGTCTGAAGAAGGGTCTCGACCCGAAATGCCACCTATTTCATTTCTCCAGAGATGTTGTCAGACCCCTGAGTGACTGCAGCATTTTGTGTCGATCTTCAATTAAAGGAAGTTAAGGTCAAGTGAAGAACTTTACTGCAGCAAACTGGAGCAGAGTTTTCTTCAAGGGTGGCGCGGTGACGCAGCAGTGGAATTGCTGCCTTACGGCGCCAGAGACCCAGGTTCGATCCTGACCACAAGTGCTGTCTGTACAGCGTTCGTACAGTCTTCCTGAGACCACGAGGGTTTTCTGCAGGTGCTCCAATTTCCTCCCACACCCCAAAGACGTGAATGTTTGTAAGTTAATTGGTCTGTATATTGTCGGATAGAACGACTGTACGGGTGATCACTGGTTGGCACAGACTCGGTGGGCCGAAGGTCTTGTTTCCACGCTGTATCTCTAAAAATAACAGTTATGTTCAAGGCAGGAGAGGTTAATTTTGGGGCCTTTAGAATGAGAAATCTAATTACATTGGAAATGGAATAAATGACTCATTGGTAGTATGCTGAGACGTAATGGGGGTATTTATGGAACTATTTAACACGACAGGATACATAGCCCTAAAAGCTATTTGCCGAGCAAAATAGTCTATGTACATGCCAGTTATGATAAAGGGGAGCAGTAGAGGATTGGTCAACAAACCACAATTGTCCCAATGCCACACACCTCTCATCTTTATGCATTGAAGCAGGGGTTCTTAATGAAGAGGCTGGCATAAACTAAAGTAGCAGTCAAAATGGGAGGTGGATCACTTTCATCACATCAAGAAGATTGGATTTTTACTGATAATGGTGCACCCAGCTTCAATCACACATCCATTGATAATTAAATTATCTGTTTCTGCAAGCATTATGGACTGGATGAGATTCATGCTCAGACTGATAAGTAATATTTCCACTATGCAACCACGATTCACAAACCATCTCCATCAATAGTTACTTTACCACCTTGTGTACAATGGCACTAGGATGGTTGAATTCCTCGACAGTTGTGCTATTAGTGGGGCACCGAATGGGGCAGTCACTGCTAGATATTACAATGCGATCATTATGGCTGCAAGGGGCAGGGTGTGATTCACCTCCTGGTTTCCTAATCATTTCCACCACATTAAATAATGCCTACATCAGGGGAATAGAGTCTTAGAGTCATTCAGCATGGAAACAGGCCCTTCGGCCCAACTTGCCCAAGTCGACCAACATACCCCATCTACACTCGTCCCACCAGCCCACAGGGTCCATGTCCCTCTACACCTGTCCTATCCATGTACCTGCCCAAATGTTTCTTAAACGTGATGATAGTCCCTGCCTCAACTACCTCCTCTGGCAACTCGTTCCATACACCCGGAGTGGGCGATACTTACCTGGGTCACCGTTGGAGCTCCAGAGCTTTGGGCCGCTGCTCCAACATCGTGGAGCTCTGGTTGGAAGAGCTTCCAACGCGGGCGGCGCTGAACTCCATGGAGTCCTGGGGCCGTTTGCCGAGGGCCTCCAGCGTTGTGTCTCCATCCGGCGCAACCTGCGGACTTTGGGAGCCGCGGACTCCGGTAGGAGGGGGCCGACTCGAGGTCCAGGCCGCTGAGGACGTCCCCCAGCCCCGACGTCGGACTTGCATCACCCCGCCGAGCGGGCCTGAACATCGGGCCGCCCGGAGCGGCAACTGTGGAGGGCTTGGGAAGGCCCCGACCACGGGTGAACAGTGGAGAACATCAGGGGAAGAGACTGACTTTGGTGCCTTGCCTTACAGCGGGAAACTTTGATCCTGCTGTGAGGGGATGTTTTATGTTTTATGTTGAATTTCTACTCCATGTTGTGTTCTTTATTTTTTACTGCATGGCTGTATGGTGGGTTCAAGCCACGGTTGCCCAGCCAGATGCAACTAAATTTAAAGTGGTACTTTCTTCCCAATAACCCTCTCTGGCTTAACCCCTCCCTTCACCACCTCCAGTCTAAATTCCAGTGGGAATATTTTGGAGGACCAAGTAACCAAGAACTAAGAACCAAGAACCCACCACCCTTTGTGTATAAAAGTTACCCTTCAGACATCTATTAAAGCTTTCTCCCCTCACCTTAAACCTATGTCCACTGGTTCTTAATTCACCAACTGTGGGCAAAAGGCAGTGAATTTACCCAATCTTTACCTGTCCTGATCTTGTACACGTCTATAAGATCACCCCTCATCTGCGCTCTGAGGAATAGAGACTTAGCCTGCTCAACCTCTCCCTGTAGCAACTTACTCTGTTCCCTTTCCAGCTTGACAATATCTTTTCTGTAACAATTGAACACAATACTCTAAATGTGGCCTCAACAATGTCTTCTATACTTAATACTCTGACTGATGATAGCCAGAGTGTGGACAGCCGTCTTGACCACCCTATCTTCCCTCTGGCACCTTTTCAAGGAATGGGATGTTCATAATTTTCATGGAAGATTGCATCTTCAGTAAACTTCCAGAAGCTCACTGCTACAACAAGACAACATTCTCTGCTTAATCAGCACCCAATCCACCTCATTAATGTTTTCTCTCCCCTCCTCTGGCTGAAATGTGTTCCAGCCACACAGATCAGCAGTGAACAATGTAGATTTTGACAGCAACTCCCAAGCCCATCATCTCTTGAAGGTCGGCGATATTAAGCACACGCAGCCTTCAAGTCCTGCTGAATGTTATGTGCCATCTTGACACAAACATTAATGCCATTCCTTCATGTTGCTATGGCAATATCTTGGAAGCCAACACATGTATTCTGATTAATTGGGTGCAGGTCTCCAGCCTCAGTGTGCCGTGACAGGGCACCGAGGCCTACGGAGAAGCCGGCACGGTGCAAGGTCAGAGTCCATGCAGGTCGGGCCGGAGTTGGTGTCCTCGGGGTTGGAACTTCGAGGTCAGACTGAAGTGGATGGGACACGTCGCTGAAAACAAAGGTGAACCCGGCATGGGTGGGGGGGGGGGGGGGGGACCAAAGATAATAGTGGGAGCCAGCGTGAGCGAGCCGTCGAGAGCAAAGGGGGACCCGGTGGGGGAGACAAAGAAGGGATGTACTTTTAGAAACATTGTCGGCCTCTTTGCATTGACTCTTTAGTCTAATTTGTGTGCAAAAACAAATAGTTTCACTGCTCCAAGCTAAGTACAAGTGACAATAAAGTGGTATCATCATCATCAGTGAGATGAAATGCGTCAGTAGGAACTGCAGACACTGGTTTAAACCAAAGATAGACACAAAATGCTGGAGTAACTCAGCGGGACAGGCAGCATCTTTGGAGAGAAGGAATGGGTGACGTTTTGGGTCGAGACCGTTCTCCAAACTGTTTAGATCAGGGGTCGGCAACCTTGTTCTGCATAGGGGCCAGGACGCATGTCTGTTAGCGGATGGCGGGCCACATCTATCACGTGTACACATGGATCGCGCCCCGGATGGCAGGCATCTAATCACGTGTTCACAGAAGGTGCACGGCCATGCCGGCAGCTTTGTGCAGGATGCGGTACAGCCACAGCTCGGCGCTCAGCGGGCCGGATGTTTACAGGAAAATAAATCAGCCTGCGGGCCGGTGATTTTGGGTTACAGGCCGCATTTGGCCTGGGGGCCGTAGGTTGCTGACCCCTGGTTTAGATGGACCTATTTGGCAGCATCAAAACCTATTAATAATAAAAGTCCTTGCCAAGGACTTTTTACCTTTTAGATTAAAGGTGAGAATTACCATAATATTTCTCTTTGTTTCTACAAGGGGAAAATCCGGTGACAAATCAGAAAAAAAAACATGTCAGCAATTGGAATTCTTCTGAACAATCTATATTTACAAGAATTAGTCATTCAGGGTATGATTGGAAATGACAAATACATTCCCTCAGAAGTGCTATTCCCACTATAAATGCCACGGCAGGCCATCTGTTCTCAGCAAAAGGCAATGCCACCTTCATTAGTCACTGCCTGCCATTAGCATAAGTTACAGACTGCATTGCCAGTGCATGCGTTTCATTAGTAGTTTACAAGAAACCAGAAATTGCTCTTAGCATGGCACAGTTTGCTTTGACAATTTTGGTAACAGCACCAAACTCGGAAGCTTTATAAGAAACACAAAACTATGGCGGCACAGCACGGTGGTGCAGCGGTAGAGTTGCCACCTTACAGCATCAGAGACCCCGGTTCAATCCTGACTATGGGTGCTGCCTGTACGGAGTTTGTACATTCTACCCGTGACCGCGTTTGTTTTCTCCGGGTGCTCTGGTTTCCTCCTAAACTCCAAAAACGTACAGGTTTGTAGATTAATTAGCTTCAGTAGGAGAGTGCTAGCGTATGGGGATTTCTGGTTGGTGTGGGCTCGGTGTGACGAAGGGCCTGTTTCTGCATGGTATCACTGAACTAAACAAAACTGTGCATAGCATTGAAAATGTCAACCTTCTCAATCAGCAATTCTAGTTCTGAAAAGTCGATAAAAGAACAAAGCTTTGTTTGATGGGAACATCTTCTGGGCTGAAAAGCAATTTGTTCAGTCATTTCTTCAAATTGAAATGATATACTATCATCATATTTCATTTGTCTGTTACAAAAAAATAGATGTTTTAGAATAAAAGATAGCAACAACAGCATTCTTGTAAACGTCACACTTATTATTTGCATTGTCCTTGTCCTGTTCAAAACGGCTCAAGTATAAAATGATTACACAAAAATATAATACAATTATGTTTGTCGCCATTACTTCTGTAAGTAGAGTGCTTCAATTATGGAATCCCCGTTGAGTCTCAAAAATTCTGTGTGGTTGGAGAATTCTTTTGTTACAGTGTAAAATGTAAATGATACACAGAGGCAGAGTTTTAATGAGCGAATCTTGAAAATAATAGGATCCATGGCAAATTTAACAATTACATTGTGAAATGATGCTGGAGGGGTATTTGGTGGAAGCTTGCCGCAGCGCACAGGACTATTGCTGAGGACGATGACCATCAAGTTTGTCAGCGGCCCAATCTGACGTGGAAGAGGCATGTTTTAGTAAGGTGAATTGAAAAAAACTTGTATACTTATAAGGACGTTCCATGCTCTTCATTCTTAAATTCCTTTACTGCAAGCAACTAGCTGCAGACAAATATGATTTCATCTCTGCCTCCTCTGATGGAATCTGCACCAGTTTTCTGTGGGCTATATTATAATGCATAACATTGCATCGTGATCCCGCCTTGAGAACTGCAGGTGTACATTTGCCAGCTGTATCAACAGTTAATCGCTATCATTTTATCAGTTTTGTTTATGAAAAGCTTGTTGTTGTGTGCTATCCAGTCAGTGGGAAGACCACACATGATTACAATCGAGCCATTTACAGTGTATAGATACATGATAAGAGAATAACATTTAGTGCAAGGTAAAGTTAGTACAGACCAATCAAAGATAGTCCGAGGCGAGGGTCACCAATGAGGTTTAGTTTAGTTTAGTTATACAGCGCGGAAACAGGCCCTTCAGCCCACCAAATCCTCACCGACCAGCGAGCCCTGCACATTAACACTACCCTACACACACTAAGGTCAATTTACAATTATACCAAGCCAATTAACCTATAAACTGTATGTCTTTCGAGTGTAGGAGGAAACCGAAGATCTCGTCGAAAACCCACACAGGTCACAGGGAGAACGTACAAACTCCGTGCAGACAGCACCTGTAATCAGGATCGAACCTGGGTCTCCGGTGCTGTAAGCGCTGTAAAGCAGCAAATCTACCACTGCGCCACCGTTCCGCCCAAGTAGATAGTAGTTCAGGACTGCTCTCTAGTTGTGATTGGATGATTCAGTTGCCTGATAAAGGTTTAGAGGGATACCATCTATTCTATCAATAGCTTGATCCTAAGCTCAGCTGCATCAATCACTTCTGAATACTGATGGAATGTTGTGTCGGGGAATATGCCAGCTTAAGATGCGTCCCAATCCTGTCAGTGATAATTAAGGGGTTTTAATCAAGCTATTGGGTTTATATGAATAGTTGTTATTGTGTTGATGTTAGCACAAGGCTAGATAAACATTTGATCTTATATACTGCAGCCCAAATATTTCAGATCAGTCTCTATACTGATTAAATGTGCCAATATGTTGATTTAATTTACCAATAATAAAATATAGAGAATAACTTTTATTTTTGAAGTCCTCAAAATTAAATGCTTTGATACCAGATATGGAGTTATACATGACAAATTGGCAACTGGGGAAAAAAATTAATATAAATCTGAGTGGTAATTTTTTGACAAAAAAGGTGGATGGGTGCATGGAAGAAGCTGCCAGAGAAGGTAGTTGAGGCAGGGGCCATCTCAACATTTAAGGAACTATTGGAAAGGTACATAGATGGGACAGTTTTGGAGGGATATTGGCCAAACATGGGCAGGCGGGTCTAGTGTCGCTGGGACAAGTTGGCCGGTGTGGTCAAGTTGGACTGAAGGGCCTGTTTCCACAATGTATCACTCTATGATTCTATTTCTTGATTGTAATTATTGGCTTGGATAAAGGAATTCCTCTTAGCTTCAACCTTCCAGAGTTCTCACCCTATCTCACATTCACAATATCTATTTTCTTTCTTCCTTAAGTCCTGGCCTATCGTCCTCCAGCAATTTATCATCTTCTGCGACATAATGGCTTGATTTACATAATTCTAAGGTGAAGATAGCACTTTTTTGTTAAATCACAATGATTTTGAACATGCTTGCTTGCTTGCCTTTATCTACAAGAGCACACAGGCAGGTAGAGTTGATTCCTCACAGCACATGTGTTCGAATCTAACCTCAGGTTATATCTGTGTGGAGTTTGCATGTTCTCCCTGTGACCACTTGGGTTTCATGCAACCGATTTTGAAGCCAAGATGTCAATCATAAGGTCTTTTGCTTTACCAGGACCTTGCTGGTTTAGTCAAATAAATGAACAGTTTTTTAATGGGTCTACAAGATGCTGCAGATACTGGAATCCTGAGCAAAACACAAAGTGCTTGAGGAACACAGCAGGCAAGGAAGCATCTGGGGATGGAATGAACAGGTGACAATTCAGGTTGGGACCCTTCTTCAGACTGAAGAGGGTCTCAACCATAGATATCACCTGTTCCTTCCCTGACCAGATGCTGCCTGGCCCACTGAGTACCTCCAGCACTTGGTGTTTTGCTCACTATTTGTGGGTTGTTGTGCTTCAGTCATGTTTAATTAGTTCAGTTTTCCTCATTATTTTTCAAAAGAAAATTACTTATCTTCCTTAATTTAAAAACGTTCTCATTGCCATCTAGATTGTGATGAATTGTGCCAGTGCCAAACAAGGATTTGTTTCACAAAATATCCAGGAATTCATTCCCATCACCAACCTGAAATGTTATCTCTCATTCTCTCCCCACTGATGCTGTCTGATCTATAAGGTATCTTGAATAATTTCTGTTAGGTATCCTTCCTTCCCTTGTTCTTTTCAACATTACCATTCAACTTTCGGCACATTGGCCTTCTCAGTCAACGTATTGAGTATAGACGTTGCGAGGTCATGTTGTAATTATTTAAAATGTTGGTGAGGCTATATTTGGAATATTCACAAGTTCACAAGTTATAGGAGTAGAATTAGGCCATTCAGTCCATAGAGTCTGCTCCACCATTTATTCAAGGCTGATCTCTGCCTCCTAATCCAATTTTCCTGCCGTCTCCCCATAACCTTTGACACCCGTTCTGATCGAGAATTTGTTTATCTCTGCCTTAAATATATCCTCTGTGGCAATGAGTTCAACAGATTAACTACCTTCTGACTAAAGAAATTCCTCCTCACCTTTCTAAAAGAGCGCCCTTTAATTCTGAGGCTATGACCTCTAGTCCTAGACTCTCCCACCAGTGGAAACATCCTCTCCACATTCACTCTATCTATGCCAAGTTACAGAAAAGCTTTTGTCAAGCTAGAAAGGGTGCAGAGAAGATTTACAAGATTTACCAGGATGTTGCCAGGACTCGAGGGCTTCAGCTATAGGAAGAGGTTGAGCAGGCTACGACTCTATTCCTTGGAGTGCAATAGGATGATGGGAGATCGTATAAAGGTGTACACAATCATGAGAGGAATAGATCAGGTAAATGCAGAGTTTCTTGCCCAGAGAAGGGGAATCAAGAATCAGAGGATATATGTCAGAGGACATAGGTTTAAGGTGAGGGGGAAAAGATTTAATAGGTACCTGAGAGGTTACTTTTTTACAAATAGGGTGATGGGTGTACAGAACCAGCTGCCAGAGGAGGTAGTTGTGGCAGGTACGATCACAATTCTAATCAACATTTGGATAGATACATGGATAGGTTTATTGGAATATGGGCCAAACACAGGCAAATGGGACTAGTGTAGATGGGACATGTTGGTCGGTTTGGGCCAGTAGAGCCAAAGGTCCTGTTTCCACGCTGTATAACTCTATGACTCAATTCCCCTAATCTGGGCAAGAGACTCTGTGCATTTACTTGATCTATTCCTCTCATGATGTTGTAGACCTCTAAAAGATCATCCATCATCCTTCTACACTCCAAAGAATAGAGTCCTGGACTGCTCAACTTCTCCTAGCTCAGGCCCTCGAGACATGGCAACATCTGTGTAAATCTTCTCGGCACCCTTTCCAGGTTGACAACATGGTCCATATCTCAATGTCTTCATTATTACATATGGAACACCACATTACTAATTTTCTTTGGGCCAAGGCATTTATCAAATTGGATTTATTCTTGACCAGCTTTTACTGAAAGCTCATCTTCTCCGAATTTAACCTGTGAAAAAACCTATTGATTCTCAAACTCACAATATGCCTCTTGGTAATCAAGTGTAAAATGAAACATCTTAACCTATTCAATCTCCCCGTTCCAGGATCAATCTGGAAAATCTCTTCTATGCTTCTTCCTCAGATTTTATATTCGTCCTCTTTTCTGCTTTGCCAGGTAAGCACAGGATTGAGTCAATTGGAAAACCTTTAACCTCAAGTAGCTCAATGCATATCTGCCAAACGCCTCATGAAGATAGACTTTTAAATTAAGATTTAGTTTAATCTTGTTTAGTTTAGTTCAGAGATACAGTGAGGAAACAGACCCTTTGGCCCACCGAGTCCGCGCCGACCAGCAATCATCACACACTAATGTTATCCTGCACTCACTGGGGACAAGTTTTACAATTTTATCACGCCAAATAAACTACAAATCTGTATGTCTTTGGAGTGTGGGAGGAAATCCACATGGGTGATTAGTACGGGTGTCAGGGGTTATGGGGAGAAGGCAGGGGAATGGGGTTAGGAAGGAGTGATCACCTTGTTGGGGATGTACTACAGACAGGAATGAGAAGAACTCTGTACTGGAAGACAGAGGATCTAAGGGGGTAGAGGTACTGAAATACATTTTCATTAGGCGAGAAATAGTATTGGGTAGGCTAATGGGACTAAAGGATAATAAATCCCCTGGGCCTGATGGTCTGCATCCCAGGGTCCTCAAGGTGGTGGCTCTAGAAATAGTGGACGCATTGGTGATCATTTTCCAATGTTCAATAGATTCAGGATCAGTTCCTGTGGATTGGAGGATAGCTGATGTTATCCCACTTTACAAGAATGGAGCGTGGGATAACATTATTAAAGAGGTAATAATGGAGCATTTGGATAGCAGTAAAAAGATTAGTCCAAGTCAACATGGATTTATGAAAGGGAAAACATGCTTGACTAATATTCTGGAATTTTTTGAGGATGCGACAAGTAAAATGGATGAAGGGGTGCCAGTGGATGTAGTGTATCTAGACTTTCAGAAAGCCTTTGATAAGGTCCCGCATGGCAGACTGGTGACTAAAATTAGAGCACATGGTATTGGGGTAGGGTGTTGACATGGATAGAAAATTGGTTGGCAGACTGGAAGCAAAGAGTAGGAGTGAACGGGTCCTTTTCAGAATGGCAGGCAGTGGCGAGTGGAGTGCTGCAAGGCTCGGTGTTGGGGCCACAACTGTTTACCATATATATATAAATGATTTGGAAGAGGGAATTAGGAACAACACTAGCAAGTTTGCGGATGACACAAAGCTGGGTGGCAGTGTGAACTGTGAAGAGGATGTTAGGAGGTTGCAGGGGGACCTGGACAGGTTGAATGAGTGGGCAGATGCATGGCAGATGCAGTATAATATAGATAAATGTGAGGTTATCCACTTTGGCGGCAAAAACAAGTGGGCACATTATTATCTCAATGGGGTTAGGTTAGGTAAGGGGGATGTACAACGAGACCTAGGTGTCCTTGTACACCGGTCACTGAAAGTTGGCGTGCAGGTACAGCACGCAATGAAGAAAGCTAATGGAATGTTGGCCTTCATAACAAGAGGATTTCAGTACAGAGGTAAAGAGGTTCTTCTGCAGCTGTATAGGGCTCCGGTGAGACCACATCTGGAGTATTGTGTACAGTTTTGGTCTAATTTGAGGAAGAACATCCTTGTGATTGGGGCAGTGCAGCGTAGGTTCATGAGATTGATCCCTGGGATGGCGGGACAGTCATATGAGGAAAGATTGAAAAGTCTAGGCTTGTATTCACTGGAGTTAAGAAGGATGAGGGGTTATCTTATAGAAACATATGAAATTATAAAAGGACTAGGTGCAGGAAAAATGTTCCCAATGTTGGGTGATTCCAGAACCAAGGGCCACAGTCTTAGAATAAAGGGGAGGTCATTTATGACTGAGCTGAGAAAAAACTTTTTTACTCAGAGAGTTGTGAATTTATGGAATTCCCCGCCACAGAGGGCAGTGGAGGCCACATCACTGGATGGATTTAATAGCTCTAGGGGCTAGTGGAATCAAGGGATATGGGGAGAAGGCAGGCACGGGTTATTGATAGCGGACGATCAGCCATGATCACATTGAATGGCGGTGCTGGCTCAAAGGGCCGAATGGCCTCCTCCTGCACCTATTTTCTATGTTTCTATGTTTCTAAATATGCCAGGAGATTGCAGACAGCTGCAGGTCAAATAAGGTTGTTGCAGTAAGGGATTTTAACTTTCCCAATATAGACTGGGAAAATCATAGTGTGAAGGGTTCAGATGGGGTGCAATTACGCAAAAGTGTCCAGGAGATTTTTCTTAAACAGTATGTGGAGGCCCCCACATGTGAGAGGGCAACGCTGGATCTAGTATTGGGAAATTGGGAAGGGAAGGTTAATGAAGTGTGTGGAGATGCCTTTTGGGACCGATGACCACATTTTGATTAGGTTTAAGATAGTTATGGATCGAGACGGAGAGGGCCCACATGTTAAAATGCTCAACTGGTGTAAGGCCAACTTTTTGGATATGAAAAAAAGATCTCGCTCAAGTTGACTGGAGCAGGTTATTAGAGGGGAAAGGAACATCGGCCAAGTGGGATGTTTTTAAGAGTGTACTGAAGAAAGCTCAGGGTGTGTACGTCCCCGTTAGAGTGAAGTGTAAAGCAGGCAAACGTAAGGAGGCTTGGCTGACGGGGGAAATTGAGGCATTAGTCAAAAACAAGAAGGATGCATGGGACAGGTATAGGCAGCTGGGATCAAGTGCATCCCTGGAGGAGTTTCGGGAACTAAGACGTAAACTAAAAAAGGAAATCAGAAGGGCAAAAAGGGGCTAGGAGATAGGTCTGGTTGGTAGCATTAAGGACAATCCCAAAAGATTTTATAAATACATAAGGGGGAAAAGGGTAATTAGAGCAAGAGAGAGGGACCTCTCAGGAATCAAAGTGGTACTGAAGAAAAAGACAGTAGAACTTAGGAAATTGGAGTAGTCACTAGAAGTGACGAGAACAGTCATGGTTATTGTCGAAGACGTACTGAAAATAATATCATGTTTGAAAGTAAACAAATCTCCGAGGCCTGATCTGATATATGCGAGGACATTGTGGGACACTAGAAAGGAAATTGTGGGAGACCTGGTTGAAATTTACGAGTCGTTCTTAAATACAGGAGAGGTGCCGGAAGACTGGAGGGTGGCAAATGTTGGACCTCTTTTCAAGAAGGGCTGCAGGGAAAATGCTGGGAACTTTCGGCCAGTGAGTTCAGCATCTGTCGTTGGTAAGTTACTGGAGAGTATTCTGAGGGATCGGATATACAGGCATTTGAATGGGCAAGGGCTGATTAGGGTCAGTCAGCATGGTTTTGTATGTGGGAGATCGTGTCTCACAAATCTGATTGATTTTTTTTAAGACGTGGCCAAAAAGGTTGATGAGGGCAGAGCTGCAGATGTTGTGTAGATGGACTTCTGTAAGGCATTCGACAAGGTTCCGCATTGTAGCCTGCTTTAGAAGGTTAGATTGCATGAGATCCAAGGAGAGGTAGCTGAATGGATAGCAAATTAGCTTCATGGAAAGATGCAGAGGGTGATGGTGGAACGTTGCTTCTTAGCATGAAGGCCTGTGACTAGTGGTGGGTTTCAGAGTTTGGTGCTGGGCCTGTTAATGTTTGTCATCTACATCAATGATTTGGATGAGAACATACAGGGCAAGATTAACAAGTTTGCTGATGATACAAAAGTTAGTGGTTTTGCAGATAGTGAAGAAGGTTGTGAACGATTACAGCAGGATCTGGATCGATTGGCCAGGTGGGCCGAGGAATGGTTGATGGAATTTAATACAGAGAAGTGTGAGGTGTTGCATTTTGGGACGTCGAACAAGGGCAGGACCTACACTGTAAATGGTAGGTCTCTGGGTAGTGTTGTAGAGCAGAGGGATCTAGGAGTACAAGTGTATGGTTCCTTGAAGGTCGAGTCGCAGGTAGATAGGGTGGTCAAAAAGGCTGTTGGCACCTTGGCCTTCATCAGTCAGAGTAGTGAGTATAGAAATTGGAAGATCATGTTGCAGTTGTATAAGACGTTGGTGAGACTGCGTTTAGAATATTGTGTTCAGTTCTGGGCACCATGTTATAGGTAAGATATTGTCAAGCTTGAAAGGGTTCAGAAAAGATTTACGAGGATGTTGCACAGACTAGAGGGTGTGAGCTATAGGGAGAGGCTGAGTAGGCTTTGTCTCTATTCCATGGAGCGCAGGAGGATGAGGAGAGATCTTATAGATGTGTACAAAATCATGAGAGGAATAGGTCTGGTAGATGCACAGTATTTTGCCCAGAGTAGGGGAATTGAGGACCAGAGGACATAGGTTCAAGGTGAATGGGAAAAGATTTAATAGGAATCCAAGGGGTAACTTTTTCACACAAAAGGTGGTGGGTGTATGGAACAATCTGCCAGAGGAGGTCATTGAGGCTGGGACTATCCCATTGTTTAAGAAACTGTTAGACCGGCACATGGATAGGGCAGGTTTGGAGGGAAATGGAACAAGCACAGGCAAGTGGGACTAGGGTAGCTGGGACATCGTTGGCCGGTGTGGGCGAGTTGGACCGAAGAGCCTGTTTCCACACTGTATCACCCTATGACTCTATGATAGATCAGCCATGATTGAATGGCAGAGTAGACTTGATAATCCAAATCTAATTGATTTGCTATCAATTAAGATTTATGGACTTATGAAATGTGAAGTCTTGGAAAAAAAACCACGCACGTCGTGGGGAGAATGTACAAAGACCATACCGACAGCACCTCAAGTCAGGATCGGACCCGGCTCTCAGATGCTGTAAGGCAGCAACTCTACTGCTGTGCCCCTGTGCTGTCCTAAAAGACCATAGCCATGGGGCAAAATCATTGTATTTTAATTAGTGATACAGCATGATAATAGAGGGGAATAAGCTGTTCCTGAGTCTGGTGGCCGATGGTTTCAAGCTTTTATATCTTCAACCCGGCTGGAGAGGGGAGGAGAAGGAACGACTGGAGTAAAACTGGTCCTTGCCTGGGTGGGCTGCACTCCTGAGGCAGCATGCTGTTGATGGAGGCAATGGTGGGGAGTCTGGTCTGCAGAGGGGGAGGCTGGAGAGGGGAACAAGTGGACTGGTTGGACGGAATGGCCCATCCGGTCTTATGTTGCCCCATGAATGTGGTCTTTTAATTTTATCAATCTTTGCAACCCCGTACATTCCTGTGCATTGGAATTGCCATACCAGGCATTGACCTCACAGCACCAGAGACCCTGGTTCGATCCAAATCTCAGATGTAGTCTGTGTGGTGTGTTTATGGTCTCCTGACCACTTGAATTTAATCTGGGTGTTCCTCCCACAGCCCAAAGATGAACAAAGATATTGTCTACAACAACAGCTTGTTATATTGACGGTATATTGATTAGCCAAAATATATAATAGTTTACTTACCATAGAATTACATGTCAGATCCCCGCACTTTCTGAACCCTTTCAAGCTTGACAATATCTTACCTATAACATGGTGCCCAGAACTGAACACAATATTCTAAACGCAGTCTCACCAACGTCTTATACAACTGCAACATGATCTTCCAATTTCTATACTCACTACTCTGACTGATGAAGGCCAAGGTGCCAACAGCCTTTTTGACTACCCTGCACACACTACAGACAGGTGTGTACCTTTACACCTGGCCAAATAACCTACAAAGCTGTACATCTTTGGAGTGTGGGAGGAAACAGAAGATCTCTTAGAAAAGAGATTACGGGTTACGGGAGAACGTACAAACTCCGTACAGACAGCACCCGTAGTCAGGATCGAACCCGGGTCTCTGGTGCTGTAAGATAGTAGCTCTACCCCTAGGCCACCGTTCTATCCTTGGTAAAACTTTTTGAGATATCATTTTTTTCTCAAAGCGAGTTTTTTTCATTTTATGTGGGGAGATGACTAATTTTAAATGATAGAATATAAATTTGGTGTCGATGAGGATGAACTGGAACAGCTTACTCAAGGTCTGACATGGGCTGAAAGCAAAGAAGAAAGCTAGACTGATCAATCAAAGTATGTACAAGAGTCGGGAGTCAGGAAAGTTAAGAGTGCTTAATTGTCATATGTACTGACAGTAGAGCAATGACATTCAGACTTACAACAGCTTAACAGGCCTGTAAATGCAAGGCACACAGATTATATATAATGAAGGAAACAATTCAATAAATTAATAACTACAACACTGATGCAAAAAACCCAAAGTCCATCGTGCAACCAAGGACTGTCCATCGAGATTCATCCCTACTGAACACATACTCTCAGTCTGCCTTGGCCGACGCTATCTCCAAGTTGCCAAACATTTTACTCCTTTTAATTCCCAAAGTGACCTTTCTATCCGGGCCCTTCTCCACTCTATAGGTGAGGCCATACACAAATTGGAGGAACAGCACCTCATGTTTTGCTTGGGCAGCTTACAGCCCAATGGTATGATTATGATTTATCTAATTGCAAGTAAGTCTTGCTATCCTTCTCTCTCAGTCCCTCCCCCACGCTGGTCATCTTGCGAGTTTCATGGACCGTATCCCTTCATTAACACATTGTCCGCAATCATCAATAGACAATTGTGGGCTCCACCTTTCCTGGAGCATCAGTGCCGGTTCTGATTCGTTCTGTACCTTTTCATGCCACTAGTTTCCCTCTTCCCCAACTCTCAGTCTCAATAAGGGTCTCGACCCGAAACGTCACCTGTTCCTTTTCTCCGGAGATGCTGCCTGACCTGCTGAGTTATTCCAGCACTTTGTGTCTGTCCATACAGATTCATGGTTGTGGTTAGTGTTGTGTATTGTTCAAGGGTGTGATGGTTGTTGGGAAGAAGCTGCCCCTGATCCCAGCAGTCATGGCTTTCAGGCTCCTGTTCCTTCTTCACAATGGTAGGAGTCAAATAAGAGCAAGGCCAGGCTAATATGGGTCTTTGATAATATTCAGTTTTAGTTTAGTGTCACATATACCGAGGTACAATGAAAAGCTTTTGTTGTGTGCTGACCAGTCAGCTTAAAGACAATACATGATTACAATCGAGCCGTCCACAGTGTACAGGTAATATTGGCTGCCTTTCTGAGGCAGCATTTTCTATAGATCCCTAAGATGATGGGGGAGGTCAGTACCTGCGATTGACTGGACAGTGTCCATCATTGTCTGTAATATATGTTACATGCAAACTATTGGAACTTTGTTTTCAACTCATTAAAACTGGAAAAAATGCCTTTCTCAGGCGGCATGGTGGTGCACCTGAACAGCACCAGAGATTCAGGTTCGATCCTGGCTACAGGTGCTTGTCTGTATGGAGCTGGTACATTCTCCCTGTGATCTGCGTGGGTTTTCTCCGAGATCTTCGGTTTCCTCCCACACTCCAAAGATGTACAGGTTTGTAGGTTAATTGGCTTGGTGTAAATGTAAATTGTGTCTAGTGTGTGTAGGATAGTGTTAGTGTGTGGGGATTGCTGGTCGGCACGGACTCAGGGCCTGTTTCTCTAAAACTGAAACTAAAACGTATAAATGTTATCACTTCTTCGCGCTACATACACTCAATTAGATTGATCATTATTTTCTTATCACATAGTGCAAAGAATTTTGAAAAACACAGCAGTTGGTCTGTTTGCAAAAAAAATCACTTCCATTTTACTCTGAGGCAGTCAAATATTTGCCTGATGAATGCTTCTGAAAAACACCTTGGGGCATTTTACTAATACGATCCAAATACAAGCTGCTTTGGCTTAAGAGGATTTAAGTGGAATTCCTTGACCTTCTGTGCCTTCAAAGTTCAAACTCGAGATAAACTGAGACTCACTTACATTTGATATCAGAGTTTCCTTCAGATGGAATGAAATTGAGCTGAATATGAATGCGGATCCATGTACTAAAGGAAAATAAAATATGAATAAGGATTCTCGATAGACTATGAAACATGCATCGTGCAAACAGCCACTTGCATTCAGAGGGAACTTAGCTTGACAAGGTCACTTTAGCACAGGTGACACACATTTAAGCAGCACGGCACAGCAGTTTATGCAGCACCTTCGGCCCATCAGATCTATTCTGACTATCAAGCCCTCATTTACATTAATTCCAATATATTCCCCCCACATTCCCATCAACACTCCGAGATTTCACCATTGACTTAAATATCGGGGACAAATCACATTGGCCAGTTAATCACAACTGTGGGATGTCGAATAAAACAAGAGCAACCAGGGAAAACACTTTAGTTTAGTTCATTGTCACGTTTACCGAGGTACAGTGAAAATCTTTTTTGTTGTCAGCGGAAAGACTCTAGAGTTATAGAGTCATACAGCTTGGAAACAGGCCCTTTGGCCCACTAAATCCATGCGACCACCATCCTCCGCATTAACACTACCCTACACACAGTAGGAACAATTTTACCAAGTCAATTAGCCTACAGACTTGTAGGAAGGAACTGCAGTTGCTGGTTTAAACCGAAGATAGACACAAGTGCTGGAGTAACTCAGAGTGACAGCGTGGAGAGAAGACATGGGTGACGTTTTGGGACGAGACCCATCGTCAGACTGAAAGTCACGGGAAAGGGAAACAGGATATAAAAACGATGATGTGGAGAGTGCTATAGAACAAATGAATGAAAGATATGCAAAAAAGTAACAACGATGAAACAGGCCATTGTTAGCTGTTTGTAGGTTGAGAACAAAAAAGCTGGTGTGACTTGGAGGGGCAGAGAGAGGGGGAATGCCGGGGCTACTTGAAGTGAGAGAAATCAATAATCCTGGGATGTCAGGACTTTCATATGAGGAAAGACTGGATAGACTCGGCTTGTACTCGCTGGAATTTAGAAGATTGAGGGGGGATCTTATAGAAACTTACAAAATTCTTAAGGGGTTGGACAAGCTAGATGCTGGAAGATTGTTCCCGATGTTGGGGAAGTCCAGAACAAGGGGTCACAGTCTAAGGATAAGGAGGAATTCCTTTAGGACCGAGATGAGGAAAACATTCTTTACACAGAGAGTGGTGAGTCTCTGGAATTCTCTGCCACAGAAGGTAGTTGCGGCCAGTTCATTGGCTATATTTAAGAGGGCGTTAGATGTGGCACTTGTGGCTAAAGGGATCAGGGGGTATGGAGAGAAGGCAGGTACGGGATACTGAGTTGGATGATCAGCCATGATCATATTGAATGGCGGTGCAGGCTCGAAGGGCCGAACGGCCTACTCCTGCACCTATTTTTCTATGTTTCTATGCCATTTGGGCTGTAAGCTGCCCAAGCAAAATACGAGATGCTGCTCCTCCAATTTTCGTATAGCCTCACTCTGACAATGGAGGAGACCGAGGACAGAAAGGTCAGTGTGGGAATGGGAAGGGGAATTAAAGTGTTTGGCAACTGGGAGATCAGGTAGGTTCAGGCAGATTGAGCAAAGGTGTTCCGTGAAACGATCGCCCAGTCTGCATTTGGTCTCGCCGATGAATAAGAGTCCACATCTTAATAACGGATTCAGTAGATGAGGTTGGAGGAGGTGCAAGTGAACCTCGATCTAACCTGAAAGGACTGTCGAGGTCCCTGGACAGAGTCAAGGAGGGAGGTATAGCGACAGGTGTTGCATCTTCGCTAGTTGCAGGGGAAGGTACCTGGGGAAGGCAATGGTTTGGGTGGGAAGGGATGAGTCAACAGGGAGTTGCAGAGGGAACGGTCTCTGTGGTAGACGGAAAAGGGTGGAGATGGGAAGAGGTGTCCTGTGTTGGGATCCCGTTGGAGGTAGCAAAAATGTCAGAAAGTTATGTGTTGTATACGACCGCTGATTAGGTGGAAGGTGAGGACTAGGGAGACTCTGTCTCTGTTGTGACAAGGGAGAGGGGGAGCAAGGGAGGAGCTGTGGGGTACAGAAGAGACATGTGTGAGGGCCTCATTTATGATGGAAGAGGGTGAGGACATCTCAAATATCCTAGGATGAAACACTTCATCTTGGGCACCCATGCGGCGGAGACGAAGGAAGTTTGGAGCAGGGGATAGAATCTTTGCAGGAAGCAAGGTGGGAAGAAGTCGAGATAGCTATGGGAGTCAGTGGGTTTGTAATAGATGTCAGTTAATAGTCTATCTCCTGTGATGGAGATAGACTAGTGATCAAGAAAGGGGAGGGAAGTGTCGGAGATGGTCCAAATGAATTTGAGTGCAGGATGGGAATTGGTGGTGAAGTGGATGAAGTCAGTGAGTTCTGCATGGTTGCAGGAAGAAAAACCACTGCAGTCGTCAATGTAGCGGAGATAGAGTTCGGGAATAGGGCCAGTGTTCACCTGGAATAGGGATTGTTCAATGTACCCTGCAAAGAGGCAGGCACAGCTGGGGTCCATGTGAGTGCCCATAGCTATGCCTTTGACTTGAAGGAATTGGGAAGAATCAAAGGAGGTTAAGAAGGGTGAGGACCAGCTCTGCTAGGTGGAGTAGAGTGTTAGTAGAAGGAAATTGGCTGGTTCTGCGGTCAAGGAAGAAACAGAGGGCTTTAATGCCTCCCTGGTGTGGGATGTAGGTAGACCCTACAAACCTGTCCATCTTTGGAATACCGAGGGTATACAAAATGCAGGAGAAAGTCAGCGGGTGCAGCAGCATCTATGGAGCGAAGGAGATAGGCAACGTTTCGGGCCGAAACTAATGCTCCGGGAGAAAACCCATGCAGGTCACGGGGAGAACGTACAAACTCCATACAGACTGTACTTCGAGTAAGAATGCATTGTTCAATTGGGGATATATGACAATAAAACACGCTTGATTCTTGACTCTAGACTGTGGTCATGTTCGATCCCAGGACTCTGGCACTGTGAGGCTGCAACTCTACCGCTGCGTCACCGTGCCACCCAGGTTATGGGTAGGGAAGCCGCTGGCTTCTCCATCAGACCCCAGCATGGAAAACCTTTGAAGTTCCCACACGGCCTTTTGAAGCTAAAGGTTGGCCCATTCTCTTCCTGATGGGAGACAATGGTGGTTCGGGCCTCGGTTATCCAAACATCAGTGTCAATTAGAACATAGAACATAGAATATAGAAGAGTACAGCACGGGAGCAGCCCCTTCGACCCACAATATGCATGCTGAACTTGATGTCAAGTTAAAATAATTTCCTCTGCCTGCACGAGGTTGAGATCCCTCCATTCCCTGCATATCCACGTGCCTCTCTAAAAGCCTCTTAAATGTCACTATCATTTCTGCCTCCACCATCAGGTCTGGCAACATATTCCAGGCATCCACCACTCACCCCCTGTGTAAAGAAAAAAGCCCTCCACATCTCCCTTCAACTTTGCTCATTGGTCCTTAAAGCTATGTTCTCCTGGGAAAGAAATACCCTATTTACCATATCTATCCCTCTCATAATTGTATATAGTTCTATCAGGTCTCCCCTCTAACTCTGGCATTCAAAAGTGTGCCCAATATAATCAAATTCCTTTATGCATGAATAAGCTGGAAAGGGTGCAGATACTTCTGAGGATGGTCTGAGCTACAGCGAGAGGTTGGCATGGCCGGGACTTTATTCCTTGGAGCGCAGATGGATGAGGGGGTGATCTCATAGATGTGTACAAGATCATGAAAGGAATAGATAGGGTGGATATGCAGTCTTTTACAGAGTAGGGGAATAGTAAGATTGAACGAGAACTTACCAGTTCGAAGGTTGATCATTATTTCATGAGGAGTCGCGGTGAGGGATTTCGTGAAGAGCCCGCCGGCGCGCATGCTCGACATTCTTCAAAGTAGCGGTGTGGAATCACAGAAACCAGTAACAGAAATGACTTGGCATAGTAAGATTAAAGAGACTCAAATTACCAGATGAAGGTGAGTGAGGGTTGGGCGTGGAGGGCACGAAATCCCTCACCGCGACTCCTCATGAAATAATGATCAACCTTCGAACTGGTAAGTTCTCGTTCAATCTTACTATTTCATTTCGGAGTCACGTGAGTGACTTCGTGAAGACTTCAAAGCTTCTGTGATTACACGCCCTGGACCACGTCCATGCTGACACACCACTAGCAGGGATGGATGGGAGGAACAAACTTGCTCAAATAGTTCATACTGCAAAACAAGAGCATATTTATAAACAACAAATCAAAAAACCCTCATGCGGGGACCACCTCCACGTTCTTGACCTGCATTCAGCACGGCTTCTGCGAACTGTAGAGGAGCAGCAACAGGCTTGTTATAAAATCGCTGAAACACAGCTTCAATAGCCCATCCTGCTGTGGCGAGAATATGGTCCATAGGCACCTCCATAATCCTCGCCGCTGACGTCGATGCAGCCCTGGTGGAATGAGACTTGAACACATTAGTGTCGATACCTGACTTACCCAAGACGACCCGGAGCCACCTGGATATCGTCTGGACTGTCACTCGATGATGAGGTCTCTTATGAGTGACAAGCAGGTATCTCTCCATTCCTCTGATGCATGCCGTCACCTTGACATAGTGACGGATATGTGAGGCTAAACAAAGCCTAGCATCTGCGGGGAATGCCGGGAACTTCAGCTGCAGCCCTGTGCACCCAGGTCTATGCTGCTTTAGTAGCTCAACAAAGAAGACTACTTCTGTAGGGGTAGACATCATTCTGTCGACACGTAGTTTATGCAGTGTCTGTACCCTCTGTGCTGAAGTCAGCGCTAGTAACATCACCAGCTTCATGGTGAGTTTGTCCAGCTGGAGCCCTTCCATGGGAGACCACGTCCTGAGCAGGGTTAATACGTCCCTGACATCCCAGGTGATATTGTAGTGTGGTGTAGGCGGATTCATATTGAATATACCCCGCATGAGTCTGGACACTAGCCTGTTGGATCCCACCTCAATCTTGAGGTAGAATGACAGCGCGCTCCTGGCGCTGGTGATGGCACTGTAACTTAAGTGTTCATCATGGTGCAACCCCGCGAGGAATTCCAGGACGTCGGTTATAGTCACGTCATCGTACGTGATGCGAGAGCGGCTGCAGTAGGCTTCCCACTTCTTGATATGTGAGCGGTATCTTTGCCTTGTTGACTCTCGACACGACGCCCCAATGGTATCCATGGTCCGAGTTGAGAGGCCGTATTGGACTAACGGCCTGTTCAAACCCTGCAAGCCAACAAATTTAAATAGCCATGGCAGGGATGTGGCTCCCCTGAGACAGGGTGAGTAACCAATTCTGGGCAACCCTTCAAAAGGACCCAAGGCTCACTGAGCATGTCAAAGACCACCGGATACCACGGCTGTGTAGGCCAGTCGGGTATAATAAGGATGCCCTTGGCTGCATCCATCTGAATCTTTCGTAATATCCGACTGATGAGGCAAAACGGGGGGAATGCATAGAAAAACCAATTCCCCCAGTCCAGCGAGAATGCATCTAGCGCTATAGCCCCAGGATCTGGTTCCCACGAGACGTATGTTGGTACCTGATGGTTCAACCGTGACGCAAAAAGGTCAATGTCCGGTTTCCCAAATTTGGCTGTGACTTTGGCAAAAATTTCAGGATGCAACATCCATTCAATATTGTCATTAAAGTTGCGTGACCTGGTGTCCGCCACAGTATTAAGCTCACCCGGCAAATAGGTAGCTGAAATCCAAATGTCTCTTTGAACACACCAGAGCCAAATTGAGTTAGCCAATTTATCACACGAAACTGACCTGGTACCGCCCATATGGTTTAGATATGCCACCGCTGTGGTGTTGTCTATTTGGAGACGGACATGTGCTCCAATAAGCTTGGAACAATAAGCACGAAGTCCGTGGAATGCTGCAAGTATCTCCAAATAGTTTATCCCTTGTGACAACAACATAGCAGCCTCAAGGGTGTCCCATCTGCCCCCGCAACTAGAGCAATTATCTGTAGCTCCCCAGCCATAAGAGCTCGCATCAGTTTGCAAGTATACCACCGGATTAGCCTCAATAATAGGCTTAAATGAGTTACTAATGTGATGCACCCACCATCGTAACTCATCCTTCGCTTCGGGCGGCAGCTGCATTGGTCGATCATAATGACCAGCGTGCTGTCTTAACGCAGCGATCTTGGCCCTTTGCAAATTCTGATAATGCAAAGGCCCATATCGGGCTGCCGGAAACAATGCTACAAGCTTGCCAATTACTGTAGCTGTATGTCGAATCGATGGTATACTAGCGCTGATTAAACCTTGACACACCTGGGTGACCTCCTCAACCTTATTAGTTAGTATGGTGACCCTCATGTGAATAGAGTCCACCATAAACCCCAGATAATGAATTACCTGGGAGGGGCAGAACTTTGATTTGGCTGGATGGACAATGAACCCCAGCTGCTGAAATATATTGACAGCAGCTGCAACACCCTGTTGAGCCAATTCCAGGGTGTGGCCAACAATTAAGATATCATCTAAATAGGCCATTACTATATGATGTCGTTGTCGTAAATAAGCCATAATTGGCTTCACCAATTTAGTGAATAATCTAGGGGCTGTGGTAAGCCCGTTTGGCAAAGCCCTATATTGCCAGAGTTGACCCATCCAGATAAATTTCAAAAACCTCCTATAGTATTTTTGAATGGATACAGAATAGTATGTATCTTTTAAATCAATGCATGCCATAAAGCAACCATGTGAAATCAATGATTTGGCTGTTTCAAAAGTGTCCATTTTGAAATGAGTATATGTTACAAAAGTATTTAAACGAGTCAGGTCAATAATGACTCGACAGCCTCCATCCTTCTTTGGTCTAGTGAATATATTAGAAACAAATTCAACTGGCTCATGAACCGCTTTCTCTACCACTCCCTTCTGTTCTAACCTTAAAATTTCCTTGTAGCCTGCTGCCTGTTCTGCAGCAGACAGTGTAAATGTTCGACCAGGCATGTGCTGGGATGGAGGAATGTCCCCATTAAGAAACTCAATTTTATGACCCTGAATATTTTGTAACACATACTCGTCACCAGTAATATCACCCCATGCTCCCAAAAAGAACCGAAGGCGCCCACCAACATGTGAGGTTAGACAAAGGGGAAAGAGAGAACCAGACCGCCTCACCTCCGTGGTTACCGGCGGTCTTTGACACGTGTGGGTGGACGTTGAGGTGCTGGGTTGGCTTGAGGGCGCGGCGTCCTCATCTTCCACCAGGGTTTCTACCGGCCCTGTCCTAAAAAAGCCCCCTGCTGCTGGGGCTGTTGGTGACGAGGTGGAGCTGTAGGGTAGGTCCTTGTAGAGGTGCTGGCAGACCCTCGTGGACGAACAAGCGGAGCTTTCGAGCCCGACGGCGTGGGGGCACTATGAGAGCACATGAGTCCCACCGTCTTGGCTTGTTCGTCAAGCTCTTTGACTCTCTTCGAGAGACCTTCTCCAAAGAGCTGACGGGGCGGCGGCGGCGGCAGTGGTTTGCACAACCATGCAAACTTAGGGTTGAGCGCCGGGCGGATGCTGCTTTTGCAGAACCCATTGATCTCATGTTGAGTTGCGCACAATAGAGCCAGAGCATCCTCCTGATCCAAATTTAATTCATCCCCATCAACCGACCGCACAAAGGCGGTAATACCGGCCGTGAGGAGCTTCAGGATCCGCTGTAGTTTCAGCTCGTGTTGACGGATAGCCGCACTGATGTTGCCCCATATCGGCGTATTGACCACAGGCACGTTGAAGGAGTTGCAGTTGGATGGACGGCTCATGGCTTGAATGAGAACTTCTTCCTGGAGCTGATGGTTGTTGAGGAAGTCCACTGTGGCTGCCAATTTTGAATTCAGGGGAAGCCCAGACGTGTGTGGGGCCGCGAACTTAGTTGCCACATCAAAAAGTTCCTCCGCTGGTAAATCTGACGGAGGTGGTATGGGATCAACCAAAACCTCCTCATCCTGCTGCTCCAGGCTGATGGTGGAAGTTGGTGAAAAAGCCCCGTGCCTGTCGCTGCTGGACGCTTGCTGCTGTTGACCTTGAAGCAGGAGCTCCAGCAGTCGCTCCATACGGTCAATACGCCCCTCACCCTGAACACTCGGGTGGTCGGAGTCCTCCGGCTCTGAGAAAATGCCGGGGCCCCTATCATCGGCCCGCACCTCATCGAGGCCCACCCGGTGCCGGTAGTCGTCGCTAACAGCCGCCGAAGCGAAACTGCGCGATTCCCGCGCGGGTGTGTTCAACCGCCTCCGCTTAGCGGGAGCTGAAGCCGCTGCCACTAAGGGCACTTGCGGCGTGGTGTCGGCACCAGCCGTAGCATGGATACCTGATGCCCGCGCGGGCTTGCCGGCTGCCCACGTCGTGGACCTTGCCGACGCATTGTCTCGCCCACCCATCCATGGGGGACTCGGCGACCGTGACGAGACCCGACCCAACTGACCCGTCCCGGCGTCGAGAGTTGGGGGGCGTCGACTGGACCTCACAGCCGCCCCGGGTCTTGCCCTGGAACCTGACCGCTCCTCGGCGGCAGGCAAAGCCTTAGCCCAGACAGGGTTAGGCTTCCGGGCCCCTGCCCTTCCCCTACTCGGAGGGTTGAGGGAAAAGGGCCGTGCAGCTGCACGTACCCCTCTGCTCGAGGTCGCCAGCAAGCCTGCTGACGACCTGACTGCCATGGCAGGGTCCTCCTGCTCTGGCGGCACACCACACTCCTCCTCGTCGAACTCCCCCGAACTGTGGTGTGCTGGCGGATCCGGACCTGTAAACACAGGGCTTACCGATATTCCCGCCTGTGTCCCGGCCTGCGCTGCAGGTACCGCCGATATCAATGGCTCCGGGACTGCTGACCGGCGACCTCGTCCAGACGTCCTCCGGCCCTTGGAACTCCCATCCATGTCCTTGCTGCAAGAAACAAATCAATACAACAAGGACCACCAACTTAAGGTAGGATACTTACCTCAGTGGTTCCCAATGAAGGGCTGGCGAGGAGCGCGCTCCACCGCCAGCCGTCGCAGCAACGCGATACGACGATATGTCGAGCATGCGCGCCGGCGGGCTCTTCACGAAGTCACTCACGTGACTCTGAAATGAAATCAAGAACCAGAGGACATAGGTTTAAGATGCGAGGGGAAAGATTTAATAGGATCCTGAGTAGCAACTTTCCAGAGGCGCTGAATGATTGGCAGCCCCGCCAACAGTCTGTTTGATTTTTTGTCTTTAAAAACATTTTTTAGTGCGTTTTATAAGTTTGTGTATATGTTCTCCGGTTTGTTTTGAGGGGATTTTGGGGGAATACATTTTTTTCAGTTTCTTACCCTGCCGGAGGTGTGATGTTTCCGGGTCATGTTTCCGGTCGCTTTGCAACCTATCATCGATGGAGCTGGGGACCTCCTCGAACTTTCCTTGGGCCCCACCGCAGTGCGTGGACTTACTATCGGAGCCGATCCCTTGCCTGGGATCGTCCCAACCGCAGCCTGCGTACTTACCATCAAGAACCCGCAGTCTCCGGAGAGGCTAGTCGGGAGCTCCGACGAATCCAGAGGCTCGACCAGCCCCGATGCAGGGTTCGATCGCCCGGGCAAAGCCCTGTGGGTTAGGAGTTAGTTCAGAAATACAGGCCCTTCGGCCCACCGAGTCGAAAAGACGAATAATCACCCATACACCAATTCTATCCTACACACTAGAGACAATTTACAAAAGTCAATTAAATTACAAACCTGCATTTCTTTGGGATGTTCGACAAAACCCAAGCAGCTGGAGAAAACCCACGGGGTCACAGGGAGAACATACAAACTCCGTAAGGAACTGTAAGCAACTCTACCGCTGTGCCACTATGCCACCCTAATTATGAAGTGGAAAAAAAAGGTTGCAGTGGTTTAAGTGGTACATAATGTTCACGTTTAGTGTCTCGTCAGGGGAGTGGAATTTGCAGCAGTTACAAGGCCTGATTGAGGCCATGATATGAAAGAACGATACAGTAGATGCTGGAAATCAGAAATGCATGAGGGAATGCTGGATAAGCTAAGCAGGTCAAACAACGTTTTTGAAAGGGAGAGAAGTGATTTCTGATATTAGGTTATTGACCTAAAACATTAATTTTCATTCTGTCTTAGTAGATGCTGGCTGCCCTGCTCAGTGAACCGAGTATTTTCAGCTTTATATCAGATTGGCCAGCAGTTTTTCCTGTCAGCAGCTTGATTTAATGCACTTCTTCTTCAAAAGCTCTTTCAACCTAAAGAAAGCATGTATATCTGCCGCAGAGAATGCCCCGAACTCTAGTTTAGTTTAGTTTAGAGATATAGCGCGGAAACAGGCCCTATGGCCCACTGGGTCTCCGCTGATCAGCGATCCCTGAATATTAACACTACCCTACACACACTAGGGACAATTTACAAGTCAATTAACCTGCACGTCTTTGGAATGTGGGAGGAAAGTTAAGATCTCTGAGAAAACCCACGCGGTCATGAGGAGAACGTACAAATTCCGTACAGACAGCACCCGTAGCTGTGAGGCCGCATCTTTGCCGCTGTTGCCACCATGCATAGTGTGTGGGAAGGAACTGCAGATGCTCATTTATACCAAAGGTAGACACAAAATACTGGAGTAACTCAACGGGCCAGGCAGCACCTCTGTAGAAAAATAATAGGCGACGTTTCAGTCTGAAGAAGGGTCTCGGTCTGGAATGTCACCTATTCCATTTCTCAAGAGAAGATGCGTGAATTGCTGAGTCACTCCAGCATTTGTGTCTATCTTCACCCCTCACTCTGCAGCAAAGCAGCAATTGCTTTGACTGTAGGTGTCCAGCATAGGAGAGGCAGACCTTGTTGTATCTGTGGCTCCTGACTGTGCACTTCGCTGTGCCCATGCATTGTCTGAAGAAAAGTCTCGACCTGAAACGTCACCAATTCCTTCCCTCGAGAGATGCTGCCTGTCCCGCTGAGTTGCTCCAGCTTTTTGTGTCGTACTTCCTGAACGTTCGATTCTCCCTGCATATAGCGTTAGTTTTGCTTTTATTTTTTGAAAATTTTGTTTAAACAGAGTGCATCACGGGGTAGCGTTTCTGGTGTAGTTCACACCGACATCCAGTCCTACTCCCATCAGACGATTAAACGCTGCAACACCTTGTCCTTCACTTTGGTCATGAATTGGAGTGGCACGGTGGTGCAGCGATAGAGTTGCTGCCTTACAACACCGGAGACCAAAGTTTGATCCTGACTACAGGTGCTGTCTGTATGGAGTATGTACGTTCTCCCTGTGACTGCGTGGGTTTCCTCCGGGTGCTCCGGTTTCCTCCCACACTCCAAAGACGTTCAGGTTTGTAGGTTAATTGAGTTTGGTAAAATTGTAAATTGTCCCTAGTGTGTAGGATAGTACTAGTGTGCGAGGTGATTGCTGGTAGACATGGACTTGCTGGGATGAAGCATAGCTCTGTACATCTAAAGTAAAATTAAAGTAAATCTCTAGATCCAGGCATACATGGAACAATATGTCCTTGGAGTATTGAAGGACGTCTCCAAATGGGTCACCATTGTTACACCATCACCCAAGAGCAAATCTCAGATGAGCTCAGTATGATTGTGTTTGTCCTGATTTTGTTGGTTTTGGAGAAGTGCTCCATCAGACCTTGCCAGGGGGTGTATATATCACGTTAGTAGACTGTAGATGACTCTGATGCTGGAATCTTGAGCCAGAAAAACCTCTTCTGGAGAACTCAATGGGTCAGGCAGCATTTGTGGAGCGAAATGGACAGAGAACATTTTGGATTGGGACCCTTCTTCAGACTAAAGGAGGTTTAGAGAGATACAGCATGGAAACAGACCTTCAGCTCACCGAGTCTGTGCTCAACCAGCGATCACCTGCTCACTCGTTCTATCCTACACACTAGGGCCAATTTAAAGAAGCCAATTAACCTGCAAATCTTTGGAGTGTGAAGGAAACCGGATAACCTGGAGAAAACCCACGCAGTCACAGGGAGAACATACAAACCCCATACAGATGGCACCCACAGTCAGGATCGAACCCAGGTCTCTGATGCTGTGAAGCAGCAACTGTACCGCTGTGCCGAGGAAGTTGGATCATGGACACAATCTCACTTGTCTGTGGTGTATGGAGAAGCTGAATAGCGCCTTTCATATTGAAATGGAGGAACTTGCTTATACTGTGCAACTTTATAGGATAGCCAAGTTTATACAGCAGATAGAATCAAACCCTCTCTGCACAAAGGTTCAGAGGCATTAGTGACATCCAAGTAGGCAATGGACAGTAGCTTGCTCAGGTCTCTGCCCTTCTCCTTCAGTTGTCTCAAGCTAGAGACCATGTCTATGGTCAACCACTATGCTCCAATGCTACGCTGCGACTTAAGGTAAACTCTCCCCTCAAAGAGTCAACTGAGGTCAACGTGTCCAGAGAAACATCCTCCTTGCACCCAGCAGATGAAGCCATAAAGTCAGGGTTGTACTGCAAACTAATCAACCCGACCACAACCATTAAGTACCACTTACACTCGACTTATGGTAATACTATTTATTGTCCCCTCATTTCTCTCAATGTCCTGTACCCCAATTAGACTTTAGACCTTAGATATACAGTGTGGAAACAGGCCCTTTGGCTCACCGAGTCCATGCTGACCAGCAATCATTAACATTATTCTATACACTAGGGAAAAATTGAAATTTTACCACAGCCAATTAACCTACAAACCTGTATGTCTTTGGATTGTGGGAGGAAATCGGAGCACCCGGAGAAAACCCATGTGGTCACAGGGAGAACATACAAACACCTTACAGTTCTACCGATTTGCTACAGACCACAGTGGTCAGTGAATCCACTCAATCACAGCTCGTTGGAAGCTGTAGCACCTCAGATTCAGATTCAATTTTAATTGTCATTGTCAGTGTACAGTACAGAGACAACGAAATGCATTTAGCATCTCCCTGGAAGAGCGACACAGCAAATGATTTGAATAAATAATAATAAGTGTCTGGGGGGGGGGGGGGGGGGGGGTGATTGACAGTCACCGAGGTACGTTGTTGAGTAGCGTGACAGCTGCCGGAAAGAAGCTGTTCCTGGTCCTGCTGGTTCGGCAACGGAGAGACCTGTAGCGCCTCCCGGAGGGTAGGAGGGTAAACAGTCCATGGTTGGGGTGAGAGAGGTCCTTGGCGATGCTGAGCGCCCTCCGCAGACAACGCTTGCTTTGGACAGACTCAATGGAGGGGGGCGAGGAACCGGTGATGCGTTGGGCAATTTTCACCACCCTCTGCAATGCCTTCCGGTCGGAGACAGAGCAGTTGCCATACCAAACTGTGATGCAGTTGGTAAGGATGCTCTCGATGGTGCAGCGGTAGAAGTTCACCAGGATCTGAGGAGACAGATGGACCTTCTTCAGTCTCCTCAGGAAGAAGAGACGCTGGTGAGCCTTCTTGATCAGAGTTGAGGTATTGTGGGTCCAAGAGAGGTCGTCGGAGAGGTTGACTCCCAGGAACCTGAAGCTAGAAACACGTTCAACCTCCGTACCGTTAATGTGGATGGGGGTGTGCATGCCGCCCCTGGACTTCCTGAAGTCTACAATGAGCTCCTTGGTCTTCTTGGAGTTAAGGGCCAGGTTGTTGTCAGCGCACCATGCTGCTAAGTGCTGGACCTCCTCCCTGTAGGCCGACTCATCGTTGTTGCTGATGAGGCCAATCACCGTTGTATCATCTGCATACTTGATGATGGTGTTAGTACCATGTACAGGTGTGCAGTCATAGGTGAAGAGGGAGTAGAGGAGGGGGCTCAGCACACAGCCCTGTGGAACGCCGGTGTTCAGGGTGAGGGTTGAAGAGGTGTGCTTGTCTAACCTAACAGACTGGGGTCTGTTGGTTAGAAAGTCCAGTATCCAGTTGCAGAGGGAAGGAGCGATGCACAGGTTACCGAGTTTGGTGATCAATTTTGATGGTATAATGGTGTTGAATGCTGAGCTGTAATCGATGAACAGCATTCTTACGTAAGTGTCTCTGTTGTCGAGGTGGGAGAGGGCGGAGTGAAGTGCCGTTGAGATGGCATCCTCCGTACTCCTATTCTTGCGGTAGGCAAACTGATAGGGATCCAGTGTGGGGAGTAGGCAGCTTTTGAGGTGTGCCAGGACCAGCCTCTCGAAGCACTTGGTGATGATGGGGTTAAGTGCAACTGGGCGGAAGTCGTTGAGGCTTGCCGCAGTGGAGTGTTTTGGCACTGGCACGATGGAGGTGGTTTTAAGGCACGTGGGGACAACTGCCTGGGCAAGTGACAGGTTGAAGATATCAGTCCAGATGTCTGCCAGCTGCGCCGCACAGACCCTGAGCACGCGCCCGGGGATGCCGTCAGGGCCAGCAGCTTTACGTGCATTAGTCCTACTCAGTGCCACGTATACGTCGTAGGGGGTGAGTGTGAGGGGTTGGTGATCGGCAGGTAGCACAGCCTTGATGGCTGTCTCTAGATTGTCCCTGTCGAAGCGGCCATAGAAGTGATTGAGCTCCTCAAGGAAGGAGGCGTCGCTGGATGTGGGGGTGGTGTTGGCGGGTCTGTAGTCCGTGATGGCCTGGATGCCTTGCCACATGCGTCGGGGGTCGGAGTTGTTGTTGAAGTGCTCCTCAATCCTGAGCTTATGGCAGTGCTTGGCCTTCTTGATGCCCCTCTTCAGGTTAGCCCTGGCTGAACTGTAGGCTCGAGCATCGCCTGACCTGAAAGCGGTGTCCCGTGCTTTCAGCAGTAGCCTGACCTCGCTGTTCATCCATGGCTTCTGATTCGGGAATATGGTCACCTGTTTGAGGGAAGTGACACTATTGATGGTGGAGTTTATAAAGTCCAGAACAGAGGATGTGTAGGAGTCACCTGTTGGAGATTCACAGTCACTGGGAAAACATGTACCGTGCAGACAGAGGCCGAGGTCAGGATTGAAGCACCCGTAGTCCTGCATGGATGGTGCAAGTTGGAAGTTGCAGTGAGATCATGTCTTTTGCTTCTAAACTCTAGAGAACAATTTATTCCAGCCGATCTCTCCTCATACAGCAAACCTGCCATGACAGGAATCAGCCTAGTTGGTTCAGGTTACATTGTCTCTACGGATACTATATAATTGTTGCAAGGGTTAAGAAGCCAAGACTGTAACCAGTGTTCCATGTGCTGTCTGAGTAAGTGACTGGTCATTGCAGTCAGTCCATTTCCCTTTGTGCCTGCTTCATGTGACAATAAAGGAGTGCCTCATGTCCTTTGGGAGTGCACCTGTCATCCAGTACAGAAGGGGGAGCCCTTGGGAGTGCTCTGGCAGAGATGCATTCATGCATCTGACGGCTTCTGGTGGAACTTCCTCCTTCCCACGAGATCTGCCATTTTCCGGGTCATCAAAGGGTTTTGCAGAGCTCCTCGATTGTTGGTGTAATGTCAAGTTCCCAATGGCGCTCGAAGCTGACTATGGCAGTGGTGGTCACATCAGAGACAGAGATATCATAGTTTAGAGATACAATGTGGAAACAAGTCCTTCGGCCACCAAGTCCGCGCCGACCAGCTATCCCCGCACATTAACACTATCTTACACACATGAGGGACAATATACATTTATACCAAGCCAATTAACCTACAAACTTGTAAGTGTTTAGAGGAAATAGAAGATCTCGGAGAAAACCCGTGCAGGTCACGGGGAGAATGTACAAACTCCATACAGACAGCACCCGTGGCCGGGATCGAACCCGGATCTATGGCGCTGCAAGCACTGTAAGGCAGCAACTTTACCGCTGCACCACCATGCCGCCCTCTCTGGCATACAGCTCTGAATAATGTCCCATCCACTGCTCCTTAGGCTTTGTCTGGTTGGTTATGATTTCCCTGTTGAGGACTGACTGGCTTGTTCTGACTTGGCCCCAGTACATTTATTATCCACACTGAAGAGAAGTAATAGGTGACGTTTCAGGTTGAGACCCTTCTTTGGACTAAAGAAGGTCGAAAGGAGGGTTCCGACCCGAAATGTCACCTGTTCCTTACCTCCAGATATGCCTGACCTGCTGAGTTACTCTAGCAATTTGTGTCTATCTTCGGTGTAAACCAGCATCTGCAGTTCCTTCCTACACCTTTATGATCCAATCACATTTGCCTCTGACTTTGTCTGTACTTCCAGATTAGTATATTTTAGTTTCAAGTTACAGCACGGAAACAGGCCCTTCGGCCCACCAAGCCCGTGACGATCAGCACTCCCCATACGCTCGCACTATCCTACACATAAGAGCTAATTTACAATTCTTACTGAAGCCAATTAACCTACAAACCTGCATGTCTTTGGAGTGGAGGAAACTGGAGCTCCTGGTTAGAAGTCACGGGGAGAACGTACAAATTCCGCACAGACAGCACCTGTAGTCCGGATCGAACCCGGGTCTTTGGTGTCGTAAGGCAGCAACACTACCGCTGCACCACTGACCCTGCGACGTCTGGATATCTTCACTTACCTACAGCCAATAATCATTGACAGAGAAAAAAATACAATGTTGTGGAGGAACTCAATGGACCAGGTAGCATCTGTGGAGGGAATTACCTCCATAGACGCTGCCTGACTGACGAATCCCTCCAGCACTTTGTGTTTAACTCAAGAGTCCAGAAACTGCACTGACTTGTGTCTCCATTTATTGGCAGTATCGTGCTGTTTGTTAAACTGTGTTTCTGGCTACTGTCAGTATCGTTTGGCTAGGGGTTACCTTTCAGCTGTTATAGGCAGTGTGCTTTGGAATGATGACTGGGATAATCTCACTTAATTAAGCCTTAAACCAGTCATTTTTCATGCCTCGTTGTTTGCCAAAAACTGACGGGACTACGCTGTGGATGGCATTCCTTAATTGTTCCCATTTCTCCTGAATATTCATAGTCACAAAGTCACACAGCAAGGATAAAGGCCTTTCAGCCCAATTTGCCCACACCGGCCAACATGTCCCATCTACACTAGTTCCACTTGCCTGCATTTGGCCCATATCTCTTCAAAACCCGTTCTATCCATGTTCCTAAATGTTTCTTAAACGTTGCGATTGTACCTGCCTCAACTACCTCTTCTGACAGCTCATGCCTAGCTCGTTTTCTAACATTCTCTTTTACTTCAAATTTCCTGGATTAGAAACATAAAACCATAGAAAACAGGTGAAGGAGTTGGCCATTCAGCCCTTCGTGCCAGCCCTGCTGATAATGGCTGATCATTTCAAATCAGTGCTTTTTCCCCATATCCTTTGATTCCATTAGCCCTGAGCTAAATCTAACTCTCTTGAGAACATCAACATCAGCTCTCTTGAAAACAACTTTAGCACAGACAAAGCACAAAGTAGAAGAGGGAAAGCGGAGATTGTGGGCAAAAATGTGAAGTGCATTAAACTCAGCCGAGAGAAGGCTTCTAGTTGAAGCTTTAATATAAATACGTCATGAACTGCAGATGGACCAAGTATGATTGTCACAGTCTGGGAAGATTCAAAGACGTTAAGATGTTTGGAACTCAAAGTAGAGCACATGCAGTCACATCGGTAGAGTTGTTGCCTTACAGCAACAGAGACCCGTGTTTGATCCGGACTATCAGTGCTTGTCTTTTTGGAGTTTGTACGTTCTCTCCATGACCTGTGTGGGTTTTCCCTGGGAGCTCCGGTTTCCTTCCACTCTCCAAAGATGTACAGGTTTGTAGGTGAATTGATTTAGTATATATTGTAAATTGTCCCTAGTGTGTAGAATAATGCTAGTGTGCGGGGATCGCTGGTCGGTGCAGACGCGGTGGGCGGAAGAGCCTGTTTCCGCGCTTTATCTCTAAACTAAACTAAAAGAAATGTTATGGATATAGGAGAAAATGCCAACGCAGGAACAAAAGCAATCAATCAGACTGCTTGAGTGAATCATAAAATGAATAGTTTAATAATGCTGCCTGAGCCGCTGAGTTACTCCAGCACTTTGTGTCTTTTTTTTGGTTAGCCAGCATCTGCAGTTCCTTGTGTCTACAGTTTAATAAGAGAACACAAGTGATGTTCCACCATGTTCACTACAACATGTGGTGCCTAATTGCATTAATCCCATTTACCAGCCTTAGGTACATAGCCTTCTATGCCTTGGCAATTCAAATTAATTCAACCTCAATCCAGCAGAAGGAAAGACTTCCTTCTTTCCCCTTGGCAGGGCCTGGGGAAAACTAAGGAATATGGAGAGGGGACATAAGGAACTGTAGATGCTGGAATCATGAACAAAACACTAAGTGCAGGAGGAACTCTGTGGAGCAGGCAGCATCTGTAGAGGGAATGGACAGGGGGTGTGTTTGGGTGCGGGATCTTTCTTCAGTCAAAATCATCCTGCTGGTGATAATAACTTTTATAAATGGATCAGAAAGAGTTCTGGTATTTGCTAACATCAGCGGGCTCTGTCTTGTAGGTGAGCACATATCGACTGACATTTAATTCCTCACATCAGACAAAAGATACATTTTACAATGAGCTTGAAGCCACCATCAGACAGTTTCCTACACATGAATAGTTCGATCAACTTGATGACTATAATACAAGACTGGGTATTGACAGCTGGTCAAACAGCGTGGTTCACTGAGGCAGCAGGAAAATACCTGAATATCTGCAAATTTTCCAGCTTTTCAATTCTATTAATCTTAGCTGAGCATGTTTGCAAATCAGCAAAGAGAGCAAAGGGACTTTTTTTGTCTTGACCACAAGGATAAAGAAAAGATTATAAATAGATGCTGAGGATTTTTCACAAAAAGGTTTTCTTAAAATTGAACTCTACAATAGAGGTAAGGAACTCAAAAAGTTATAATTCAAAAGGTCTTAAGGAATAGTAGAATTAGGCCATTCGGCCCATCAAGTCTACTCCTCCATTCAATCATGGCTGATCTATCTCTCCCTCTTAACCCCATTCTCCTGCCTTCTCCCCATAGGCTCTGACCCCCGAATTAATCAAGAATCTATATATCTCTGCCTTAAATATATCCACTAACGGCCTCCACAGCCCTCTGTGGCAACAAATTCCATAGATTCACCACTCTCTGACTAAAGAAATTCCTCTTCATCTCTGAGGCCATGAACTCCAGTCCTAGACTCTCCCACTAGTGGAAACATCCTTTCTACATCCACTCTATCCAAGCCTTTCATTATTCTGTACGATTCAATGAGGTCCCCACTCATTCTTCAAAGCTCCAGTGAGTATAGGTCCAGTGCCAACAAATGCTAATCATAGGTCAAATACTAATTCCTGGGATCATTCTTCTAAACCTCCTCTGACACCGGTTCTATTTATTTGCTGCGTTGCCACATTTTCTCTTTGAATCTCTCTTTTTTTTCCTTTTCAAAAAACTTTATTCAGCACAAACGCATGATGCATCACATCAAAATTACAATCAGAAGTTGCAATGGATCAAATAATCATTATAGTCCAATGATGCATTCATTATTTACGATACTCTTAAGCCCACGTGGTGACCGGCACCCACGGAAGGCCTCCAGGGTCCGCGTGGACACCGCGTGTTCCCTCTCCAGGGACACACGAGCACGGATGTAGGCCCGGAAGAGGGGCAGGCAGCCGACTCTAGCCTGACCATCGACCGCCCGCTGCAGCATCCCGATCTCTCCTGTCAAAAGCCTTCTCCTGATCAAGAGACAGAAAAGCAGCTGACTGACCAGTACCCTGGGCTAGATGAATCAGGTCCCTAACCAGGTGGATGTTATCCTGAATGGACCGGCCAGGGACTGTATAGGACTGGTCAGAGTGAATCAGTTGAGGCAGCACGGAGCCCAGGCAATTTGCCATTGCCCGTGCAAAAACTTTGTACTCTGTACATAGGAGAGAGACCGGGCGCCAGTTCTTCAACAAGCGAAGTTCACCCTTCTTGGGCAGCAGGACGATGACTGCCCTACGCCACGAGAGAGGCATCTCCCTGGTCGCCAGGCTCTCCCCCAGAACCAACATGTAATCACCCCCCAGGATATCCCAGAAAGCTCTAACAAATTCTACCGTCAACCCATCCAGCCCAGGGGACTTGCCCCTCCTGAGCTGATGCAAGGCACGAGTCAACTCCTCCAACGATAAGGGGCCATCAAGAAGTTCGGCCACCTCCCTATCTACAGTCGGTAGACCCTCCCACAGGTCCCACTGAGCCTCCCCACTGAATCCATCTGCTGAGAGACCCATAAAAGTCTAAAGCTACTGACTAAAGCACTGATCTTCTCTGGATCTGTGACAGAGGAACCATCATCCGCGAACATCTCTATGAGCTGTTTTCGAGCTCCCCGCCCTTTCTTCAGAGAGAAAAAGAAAGGTGAAGCTCGGTCCAGATCGCGCGGCATCTGGACCCGCGACCTCACGTAAATGCCTCGGGACCGCTCAAGCAGCAGGCTCCTCAAGGCTTTCTTCTTCTCCTGAAGCTCTCCCCATTCACAGGAGTCCTCATCAATCCGACCCAGGCGGGACTCTGAATCCAGTAGCTCCCTCTCGAGCCTCTCGACTGCTGAGTCCCGCCTTCCGGTCGACCCCCACGTGCACTCCTTAAAAAGAGACTGATGTGAACTTTCCCCACATTCCATCACTGCCTAAGGGAAGAGAAGCTCATCTGCCTCTCTCTCCACTTGACCTAAAACCGGCTGAATGACTCCCGGAAACACCGATCCTCCAGCAGTCAGTTATTAAAATGCCGTGTGCGCGCCGGATCAAAGTCCACACGCACCAGACAATGGTCCGAGGACGGCACCAGCCGCATTGAGGCCACTGTGACACGGGAGACAATCGCACCGGAAATGTCCATACGATCGATGCGGGAACCACCCCCCTCAGACCTCTGCAAAAAAGCATTGGAATTAGGGTGGAGGTTCCGCCATGCATTAACCAGCTCAAAGGAATCAATCAAACCTCTCAACTTCTTCGCTACAGCAGGGGCACACCGAGTACCAGCACGTCAAGTGTGCAATATAAATCCCCTCCAAGGAAGACACACTCTAACAATAGTGCTTAACAGAGCAGTCCCCTCCTGAAGTAGGCCGGCCTGCATTGTGCCGGTGCTGGGGGCATACACGTCAATGAAATGCAACGGCATGCCATCCAGGCTCAAGGTCAGGTAAAGCAAATCACCTGGCATAAATTCCTGCACCTTCAGGATCTCTGGCCAACAGAAAAACTACTCCATTGGAATTCGTGCTGAGGTGGCTCATGTGAACCCCGTTTCCCACTCCAGTCACCCGGTGGGTTTGTCATCTCTTGAGGAAAACACACTGCATATTTCCACTCACCCAACTTCCCTCCCCCCCTTCACCCTTCCCCTGCACCTCGCAATCAGCCACCACCACAGGTTCAGGACGTAGGGGGCGGGGGCCATCACTGCCCCAGGTCGCCAAGGAACTTGTAGCTCCAGATGGGTTAGCATTGCCGCCCCGGGTCACTGAGGCAGAGCTAGCAGCCCCAGCCGAGTCAGCAGTACCACCCCGAGCCACCGAGTCACAACCGGCCACCCCGGACGGGCCAGCAATGCATTCCTGGGCCGCTGCGTTAGAATTTCGAGCAGTGGCCCGGTGATTGGGACACTCCCTCCGGAGATGTCCAAACCCTCGGCACGCATGACACCGTGTGTCTCCCCAACTCCAATACACGCGCCTTATGCTCCACAACAAAGCTTCACTCAGCGCCTAACCCCGCTTCCACCTTCACAAAAACCCGCCTTTTGAAACGCAAGACCCCTTTTTCTTACGGGTCATTCCCGGGGCGCATAAGCCTAATAAGCTTAGACCGCACCTCCCGTATCTTTGCCAAGTGTGGAAGAGGTTTTGCATCCCGGAGAAACGTGGGACAATTCCGCAGGAGAACCAGTTTCACAGTGGACACCCACGGATCCACCGGTATATAGACCCCCTCCACGGTGAGCCTCCTCTCCAACGCTAGGGCCACATCCTCCTGGGACTTTAATATCAGCTCAATCTTCCTTCCTGCAATCTCGGAATAGGCAATAACATCCTTCTTGAAAAGGTCATGCAAGCCCTGCTCCACTGGAACCCGGTTTGGGCCAAGTCCCGTATATATCCCAAACCAAGTCAACATCAGGCTCATTCCCAAATGACCTCGAAACCGCCCCCGACGCCGCAGCTGCGTAACTCCGATCCCTAGGCCGAGCCTCCGCCATCTTGACAGTGGCACAAACCAGCTCCATGGACAGCAGCAACTCAGCTCAAACGTGAATCTCAGAGACAGTCACAGTCTGGATAAGCAACAGAAGCAGTTTCCTCCAGCCGAAGTAATGAAAGTCCACAAGCTCAACTCCACAGTCTGGAGCAGCTTTTGGAAGGCTCTTTAAAGCCCTGCCGGAAGCAAAAATTACCTTCTTCACATTATGCCCAGGCAGCTGCACTGTGCAAAACAGTACTGGGACAGAGAATCGGTGCTAGAAACGTCAAAGACACCAAAGTCTTTCCTACCCACCACCTCCAGGCACTCTTGGCGATCCACCAGCCACGGCCGTTCCCACGGCGGTGCAGAAGAACTCAGCAATTCCACACTAAATGGAGAAATCCTTAAACAAAGGAAAGTTTCAGCAGTCCGACGTTAGGTGAAACTAATAAATCTCACTGCCCCTGTCCCTCTTACTTCAACAAGAACCTTGAAAGGTCGCTTCTAAACTTCTCAGCCGCCGGAGCTGAGGAAGTCACGGCCTCTCTGTCTCTCTTTGTCTCTCTCTCCACTGTTACTGAATACTGCTGCCATTTTCCGCTGTTATTTGTTGATAGGCACTTGGTGCTCCTTGCTTTACTCCCTTTTGCAATCATCCACAGATTCTCAGTATCGATACTTGCAAATAATTGTTACATCTCAACATTCCCCATTTCTGCCAGGAGATCAACAAGCGAGAATAATAACAAATAGCACCTCAAAGCTTAGTATTTCTAACATATATGTTTTCAGTCGTAACTCAGTGTGAATGTCGTTGGAATGTGCTGCTGCCTCTGACATATGCTGATGATAAGTTGTTGGCTTGAATCATTAACTCTGCTTCACAGATGCTGCCTGACCTCCTGTGTGTTTCCTGCATTTCCTCTTTTTATTTTCTTCATTCCCAATCTTCTTCCATGCTTAGATTCTTTCAAAATTAACTTTATTGAAGATTTTGCAGATCTGAGTGCATTTTGCCCAGATATTTTACAGCCAATATTTGGAATATAATAAAACAAAAAATGCAGGATTACTGGTAAATCTTCCTGAAACCAGAAATTCATTACACTGCTGTTTTAAAGCAATTTGTTACATTCTTATCTTTGCAGCAGCTTAGTTTAGATAATTCTTATTGTCACGTGTGTTGAGGTACAGTGCTTGCGTGCTAGTCAAAGAAAAAACTGGACACGAATACAATCAAGCCGTCAACAGATGAACAAAAAAGAATACATCATCTAGTGCAAACCTAAGACATATTGTTATTATTATGGGAAACAACTGCAGATGCTGGTTTAAATCGAAGGTAGACACAAAAAGCTGGAGGACAGCAGCATCTCTGGAGGGAAGGAATGGGTCAAGACCATTCTTGAGCCCTCACCCACTCACTCTCTCCGGAGATGCTTCCTGTCACGCTGAGTTACTCCAGCAATTTGTGTCTATCGTTTGTGATTATTATTAGTTGTTTTCACCAATAATCATTTGATTGAACTCACACAAGATCAGGATGAAAACGGTGAATGAGCGCACGTAGAACCATAATGTTGTCAGGTCAATGATGTTTACATTCTTAGTTTAGTTTAGTTTACAGATACAGCACGGAAACAGGCCCTTCGTCCCACCGAGTGCATGCCGACCAGCGATCCCTGCACATTCGCACTACCCTACACAGACGAGGGAAAATTCAACATTTATACCAAGCCGATTGACTTACAAATCTGCACGTCTTTGGAGTGTGAGAGGAAATGGAAGATCTCGGAGAAAACCCGCGCAGGTTACGAGGAGAACGTACAAACTCCGTACAGACAGCACCTGTAGTCAGGATTGAACCCGGCTCTCCGGCGCTGTGAGTGCTGTAAGACAGCAACTTACAGCTGTGCCACCATGCCGCACTACACTTGCACCCTACTGTGTGGATTGGAGCTCCTCGTATCCTACAACTGAGTCATTTTGAAGAATCTTCCTCACTGGTATCAAATAATTTTAAGGTCATTTTTTTATGATGTTGTTAGTAAATAAATTGTAATTTGTGCATTGATAACCTCTGGAAACAGGCACTTCCTGAGAATGGGAATTTAACTGGAATACCAATCCTCTCAAATCGAACTTCTCACTTCCTATATTAGTTTGAGAGATTGGAGCGAGGTGCTTGCACATTCCAAAGAAGTTCACACGTTTGGCTTGAACATGGCAGAAAATGTATTGAAAGAGGAAATCTAATTACTAGGACTGTCACAGCAGAGGGAGGTTTCTGATCCTTGAAGTTATTTCAGGAATGTTTCACACTTTGTTTTCAAGGCTTCAAGCCTCTGTCACAAGCGACAAATTAAATAAACCAAATCTCACTTTCTACCCAGTACTAGGATTTGTTTGTTAAACTAATTCCGAGATTACGGATAACTTCAACCAAATGAAAGATGGAGGAAACCACAATGTTTTGATACTCCTCAGGATTCCCTAAGGATAGTGAAATATATTGTCATCGCCGATCAACTGGACCCCGACAACTTGCATTCGATTTCCAAACACACTTTATTTACTGTGTAGGAAGGAACTGCAGATGCTGGTTTAAACCGAAGATTGACACAACAAGCTGGAGTAACTCAGCGGGACATGCTTTCTCTCTCCATCCCTGTTTATCATTGATCCACACCAACCACATAGTGAAAGATCGTGGCGGATGACAGTGGCCAGTGATTGTAGCGTTTCGTCTGCAGGTATTTGTGCCACTAGGGTGTCTAAGCCCGCGGATGGAAGGTGGGAGACCATCATAACCGTGAAGATCAATCTTTAATCCATAGGCAAACAGGAACATTCAAACAGTCAGCCATTCTCATCGAGCTCCGTTGGCTTGTGAGAGAGAGAGAGCGAGTTGGCCGACCTTGCTAGTGTAAAGCTGTGTAGTACCATAATACCATGTAACGGGTGGCAAGCACATATGTGTAGTGGAGATTATAAATGGCATGGATTAATAAGGGTTAATCTACATCCTTCCTCAGGCATCATTCTTGTAAACCTCCTCTGGACCCTCTCCAGAGGCAGCACATCCTTCCGGTGATATGGGGCCCTCATTTGTGAAGGGAATACCCAAATACATCACCCATTGATCCTTATTCTTCAAATCTTTATCAGACGGGGCACTATTAAACTCTGCACAATTCGGCTCATGAATAAGTTGGAATTTCAAACATGGTCTTGAGCTGATTTGGTACAGTGATCATTGGAAGTTATAATTGAACAGCAAGCTTGGATGAAACTGCCTAATGTTACCCTCCATTGCTTCAGATTGGAAAGTGGATAAAACAGCTTTCCACGTGATTGCGGTTGTCTGCACATTGGGTCAGAATAACCCTTACCTGGAATATTGAACTGTTGGCTTGGATTCCTGCAACTCCCTCTCTGCATCTTTCCGACCAAGTATATGCGCATGATAAATTCATATTTCAAGCTGTTAGATTTTAATTATTACCGATGAAATAAGTTCCACTGATCCACCCAGCCGTTCTAGATATCAAGATGGCCTGATTAATTGGATAGTAAAATGGCAGGTGAAATTTGATTCCGAGTAGTGTTAGATATTCTCCTTGGGGAGCTATTGATGAGACTATGGAATGTATTATAAATCAAAGAATATTAAGCGGTGTGAAGGTCAGCGTACATCCACAGATGTGAAAAATGGAACAGGACAGTCCATAAGGTGTTTCAAAAGAATAAAAAAATGTTATTCCTTATTAGCCAAATCATAGAATATGCAATCAGGAATATCACTTCATATTCCAGCGTCTGCAGGCTCCAGTGTCACATGAAAACAGCATTCAACCCTAGTCAGGCCGCAGTTTGGGAAAAAATACTTTTCTGTTCATTGCTTAACAAAGCTGTAGGGAAGTCAGTCTGGAGTTCTCTTTCAACAAGGAGCTGAATGTGTTCATAAGTTCATAAGTGATAGGGGAGGAATTAGGCCACTCGGCCCATCAAGTCTACTCTGCCATTCAATCATAGGCTGATCTATCTTTCCCTCTTAACTCCATTCTCCTGCCTTCTCCCCATAACCCCTGACACTCGTAAGAATTAAGAATGTATATATTTCTGCCTTCAAGGTGTTCATTGTCTCAGACTCCACAGCTGCCTATGGCAATGTATTTCACAGATTCACCACCCTCTGACCAAAGAAATTCCTCCTAAATGAATGTTCTTTAATTCTGAGACAATGCCCTCTGGTTGTGGACTCTCCCATTAGTGGAAACATGCTGTCCACATCCACTCTATCCAGGTCTTTCACTATTTGGCAAGTTTCAATTAGGTCCCCCATCATCCTTCTAAACTCCAGCGAGTAGAAGCACAGTGCTGTCAAACGCTTATCATATGTTAGCCCACTCATTCCTTCTTCCTTGTAAATTTTCAGTGGTGCTATGGTTTTAAATGCCTGAAAACTGGCATATTTCATTTACAGGAGGAACTAAAGAAAGGTCTTGATCCAAAATGTCACCCATTCCTTCTCTCCAGAGATGCTGCCTGTCCTGCTGAGTTACTCCACTATTTTTTGCTTATCCTCTGCTCAAGGATGAACAGCTGCTTTAAAGCAAGTTGAAGGGTATGTACCTCACCTTAGTTCCTGTACGGGAGTCCACCGATGAAGCAAGGCTGGGATTTTATTCTGATGACTTTGAAGATGCATGCAAGTTCTTTCTGGCATTCATGGTGATTACTTACATTCAAGTTTGCAACCTCTAACATTGCTGTAGCCCACTGTCCTGCAGTTACCTTTCAAGCCTGCACCATCTCCCACCCACCTCAATGGCAGAGCACAACTAATCCCACCACAAGAAATTACAGTTTATACCACCAATGGTTAAATCCCCTGCTGAGCAGCCGATCATAGCTTAGGATTTGCACTGCTCACACGATACTGGTGAATAGTCTCAAGATGGCAGCAGCTGCGGATGCAGTGATATAACTGCTGGTGAAAGGATTTGGGTCTGACCTCCTGCGTCCCTGAAAAAGGCTCTGGGAGTGAGGAGGTTGGCTGCGGGAGGAACCCGCGGGGCATGAAGACTGAAGGGTAGCCGGATGAGGTGAGGGAGGACGGTTCGTGGGTTGATGTGGCCGGATTGAGGCATTGGTGGAGTGGGCCACTGGAAGCCCTGCCGCAGCCTGGGGCTTGACTGGATTGGGAGCCACTCCAAGAAGCCGAGCATGCCGATCGGACGAGGTCCGCAGCAGCACGGAGCGGTGGAGCAGCAGTGGAGGACAACTTTGCATGGCCAGGCTGACCCCGCAATATCACCAGGACAATGGGCATTTAAAACTCTACATTTGTGACAACTCAGTACAGTTTAGTTTATTGTCACGTGTACTGAAGTACAGTGAAAAGCTTTAGTTGTGTGCTAACCAGTCAGCAGAAAGACAATATATGGTTACAATTTAACCATTTACAGTGTATAGATATATGATAAGAGAATAATGTTTCGTGCAAGGTAAAGCCAGAACATTCCAATCAAGGAATAGTCCGAGGGTCACCAATGAGGTAGATAGAAGAACAGCACTGCTCTCTGCTTTTGGTACTTTAGATTTGAATCTTGAAAAATGGCACCAAAACATGGCGAATCTTGTGTACTGTCTCAATGTACTGTTCCTATGCATGTGCTTAAATATGATTGTGCTTCTGTATAGTAATATCTTTGGTGAACTGTAAGCAAAAGAGGAATCCCACTGTGCCTCGGTATTTGTGACAATAAATTGGCATTGACCAATTAATGCAGTTCTTGTGTGCAATTACACACAGTGTCAGGATCTCAGCCATGTAATGACTGCCAGTGCTGTGTCCATTAGAAACTCGCTCCACTGCAGGCCTGAATGAAACTGGTACTGGGCCACAAACAGCGCCACTCAGAGGGTGCTTTTTAGCACCCAAGGTTTTGAGGACAATTTGTTTGTTACTTGGTGCTGACCCATACCAATGATGAGAAAGATAAGTTGAAGACTTATAAATTGTAAGGTTGTTAATCCTGGCTAAATTGGGGCAGTCGTGGCATTAAAATTGAGTAAGGGTTTAAGTGCTGCTTTTTTCATTTTGGTCAAGTTAAATGTGCCTTTGCAGAACTGAGACAAGCTGCTGAATGGTGCCAGCATGTCTATGGCCCAGATAAGTGCTGCAGAGAAAGAATGGGACATCTGCAGCGTTCTTACAATGAGGTGGAAAATGCATAGAGCTAATTGGGTCAATGCAAATTGAGTGTACATAGTATATATATTGTTGCAAGATGCTTACCCGATTCATTGCCGATTGGTTGAAATGATGAGCCTTGGAGGAACTGTTTGAATCCCAGGGCACATGCTGCACTATTCATTTGTGTTTGCTTCCTTCTAGAAGCTTCTTACAAATACAATGTATTCAAGATTGTATTATTGGGTTAGGGAACTGTCACTCATGTACTGTTGTAATCGATATGTTTTATTAGACTGTACAGAGACCACCCCCATGTGGTTCGGTCCCTCAAGGTTCGGGGACCTATAAAAGGCAGCCCCCACAAGCTCCTTGGTTGATCTTCTGGAAGAACGCTTGTGACTGCATGACCGTTTGGAGTGTTTCTGCTTGCACGAGGCTAGAAGGGCTTGGCCAAGCAGATACAAGGGGAACTGTTGTTGTGTTATCTAAAATAAAGTTTAATTGCTCAAGTGCTTGAATCAGTATTTTATTGACTGAAACTACACTGGGGGGAGCTTAGAATTAGCTATTTACATTCGGGGCTCATCCGGGATGTCAACGGACCGCCACACACAAGATTGCAATTAAGGTTGTTGAGCTGTTCCCGATCGCGAGTGCAGAAATCGGCGCCACGGTGCGGTTTTTGCATTGATTTTCTGCACTTCGCTAGTCGGAGCAGATCGATCATTCGTGGGCTTGGGAATGGGTTAAATGCCCCCTCCTTTGGGTTAGAGGCCCATAAAAGTAGAGTTGGTTTAGAGGCCCGCTCCTTTGGGTTAGAGACCTGCAAAACTCAGGCCCGAGGTCCAGCCCAGAGTTGGATATCTGATTGGCAGGATATTTAAAGACAAACTGTGTATAAGTGTTGCTAAGCGGTAAAGTACTGCGTCGTGCTGGGGGTGCAGATTGGAAGGGCGCGCTCTGAAAATCGGCATCGACTGCCAGCGTGAAGAGGCTATGGGCTAACACCCGATACTTAGTAGGTAAAAAGGGAAATCCTTTGCTAAGGTGTACCTAGGTGGGTTAAAATCCCCGCCTGCGTGAGATATCTGGATCCCTGTAAAACGGAGGAAGGAATCTCGAAACGTATCGGGAATTCAGTGAAAGTAAATTAGTTAAAAGTACTTTAATCAATCTGAAAATTTCATGTTCCAAGAGATGTTCCGTGCAAATTTTGAATTCGATTCAAATTCAATAATATTCAGTTTCTGATATTGAGGTGCTAGTTAATTCCTAGTGCATATATCTTTCCTTCCAAATTAACTTGTGTACAAATCTCTTGTAAAAACTTGTTAATAGACCTTTCAGAGGTATTTTTTTTAAAGTGTGAATCGATTTCAATTTGAAGTGTATATATTTCTTTCCAGATTTACCTGAGCATAATGAAGCTTTAAAGTAGTAGTTACAGTGTATTAAGATTGCCGGTATTGCATAGTATTTACTGTGTACTGTGTATTGTTTTTGTTTTAAATTTCACATGTTAGAAACGCTGGTTTGAATCGGCTGTAGAGGTAAATAGTTGATTAAGACAGCTATTGTAATTGATGTCCAAATCTCTGCTGATCAACCAGGAGCTCGTACCCCCTCTGATCGAGTGTTGATTAATACCTGATAGCGAAGAGTAAATGAGAGAAGGGAACCTGTTTTTTTTTGTGAAAAGTAACCGGACTGGAAAAAGCACCCCTAATTCTGAGAACTTCGAGAGGAGGGATAGAGGTTCCCTAATAGAAGTCCAGTCTTGTGTTAAAGAAGGAACTGCAGATGCTGGAGAATCGAGGGTTACACAAAAAGCTGGAGAAACTCAGCGGGTGCAGCAGCATCTAAGGAGCGAAGGAGATAGGCGACGTTTCGGGTCGAGACCCTTCTTCAGACCCGTCTTAGAAGTCCAGTCTTAGCAGGAGGAAAAGTAGTCAATTAAGAAGGAGTATCCCTCAGCAAAGAGTCCCCTAGGAAGGGAAGTCTTCGGTATCAGTGGGAGCGGTTCACTTGTTGATAACAGCGCAACCTGGGATTGATTTGTTTTTGGAACTGCACAGTCACTGAATGTGATATTAGATGAATGATTGTGGTCTTTGTAGGAGTGTGGTTGTGCATGATAATAATAAGTGGTGTGATTTCTTGTCAGTGTACGGTGTTGCTTGTGTGTTTGGAGCTCATTTTCATGTGTTTTGATTGAGGGTTAAACAGGCTGCGGGAAAGTGTTTGATTGTGCTCGAATGTGGTTGATTGTTCCCTGGGGTACTCTGACCTTTGGATGACTGAGGATTGTGGAAACTGTAAGGTTGAAAGTGTGTGGACTTGTGGGAGATAGGAGAAGAATTTGAATAAGAAATTAGGATTGGTTGTGCAAAGGAGTAAAGAACAGCGAGGCGGTGAACGCTTCAGAGCCATTAGCCACTGTTCAGGAGCAAGCTCAATAACATTAGGGATTGAAAGGGAGGTGAATTAATGGAAAGGAGTGAAGGACTTAGGAATTCTGTTTCGGTTGTTCGGTGGCATGGGGAATAGCCTAGAAGAGATATGACAGAATATGCTAGGAGCCCATTGCAAATAATGTGCAATTAATTCCCTAACAAGGCATAGTAATTAAGAGATTTGCCAGGAGCGCTAAATAAGAAATTAGGAAACAAGGTAGGGCCACCGGGGGGCATTAGGACCATAAAAGGGTTAAAATACATAGAGCAAATTATTTGGCAGCATTGTATTAGTGAGAGCGCAAAGGAATTATTAGGATTATGGATGAAATATTATGAGGAACGAAAGGCGAATAAAGAGGTTAGGAGAATGGCGAGTTGGGAAAAGGCGATTTCTAAACTCGGAATAGAACTGAAAGAGGATGAAGTAGATCGACCTCCAGGCAGTAGGAAGGACAGGAGTGGAGATTAAGGAACGCACACGGAACAGGGAAGAGGTAGATCTTCTGGAAGGAAACTAGTCCCTGTAAATTTAAAGTTTAGGGATCCGATGTTTGGTGTTGACTTCGAGGGGGAAGGAGATGAATATTTGGAAGAATGGACAAACGTTAATGCTAGTGGGAATTCGCAGCTACCATCATGTTCCTCTTGCATTTCCCAGGCTACACTTGCACCTTATATAACTTATGTCCATAATAAATATTCCAAGTCTGCAGAACCTAAACTTCTGCTGATACTACATCTGAGCATACTTTACCGAGAGCAGCGACTGGGGTGCCAGATTATTTGACTCTATCCACACCACCATTAACATATCGTCCAGTAGCTTATGGTACCAGGAGTAGAACGAAGAGGTTATCCCCAGTATTTAAAGAAAATGAAGGTATGATAGATATTGTGCAACCGCCAGAATATTTCTGTGAGCCACAACCTAGACAGATTATACGAGCAGTGAGAAAGAGGAATTAATTATTTGGACAGTATCAGGAGCCCCCTAGCAAATGTGAAGATTCATCTGAGGGGAGACAGTGATTGAAGGTAGCGAGATAGATTTTGATGTAACCGAAAGTCTACAAATTGAACAGATATCCCATTGACAGTTTCCAGTTAGGGAAGTGCTGAGCTCAGCCTTTGATTCGACCAGCACAGTAGGTATAAACATTCCCTGTACCACAAATGTCCATACTCCGTGGAAGCCCCATGAATTAATGGCAGCGCTAAACAAAATCCCTGATAGAAGGAAGTCACCTGCTGCCTTTATAGATTATTTAAGAACCACAATGCATGTATATCATTCAGATTCTCGAGACCTGTGGGAGACCATGCCACAAGTAATTACTCCAGCTGAAAACACCATATTTCTGGTAGCCCTAGCACACCCAACATATGAAGCATTGGCAAACATAATATTAAATGATAGTGCAAGAGAAGATGCTGTGTTAACGGCCCTTGCAAACACTTTTCAAAAGCCAAGTGATTTAACATGAATTCTGGAGATAAAACCAGAAAAGGGGAATTAGTTTACTCAAACCAACCCATTTTCTCAGTCCTAACCTACGAACTTGTCCAGGAATTGTGGACTTGGAAATATGAACCCTACCCCTTCAAGTAATTTACCAGAATGAAATAATTGGATGTATTAACATTGTAAAAACTGAACATCACATAAGAAAAAAATGTAACGTTCTATAACTGCCCGAGAAAACCCCTCAAAGGCAAAGAAAATTGTAAATTTAGGAGCTTGTTATAACTGTACACAATTAGGTCATTGGAGTAAGGAGTGCCCATCCAGAAGACAGAATGTAGCAGAATGGAAGAGAAATCAAGGGGCAATAAAGAAATTAAGAAAAGGAACATAGTAGCTGGTGTGTAAAAAAAGATAACTGAAGGAAACTAAAACTGGCACTAGGGAAAGGGAAAATGAATTTGTTGCGCAGAAGGGATAGGAGTAGGGGTAGGTGCCATTGTAATAACTTGTTGCACAGTTGTTGTGCCTGCAGGACAGTGTTACCTACAACATGCCACTATCTGTGGGTGAGGTAAAGAGTATGTGGACCCTCAAGAACGGGCAGAAGACACAGCTCAGGTAGGTTGCGTGGTCGTCATCTCCATCCAGGTAGCTCCCCAGAGACAAGGACAAAGAAGGAAGAAGTGGTACTGTCCTGTCCCTTTAACATACCATCTGGGGAAGGCCGACAAACACGAAGGCTGCTCCTCTGTATTCCTACTCCTGAAGAAGAAAACACCTACCCTAGTGCCCAACTTTAACATACCGTAACATTTGACACCAGTGAGGGGAAAAGAAAAGAACAACATCCACAACTTTCTAAAGAAATATAGACCACCTCTGAAGACTATTGGGGCATTTGAAGACATTTGAAGAACATAATTTATAAATTTGAAAATTAATACTCCTCTGTGGTTCGGGGGCAGGGTACTTACTTTGCGCCTAAATGTAGTTATTAAAAATAAATTGATTTGAAAAGGGCTTATGGGATTAGTCTTAAAATAATTAGAAAATTGATTGTTGACTTGGCATTCTTCTCTTGTCTCACCCATAGGAGGATAATCGAAGATGGGACGGGACTATCTAGTGGCTGTCAAGAATGGGACAGACCCTAACGGATATTAGAAGTTAAGAAATACCCTGGGAACGTAAGGTGGTGGTATAGAATGAAGAGGTAGACTGAAAGTTTAGATAATGAGTTCCCCTCGGAAGGTCAATACTAACCATCCAAAAGTTACTCAGTGGTAAGAGGAAACTAGTCATAAAAAATAATCCCTATTGCCTATGAGTTGTACAATGTACTAGAAACATTGAATTAGAAGTACTAAGGAATGGGTACTTACGTCAGAGTCGATGTATTTGACAGGTGGATTAAAATTTGAATAACCCTTGATAGTAAAGTGGCTTATATTCTCAAGGTGCAAAGAAATTGTCCCTAGATTCGGCATTCTTAATTGGCTTTATAATAATCTACAACATGTGGAAATTAATTGATTAAATTTGAACAGCTGGGAATTCCACAGAAATTGGATTGAATTGTGTTATCGACCACAAGTTGTGGAATGAAGCGGACCCTAAAAACTCAAAATATTAAATTGAAGGCTGAGACTGAATTTTGTTGAACTGAAGCTTTCTCAATGGTTTGCCTTGAATATGAGTCATGCCTGTAGGGAAATCTGGACTGAACCCAGCTGAAATTATATGAGAAGCCATCATCAGATATGTATTGAAGAACATCATATGAATACGGAGGGGGCTGACTAGCGTTGATCCTAGGATAGGAAAGATTATATTATGGAATAGAATAGTGATAGTAAATAGGAAAAGGGATTGTGACAGGCATAGTAATCGTATAGGGGATGAATGTATGGGAAAGCATCAGTGCATAGATGGTAACTTACTTCATCCCAAGTTCACTTAGAAATGATAGGTTCAACTGCGGATCGAGTATGGAAGGATCAACAACACGGATGGAGGGGATTCGCGCCCACGAAAACTCGGGAGGTGAAGACTCATCAGATGGAAATCATGAAGCTTTCCCCACAAAAACTCAGGAACCTTGATGAGATTCTGGGAAGAAACATCATCATCTTGTTGTTGTTGATATGATCGATAATGTAATAGTCACCCATGTATATTTGATTATCATAGATGATGGTTTATCATATATGATAAAAGGAAGGAATGTTAATCCTGGCTAAATTTTAGCAGCCATGGCATTAAAATTTAGTAAGGGCTTATGTGCTGCTAGGCCAAGTTAAATGTGCCTTTGTAGAACTGAGACAAGCTGCTGAATGGTGCCAGCATGTCTGTGGCCTAGATAAGTGTCGCAGAGAAAGAATGGGACATCTGCTGCGTTCTTACAATGTGGTGGAAAATGCATAGAACTGATTGGGTCAATGCAAACTGAATGTATGGATGGATGGATGGATGGATGGAAACTTTATTGTCATTCAGACCTTTAAGTCTGAACGAAATTTTGTTGCCTTGCAGTCATACATATAGTAAATAACAAAACCCACAATAAACACAAAATTAACATCCACCACAGTGAGTTCACCAGGCACCTCCTCACTGTGATGGAAGGCAAAATCTTAAGTCTTTGTCTCTTCCCTTCTTGTTCTTCCTCTTCCTCTGCGCTGAGGCGATTCAGGCCTCCGATGTTGTGACCCCACCGGGTGATGTAAGTAACTCCCGCGGCTGAGCAGTGCTCCGTGAACGGGCCGGTTCAACTCTGCATCCCAGTGTGGTCGAAGCTGCCGAAGCTGCCGCCCTCCAGACCAGCGGACGCAGCTGTTGCCGCGGGAGCTCCGGAAAAACAGGTCACCAACCTGTGACCTGCGAGCTCCCGACGATGTCATCCACTGGGCCCGCGGCCGAACCTCCAAAGTCGATGCCACTGCCGCCGCCACCGCCATCGGCACTGGAAAGCTGCCACAGCTCTGTCAGGCCGCCGGAACGCCTGAACCTGCCACAACCCCGAAGTCGGCCAGCCTCGCGCTGATAAGTCCTGGCTGGCTCTGCGACCGGAGCCTCAAGGTCGGTCGCAGTTGGAGGCAGCCGGCTCCGCCATTAGGCCTCAGTGCAGATGGAGATGGAGACGGGGGATATGACAAGAAAAGTCACATCCCCCGAAGGAAGAGACTAAAACGTTTCTCCCACCCCTCCCACGCACATACACAACATAATAACTCAAATTAACACGCCATACAAGACAAGAAAACAACAAAAAAAAGAAAAAAACAGACGGACTGCAGGCGAGCCGCAACTGACAGCACCGCCACTCCAATATATACTATGTACATAGTATATATATTGTTGCGAGATGGTTACTCTGTTCATTGCCGATTGGTTGAAATGTTGAGCCTTGGAGAAACTGTTTGAATCCCATGGTACATGTTGCACTTTTCATTTGTGTTTGCTTCCTTCTAGAAGCTTCTTTTAAATACAATGTATTCAAGATTGTATTATTGGGTTAGGCAACTGTCACTCATGTACTGTTGTAATCGATATGTATTATTGGACTGTATAGAGTACACCCCCATGTGGTTCAGCCCCTCAAGGTTCAGGGACCTATAAAAGGCAGCCCCCATGTGGTCCTTGGTCGATATTCTGGAAGAACGCTTGGGACTGTGTGACCTTTTGGAGTGTCTCTGCTTGCACGAGGTTAGAAGGGCTTGGCCACGCAGATACAAGGATCGAACCCGCGGTGCTTAGGTATTGTATAGGGGAATTTGGGTTGTGTATCCAAAATAAAGTTTAGTTGCTCAAGTGCTTAATGCAGTATTTTATAGACTGAAACTAGACCGGGGGAAGCTTAGAATGAGCTATTTACAAGGTCATCAGGTCATTAGTGATTAGTGGTCATGAGTAGAATTAGGCCACATAGCCCATCAGGTTTACTCTGCCATTCAATCATGGCTGATCTGTCTCTCCCTTCTCACCATATTCTCCTGCCTTCTCCCCATAACCTCTGATGCCCGTACGTCTTCTCCTTCTTCTTGCAAATGAAACATAAATAAATAAAAGGAATGGTTAGATCTCAAGCCGGGTATTGAACGACCAGGTTGTTGTCTCTGCGTCAATGACTGCCAGGCCCTGAGCTCCATTTGGTGGGTGGTAGAGTGGGCACTCAGAGATGACATGGTTGGCTGTCTGTTGTTCTGCTTTGCATTCACAGGCTGGGCTCTGGCAGAGCCCCCATCTCCACATGCTGGCATGGAAATGCCCAACTCCGGTACGAAGTTGAGGAGGTCAGACCCTGGACAGCTTTTGTCTGCTGAAGAGACGTAGCTGTGTAATGGAGATGAGGTTGCCTTCCACTCCTGTGACCACTTGGTGGCTTTTGTCTCAGTTGGCTGGATGGATGCTAGGAGTTGTTTTCCATGTGGAGCAAAGGGGTGACGGGTCTTCAGTCGGGGTGGCCTCTGCTCTCTGCTGATAGCTTGATGGAGGAGGTGATCTGGGTCCATGGCACAATGAGATAGTGCCAGAGATGCTGCTTGCCTTCGGATTCCTGCAGGTGGAATGCCTGCAAGTATAGGGAGCTGCTCGACTGGAGTAGGTTGCAGGCACTCAGTAATAGAAACATAGAAACATAGAAATTAGGTGCAGGAGTAGGCCATTCGGCCCTTCGAGCCTGCACTGCCATTCAATATGATCATGGCTGATCATCCAACTCAGTATCCCGTACCTGCCTTCTCTCCATACCCTCTGATCCCCTTAGCCACAAGGGCCACATCTAACTCCCTATTGGTTCACAAGGTGCTGTTCAGGCTCATGTCTACCGGGCTAGTATGTCTACTTCTACTCCATACGGGTGCGCAGTACTCAGCTAGAGCATACACAAGAGTTAAGGCAGAGGCGCGAAGAATTGATGGGCTGGCTCCCAACTTGTTCCTGCCAGGCGTCGGATGAGGCCATTACATGCCATGATCTTGTCGCGGAGACCAGCCAGGTGTTGATGAAATGTAAGCGACCTGTCCAGCTTTACGCCGAGGTAAGTTGGTATTTGTTGGAAGTCCAAGAGCCTGGTGCTAGCGAAGCCAGCTAGCTCTCGCTTAGCTTCCTTGTTGTTTAGATGGAATGCTGTTGACACTGTTTTGCCTTCGCTCAGCTTTAGATGCCATTGTCGTTGGTATACTGCCAAAGTCCGCATGTCTTGACTCAAGGAGCTTTCGATTGTCTTCCACTCTTTGTGTCTCATCAGGATGGCTGGATCATCAGCATACCCATATTTTCCAGCGATGGTCTCTGGGAGGTCATGGATGTACACATTGAAAAGCAGTACATTAGTACACCCATACTAATCAAGAATCTATCTATCTCTGCCTTAAGAATATCAACTGACTTGGCCTCCACAGTCTTTTGTGGCAAAGAATTCCACAGATTCACCACCCCCTGATAAAATAAATATCTCCTCTTCTTCGCCCTTACATCCTTTAATTCTGAGGTTATGACCTCTAGTCCTAGACTTTCCCACTAGTGGAAACATCCTCTCCTCAGCAATGATCAAATAGCTAATTATTTACACAAAATGCTGGCAGCATCTCTGGATAGAAGGGATCTCTGGAATGGGTGACGTTTCGGGTTGAGACCCTTCTCCAGGTCTGAAGAAGAAAACTTCATATATATGTGGGTTTCTCCGAGAACTTTGGTTTAGCACCCCCCTACCCCCGAAAGATGTACAGGTTTGTCGGTTCATTGGCTTGGTATCTAAAACGTCACCCATTCCTCTCCAGAAATGCTGCCTGTCCCGCTGAGTTCCTCTTCAGTTTAAACCAGTATCTGCAGTTCCTTACCACGCATTTCTAAAGTAAATATATATATACCATCAACAACCATAACAGAAATTTGCTTATTATCTCAATATTGCAATATAAACTTAATAATTTAATGGTATGTACCCGTATACTGATAAACACTGTAAAATGCTTCTGCACCAGGGTTCATAAGATAGATTTTACATCATGTATCAAAGAGTTACTGTACCCATGTATAAGTATGATTAAAGTACATCCATTGCAAATGTAATACTCAAAACACATTATATGATCAATATCCCATTTACTACTACGGTAATTGCAATTATACATACCTTCCAATATATTCCCATCACAAAACCAGTCATTAATATTTCTAACATCCCATTGCTTCTCATGTTCTTGCCTTCACTCATATTGTTTGACATCGCTCATCTCATTGAGTCTGCGTTGGATGTTGGACGTTGCATTTGACCTTTTTTGAAATGTTTGCATGTGACCATCCATCTCTACAGGGTTTCATTGTAAGGTGGCACCGCAGCACAGCGGTAGAATTGCTGCCTTACAGCGCTTACAGCCCCAGAGACCCAGGTTCAATCCCGACTACGGAGTTTGTACGTTGACCACGTGGGTTTTCTCTGAGAACTTTGGTTTACTCCCCCCCACCAAAGATGCACATGTTTGTCAGTTAATTAGCTTGGTATAAGTATATATTGTCTCTAGTGTGTGTAGGATAGTGTTTATTTGTGGGGATCGCTGGTCGGTGCGGACACAGAGGGCCAAGGGGCCTGTTTCCATGCTGTATCTCTAAGCTAAAAATCTAAACTAAACTAAACCAGCCATCGTGGCTCTCAGCCTTTTGCTGCACCTTGGCTGCAATGTGTTCAGCTCATCTCACGAGAATCAGATTTAACATATTGTGCTGAGATCTGCAGATGCCTTAAAGTGCCTCCGCATAAGGAGACAATCTTCTGATCTAGCACTTGGCTCCCTTTGAGCATTGTTCAGGCCCTTGAGTAACTCTGCAAAGTCTCATAAACCACAAGCTTTTATTCTCATAGATCTGCATCTTCTCTACCACCACAGCAACATCACTGATTTGATGGAAGTGGCCTCTCCACCCCATGTCGAGCTTCTCTCCTTCTACCACCCCAGTGAACTCCAACAGAGGTTCTCCCTTTCTGATAACCTCCCTGATATGTCACATATTACAGGGTCCACTTGTGTCAGTGGCACAGCGGTAGATTTGCTGCCTCACAGCGCTAGAGACCTGGGTTCGATCCTGATTACAGGTGCTTGTCTATATTGAGTTTGTACATTCTCTCCGTGACCTGCGTGGATTTTCTCCGAGCATTTTGGTTTCCTCCTGCGAATCCAAAAATGTACAGGTTTGTAGGTTAATTGGCTTAGTATAAATATAAAAATTGTTGGATAGCATTAAGGTGCAGTGATCGCTGGTCGGTGCGGACATGATGGGCCAAAGGGTCTGTTTCCACGCTGTTACTCTAAAACTAAACTAAACTAAACTTCCTCACTGCTGGTTACTGTGGGCTTTGAATGCCACATCGCTCAGAGAAAAACCACCTTTCCCGTCTCAACCATTTCCCAGTCACAACGAAGAATGTTGGTCATTAATAAACAGAACTGAATGCATTATGTTTCTGCCTCTCTTGTTGTTGGGCTCCATAACATTTAGTTTTATACCCAGTGGTGCTTTCTTTGGATGTTTCCACTATGCACACTGACCATCCAAATATTTTACAACCACCCGACCTCAGTGTATATGAGTTATCCCAGTGAAAAATATACAGAACATAGAGCATAGAACAGTCCAGCACAGGAACAGGCCCTTCTGCCCACAATGCCAATAGACAATAGAGAATATTAGACAATAGGTGCAGGAGTAGGCCATTTGGCCCTTCGAGCCAGCACCGCCATTCAATATGATCATGGCTGATCATCCCCAATCAGTACCCCGCTCCTGCCTTCTCCCCATATCCCCTGACTCTGCTATTTTTAAGAGCCCTATCTAGCTCTCTCTTGAAAGCATCCAGAGAACCTGCCTCCACCGCCCTCTGAGGCAGAGAATTCCACAGACTCACCACTCTCCTCGTCTCCGTTCTAAATGACTTACTCCTTATTCTTAAACTGTGGCCCCTGGTTCTGGACTCCCCGAACATCGGGAACATGTTTCCTGCCTCTAGCGTGTCCAAGCCCTTAACAATCTTATATGTTTCAATGAGATCCACTCACATCCTTCTAAACTCCAGAGTGTACAAGCCCATCTGCTCCATTCTCTCAGCATATGACAGTCCCGCCATCCCGGGAATTAACCTTGTAAATCTACGCTGCACTCCCTCAATAGAAAGAATGTCCTTCCTCAAATTAGTGGACCAAAACTGCACACAATACTCCAGGTGTGGTCTCACTAGGGCACTGTACAACTGCAGAAAGACCTCTTTGCTCCTATATTCGAGTCCTCTTGTTATAAAGGCCAACATGCCATTCGCTTTCTTCACTGCCTGCTGTACCTGCGTGCTTACTTCATAAACTGATGTACAAGGACCCCCAGATCCCATTGTACTTTCCCTGTTCCCAACTTGACGCCATTTAGATAGTAATCTGCCTTCCTGTTTTTGCTACCAAAGTGGACAACCTCACATTTATCCGCATTAAACTTCATCTGCCGTGCATCTGCCCACTCCCCCAACCTGTCCAAGTCAGCCTGTGCCAGCACCGGACATAATGTCAGTATGAACTAATCTCATTTGCTTGCACATGATCCTTATCCCTCCATTCCTTGCATGTCCATGTGCCTGTCTAAAAGCCTCATAAACACCACTATCACACCTGCCTCCACCACCACCCCTGGCAGCGCGTTCCAGGCACCCACCACCCTCTGTTTCATTGTTACGTGATGGTGTCACATTGAAAGGGATTTATCCAGACATCTTCTTGGATAGTTTCTCCAATTCTCAGTATGTACTAATTCTGGATGGCTATTCTTGAAGGGTTAGTGTCTAAAAAAAGGTGTTTCCAAGTCAATAGGCCCAAAGTGCATGATGGGACTGGGCCTGTACTCGCTGGGGTTTGGAAGCATGAAGAGGACCTCATTGAAACTTACTGAATAGTGAAAGGTCTGGATAGAGTGAATGTGGAGAGTATGTTTCCACTCGTGGGAGAATCTTGGACCAGAGGGCATAGTCTCTGGTCAAGATCCAAGGTCATGGAGTAGAAGAAGATGGAATACCTGCTCCCTCCTCCATCAACATTATTCCATCCACCACCAGCATCAGGCACTGTGGTCCTTCAACCTTCCTACTCTCTGGAAGCAGCATGAACCTTGTTGTTGGATCTGTGGTTGTGTCTTCTTGGCTTGCCAGGATACCTGAAAGCCTCTTCTTGATAGCCTGGAACAGAATCCTGTTGAAATCTACTGATCGAATGGTTCAATGGTGCTTTTATTTATTGTCACATGTGCAAAAACACATTGAAGTTATTTTTCTTACATACAGTCCAGTACAACATTCCCACACTCGAGTACATCTGCAATTAGCAGAGTGCACAGAAATAGTCCATGGTGTCTGAATGCAAGAGGTGCCATGTTTTGGTTCCATTTTAAAAGTCCATTCCATGCTCTAGGTTTTATGAGCTGTGCCCAATCCAGGCAAGCCCCAGGCTGCTGCAGGACTCCAGCCATCGCCATCCTTGGACGTGATGTCCCTCTCCTCGCCCGTCCACCTTTGAGCCCCAGCAGCGCCTCCTGCAGGTGACCTTGAGGGTGGTCTGTGCCGGTTCCCTCTCTACTAGCCTTGCTCCTTGCCCATCCTGTCTGTTGTCATCACTGGCTCCATTCTCACGGTATCTGGTCTTCAGGGGATGAGCAATGCCATCTCGGCCGCCTCCTCTCTGTTGATCGTGCTCTACCAGGTCTTGTGTTTGGCCGCAGTGGATGAGTAGAGGCCAGCTCAGAGGCTCTCTCCTAGTAGGCCGGGTTCTGCTAGGTCCTCTGACTGGTGGCCAAGTCCACAGCCCCTGTGGTCCCTGTAGTCCGCAGTGTGTTGGGAGCTTCTAGCGCGCAATGCTTCAGGAGCTTCTATCCTGTCTCCTATGTATTGTATATCCACTGATAAGCAAAAGAGGAAGATTATGTTTTGCAACTACTCTAATAATCAAAAAGGTCATCAAGGTCACCTCACTTGCCAGGCCTTGTTCGCCACCTCTTGTATTTCCAGCTTTGTCCTCCCTACCACTATCAGCCTGAATGAGCATCCCAATCTGAAACGCCTTAGGTTCATTCCCTCCAGATGCTGCCTGATCCGCTGAGTTATCCAGGTGTTTTGTTGAAATCAAGTCAGGGCGGCACAATGGTGCAGTGGTAGAGTTGCTGCCTTACAACACCAGAGACCCAGTTTCTATGCTGACTATGGGTGCTGTCTGTACAGAGTTTGTATGTTCTCCCCAGGACCTGCTTGGGTTTTCTCCAGGATCCCTGGTTTCCTCCCGCGTTCCAAAAATGCACCGGTTTGTAGGTTAATTGGCTTGGTATCAATGCAAAATTGTCCTCAGCGGGTGTAGGATAGAATTCATGTGTGTGAGATCGCTGGCTGGCACGGACTCGGTGGGCCGAAGGGCCTGTTTCCACACTGTATCCCTTTTGATAAAAATACATCTATTGATGCTCCTGAACACATCATCAATGATGCAACCTGGGGTCATTGGGTGTTTCGGGTCTTTCAACATCAGACACCCTCGCCCAGGCTGTGGTTGATCAGAGCAAACTAAACTAAACTGATCTTAAAAACAAAACATGTCAAGTTTATTGTTAAATGCACCAGCACAGTGAGGTACAGATACAAGGAACATCTTGCTTGCAGCAGTGTCATGGGAACATAGACTCAGACAAACACACAAAAGCATAAACTATACATTAATAATCCACAACTTACACAATTATGCAAGATGCTAAAAATAAGAATAACTATTCACAACATCAAAGGGTTAGTGCAAAACACAAAATACCAGGTAGTGCAAGAGGTTGTCAATATTGTTCCGTTTTAGAGGTAGGATTAAGGGCCTGTCCTACAAGCATGCAACTCTATGCAATGAAAGCGATCAAACTAGAAGTGGGGGCCGCGCGGAGGTCGGGTGATCCCCTGTACAGGGCCGTTCCCACCAGCAGGCGCCTGCATGTAGCAAGCGTGACCAAACCGGCAGCAGGGGCTGCGCGGAGGTCGGGTGAGTGGCGCAACGCGGCGCAAAGTGAGGCGAACCTGGAGCGAAGTCTAAAGGTAAGTTCGCCAGGACAGAGAGGGGCACACAGAGAGGGGCACAGAGGCACACACACACACAGAGGGCCACGGAGCCACACACATAGAGGGTCACGGAGGCACCTACAGATAGGTTCACGGAGGCACGACATCGAGACGGTGTGTAATGCGTCAAGGCGACTGCGAGCTGACAAGCCGTTGCCGCGTGGAATTTTTGAACATAGTCAGTTTTTCGGAGCCCCGCGCGATGTCGGGACGAACTCCGCACAATTCCGCACGGCTCCGGCGATCGAAGTGGGACCGGCCCCGTGACGCCGGACGGCTCAAGCGACCACGTTAGGTGGCGTTAATCGCATAGAGTTGCATGCTTGTAGGACAGGCCCTTTAGGGTTTGCGGTTGGTTTAAGATCTTGCAGGAAAGTACATGTTCCTGACTCTGGTGGTGTGGGGCACCCTTGCCGAGGCCCCATCATTGCGAGGCTTCATCGCTGCCACCGCCGAGCCTCACCGCTGTTGATGCCCTACCTCATGCCTCTGTGGTGCAGACCCGGGCCAAGACGTTGGTTCCGACAGCCGCTTCGCCCAAATTGGGCATCTACCCACAAGACCCTGACCGTGCTTCTAAACGGGGCAATCGAGGAAGCATCGAGGCCGCGGCCTCCCAATCCACAGCCACAACCCATCGGGAAGCCTTCAGTACAAACAGTCATTCCTTGCGGTAGACCGTCTGTTTCAAGAATTACTGAACAGAATTCATAATATGCTGTCTGACCTGCTGAGTATTTGCAGCATATTAATTTTTACTACTAGCATTTTCTGTGATTTCATTTGAAATAGTTCTTGTATAACCAATATTGTCCAATATTGTCCTCATTGCTTCCTGTTGTTTTTCTGTTACTGCATCAATAATTTCTTGCTATTCATCTTAACCTTAATGTAATGATCTTAACAGCGTGGCGTTTACCACATTACGTGTGGATGGAAATCATGGTGGGCATCTCATTTGGCCACTTTTGTGTCGAGCCATAATTGTTAATTCTGCCGTATACTATTGCATTCTCAGCAGGTAGAACGTTGCAGTCGGCAGTTCACAGGAGGCAGGGTCTGATTACTAAAAGCCGCTTTTATCATTGTGAGAACAGCCCATTGATAATGGAAGGAAAGCTAACTGGTAAAAACAATCTCACATCCTACATCCGTGCTTCTCATATTTTTAAGAGAATAACCTTCAGAATCTCTGGAGGTGTCTACCGTGTCGACTGGTGGGAGCTAGATCTCAGGAGCTATGATTTGATTAGTACGGGTGTTATGGAGTGAAAACAGGAGAATAGAGAAAATATTTTTCCCTCTCAACCCAATTCTCCTGCCTTCATAAGATCATAAGTGATAGGAGTTGAATTAGGCCATTAAGCTCATTGGCCATTCAATCGTAGCTGATCAATCTCTCCCTCCTAACACCATTCTCCTGCCTTCTCCCCATATCCTCTGACACCTGTACTAATCCCCAAAACCCATGACACCCTTTGTAATCCAGAATCTATCGGTCTCCCTTAAAAATACCCATTGGCATGGCCTCCACAGTTGTCTGTGGCAGTGGAGTCCACGGTTTCTTCACCCTGTGTGTTCATGGCAAAAGTAATCACAGCGGAGCTGATGGGCATGTGTGAGAGAGAGGGCATGCTGCAACAGTAATGGAAGAAAAGGACAGTGACTGATGGAACTTTTCCCCAGCATTGATACAAAGGCCAAATGGCCCCTTCTGTGTCATCAGATGTAACGCAGAAAGACGGTAATGACAAGAATATCAATTTATCAAAAGAAAATAAATGCATTTTGTTGGGAATGGTATGTACTTCAAAGAAACAATTTGCATTTAAATTGTGCTTTTCTTGAACTTACTCTGTCCCAAATGTTTCACTTTAACTTTTTAAATCGAGTTGCTGTGTTGTACAGGAAAACAATGCAGCCATTGTGGGAACACCATGGTAACCAAAACAGCAAGGAGATAAATGGCTAAATAACCCATCGCACTTGGGGCGGCACAGTGGTGCAGCAGTAGAGTTGCTGCCTTACAGCGCTGGAGGCCCAGGTTCGGTCCCGACTATGGGTGCTGTCTGTATGGAGTTTGTACGTTTTCCTCGTGACTACATGGGTTTTCTCTGAGATCTTTGGTTTCTTCCCACACACCAAAGACGTACGGTTTTGTAGGTTAATTGGCTTGGTATAATTATAAATTGGCCCTCATATGTGTACGTGCGGGGATCGCTGGTTGGTGCGAACATGGTGGGCTAAAAGGCCTGCTTCCACACTGTATCTCTAAACTAAACTAAACTAAACTAAACTAAACTCTACATGGTTTTGGTGAAGTGAATGATTAAAGATTTTCCTTGCTTCAATAGTGTCAATGGAATCTTTTTTGTCCACTTGAAAAAAGAAACAGGGCCCTGGATTTAACATTCAACTCAGCTCTGTGCCAGAGTATTAACATTGATTATACTCTCAAGCCTCTAATGTGACATTCAATAATAATTCACTGGAGTAAGTATTAAGGAGTATAATCAAAATACAATAATGAGTGAAATAAAAAGGAATGTCCTTTTTAAGAAGCTACTAGGAGAAAGAAGTCATGCTGGAGAACTTCAGGAATAATTGCCAGAAAAAAACATAAGGGAAAAGTATTCTTGTTTAAGAAGGAACTGCAGATGCTGGAAAATCGAAGGTAGACAAAAATGCTGGAGAAACTCAGTGGGTGAGGCAGCATCTAATGGACCGAAGGAAATAGGCAACATTTCGGGTCGAAACATGAAGAAAGGTTTCGACCGGAAACATTGCCTATTTCTTCGCTCCATAGATGCTGCCTCACCCGCTGAGTTTCTTCAGCATTTTTCTCTACCAGTCAAAATTATTCCTCTGGGAAAGGGTAAACCATAGTTATCTATATTACTAAAAGCAAGATCTTGACCACTTCCTGTTTTTCTGCTTCGTGACTTTTGAAAAAACGCTGCCACTTACAGCTGTGAATTTTGGCACAGGACAAGAGGGTTTTTCCCAATGATTAAAAATCAAAAAGTAATTAATGTTATAAAAACGTTGACATTCTCTCTGCTGCCCATGCTGGTGGGAGGGGGGAGGGACTGTAAAACCCGGAAGTGCTGTGCCTCACTCAGTCTCTGCAAGATGGAGGAAGCAAGAGGGTCACGTCTCTCTAAGCTGTGAATGACACTGCACACATGTCTTGCAGTACAGTGGATGTGGTTGCTTTGAAATGCTGCACTGCAAATGTTTGTTGTTGGTGGTGGTTGCATTGAACTGCTGCACGGCAAAATGGTTGTTGGTGGTGGTGGTTGCTTTGCAATGCTGCACTGCAAACTGGTTGTTGGTGGTGGTGGTGGTTGCTTTGAAATGCTGTACTGCAAATGGTTGTTGGTGATGGTGGTTGTTTTGAAATGCTGCGCTGCAAAATGGTTGTTGGTGGTTGTGGTTGCTATGAAATGCTGCACTGCAAAATGGTTTTTGGTGGCGGTGGTTGCTTTTAAATGCTGCACTGCAAATGGTGGTTGGTGGCGGTAGTTCCTTTGAAATGTACACTGCAAATGGTGGTTGGTGGCAGTGGTTGCTTTGAAATGCTACTCTGCAAATGGTTGTTTGTGGATGTGGTTGCTTTGAAATGCTGCACTGCAAATGTTTGTTGTTGGTGGTGGTTGCATTGAACTGCTGCACGGCAAAATGGTTGTTGGTGGTGGTGGTTGCTTTGCAATGCTGCACTGCAAACTGGTTGTTGATGGTGGCGGTTGCTTTGAAATGCTGTACTGCAAATGGTTGTTGGTGATGGTGGTTGTTTTGAAATGCTGCGCTGCAAAATGGTTGTTGGTGGTTGTGGTTGCTATGAAATGCTGCACTGCAAAATGGTTTTTGGTGGGGGTGGTTGCTTTGAAATGCTGCACTGCAAAATGGTTGGTGGTGGTAGTGGTTGCTTTGAAATGCTGCACTGCAATTGGTTGTTGGTGGTGGTGGTTGCTTTGAAATGTTGACTGCAAAATGGTTGTTTGTGGTGCTGGTTGCTTTGAAATGCTGCACTGCAAAATGGTTGTTGGTGGTTGTGTTTGCTTTGAAATGCTGTACTACAAATGGTTGTTGGTGGTGGTGGTTGCTATGAAATGCTGCGCTGCAAAATGGTGGTTGGTGGTGTTGGTTGCTTTGAAATGCTGCACCCCAAATGGTGGTTGGTGGTGGTTGCTTTGAAAAGATGCACTGCAAATGGTGGTTGGTGGTGGTGGTTGCTTTGAAATACTACACTGCAAAAAGTGGTTGGTGGTGCTGGTTGCTTTGAAATGCTGCACTGCAAATGGTTGGTGGTGCTTGTTCGAAAGGATGCACTGCAAATGGTCGTTGATGGTGGTAGTTGCTTTGAAATGCTGCACTGCAAAATGGTTGGTGGTGGGTGGTGGTTGCTTTCAAATGCTGCACTGCAAAATGGTTGTTGGTGGTGGTGGTGGATGCTTGGAAATGCTGCAGTACAAATGGCTGTTGGTGGTGGTGGTTGCTTTGAAATGCTGCACTGCAAACGGCTGGTGGTGGTGGTGGTTGCTTTGAAATGCTGCACTGCAAGTGGTTGTTTGTGGATGTGGTTGATTTGAAATGCTGCACTGCAAATGTTTGTTGGTGGTGGATGCATTGAAATGCTGCATGGCAACATTGTTGTTGGTGGTGGTGGTTGCTTTGAAATACTGCACTGCAAAATGGTTGTTGTTGGTGGTGGTTGCTTTGAAATGCTGTACTGCAAATGGTTGTTGGTGGTGGTGGTTGTTTTGAAATGCTGCGCTGCAAAATAATTTTTGGTGGTGGTGATTGCTTTGAAATGCTGCATTGCAAAATGGTTGTTGGTGGTGGTGGTTGCTTTGAAATGCTGTACTGCAAATGGTTGTTGGTGGTGGTGTTTGCTTTGAGATATTGCGCTGCAAAATGGTTGTTGGTGGTGGTGGTTGCTTTGAAATGCTGTACTGCAAATGGTTGTTGGTGGTGGTGTTTGCTTTGAGATATTGCGCTGCAAAATGGTTGTTGGTGGTGGTGGTTGCTTTGAAATGTTGCACTGCAAATGGTGGTTGGTGGTGGTGGTTGCTTTGAAATGCTGCACTGCAAATGGCTGTTTGTGGTGGTGTTTGCTTTGAAATGCTGCACTGCAAATGGTGGTTGGTGGTGGTGGTTGCATTGAAATGCTGCACTGCAAATAGTGGTTGGTGGTGGTGGTTGCTTTGAAATGCTGCACTGCAAATGGTGGTTGGTGGTGGTGGTTGCTTTGAAATGCTGCACTGCAAACAGTGTTTGGCGATGCTGGTTGCTTTGTAATGCTGCACCACAAATGGTGGTTGGTGGTGGTTGCTTTGAAAAGATGCACTGCAAATGGTGGTTGGTGGTGGTGGTTGCTTTGGAATGCTGCACTGTGAATGGTGGTTGGTGGTGGTGGTTGATTTGAAATGCTACACTGCAAATGGTTGGTAGTGGTTGTCAGCGCCTAGCCTCTTCGTGCTGGAAATTGATGCCGAGTTTCAGAACGCACCATTGCAATCAAGCACTTGAGCAACTAAACTTTATTTTGTATGATGTAACACAAATATCCCTATACAATACCTAACCACTGCGGGTTCGATCCTTGTATCTGCTTGGCCAAGTGCTTCTAGCCTTGTGCAAGCAGAGACACTCCAAAAGGTCTCGCAGTCCCAAGCGCTCTTCCAGAACATCGAAATCGGACCTCATGGGAGCTACCTTTTATAGGTCCCCGAACCTTGAGGGGCCGAACCATATGGGGGTGGTCTCTTTACAGTCCAATAGAACATATTGATTAACACAGTACATGATAGACAGATCCCTAACCCAATAACACAGCAACTAATGCAATGTATCCGATGAAGCTTCGAGATGGAAGTTAACAGAGATGAATTATGCAACATGTGCCTTTGATTCAGACAACCCGGACAACGCTCAACATCTTAACCAATCAACAACTGTCCAAATAAGGCTTTGCAACATTATTTACACCGTGTATCTCTGGTTTACATTGACCCAATGAGTTCCGTGCAATTTACACCTTATTGTAAGACTTCTGCAGATGTTCCATTCTTTCCCTGCAGCTCTTATCTAGACCACAGACGAACTGGCACCATTTAGCAGCTTGTCCCAGTTCTGCAAAAGCACATTTAACTTGACCAAAATGGTCTAGCAGCACAGAAGCCTTTACTCAATTTTAATGTCCTGGCTGCTCCAATTTGGCCTGGATTAACACTCACACTCTCACACTCTCACACACTCATACTCACACACACACATGCACACACACACACTTACACACATTAACACATGCGTACACACACACACACACATACACACACACACACACACACATACACACATACCACACGCACACACACATACACACATACCACACGCACACACACACACACACACACACACACAGGGAAACCAAATATAAATACAAGGAGCAACACGTTAGGAATAATTCAGAAGACACTGGATTTTTTTATCTCAAAGAGGAAGAAAATGAGAAATAGAAATGGGAGAATGAGCACCATGGCTGACGAGGACGTCTAAGACAAAGGATGATGAGCAGATGTCCCTATACCTCCTGCCTTGACTCCGTCCAAGGACCTCAACAGTCTTTTCAGGTGAGGCAGATGTTCACTTGCACCACGTCCAACCTATTCCACTGTATCTGGTGTTCCACGTGTGGACGGACTCCTGTATATATCTGCGAGACCAAGCACCAGCTCGGCGATCGTTTTGCTGACAGATGGAGCCAGGCAGGAATTTGGGAGGGATTTGATTTGGGATGCAGAGGGAAGTGGATCATAATATAAAGTGGACAGAGAAAAGAAAGGCTAGATATAACTGGATTGCTAGTTGGTTTAGTGGGCAGAGGACGATTGCTAAAGAGGGTTAAGAGGGAATACAAAGGTAACCAGCGCTGGACTTTGATTAGTCATTTTGGTGGCATTGAAAACTGATGCGCAGCGGTAGAGTTTCTGCCATTCAGTGCCAGAGCCCCGGGTTCAATCTCGATTATGGGTGCTGTCTGCACAGAGTTTGTACGTTCTCCGTGGGTTTTCTGAGAGAATTTTGGTTTTCTGCAACACTCCAAATGTGCATGTTTGTAGGTTAATTGGCTTAGTATAAGTGTAAAATTGATACTAGTGTGTGTAGGATAGTGTTAATGTGCGGGGATCGCTGGTCATCGTGGACTCAGTGGGCCGAAGGGCCTGTTTCCGTGCTGTATCTCTAAAGAAAAGGGGAAGGGTGGATGGAACTAGATGGGGATCCAGTGAGGTAAATATGTGGCTTTTGGGCTCATCTGGGATCAGGACCAATCTTGCCTCATGTCAAACTTGGTCATATCTGGGCAGCACAGCGGTCAGGTTGCTGCCTCACAGCGCCAGAGACCCGGGTTCCATCCTGACTATGCGTGCTGTCTGTACGGAGTTTGTCCGTTCTCCCCATGACCTGAGTGGGTTTTTTCCGGGTGCTCCAGTTTTCTTCCACACTTCAAAGACGTACAGGTTTATAGGTTTATCAGCTTCGGTAAAATTGTAAATTGTCGCTAGTAGTTATGTTACAAAACTTACCTTGAGCAGCGCTGCAGTTCTGCCGCTCCCCGTGTGTGCGACCTTGGCGCCTTTCAGAGGGGGGCGGGCTTAAAGTGCCGTTTTTCCCCAGGCAGGGAAAATCGATCAATGTTTGGCGATTTCGTTGCGGAAGAAAAATCGCTCCGACATTTCATGAATGAAGGTATTTTTAAATTACTCTAAATTATTTATTAACTAGAGTAATTTAAAAATCACCTTCAAAAGCCGTGTGCGCCGACAACCGGAAGGATTTTGCGTAGGGGAGAAAAAAAGGTAAATAGTTTATTTTTATATTAAAAGTTGGTTTTTCGGGAGGCTTTAATAACATTTTCATGTTGCGAAATGAGGTCCAAAAAAATGTATGAACAAACAGTATTTTTCCTCCCGACTTCACCACTAACCGCAATGTTCCAATCCACCGCATTCCACTAAAACCCACTCGCTAGTTGATTTAAATGGCCATTAATTTACAGGAATCAAACACTAAATTCATTCCATTTGGCCCAGAAATTCATGAAAATTAGATTTAAAAAGTATGTTATATTGTGGATTATTGTGTGAATGTTATTTGGACACTAAGGCAATTAAAAAAAAGTTTATCTTTTAAGAAATGGATAGATGTTTAGATCTTCTCATTGAATTTTGTAATTAGCTACAATTAGATAACTAACTAATTATATGCTTTAATTTCAGGTCATCCAAGTAAGATTGTTTCATATTTGTTTCAGAATGCTTCAATCTATAATAACTGAAAATTTCATTGAGTTCTCTTAATTTTTAATAAAGTTATGGGCTTTTAACTGTTCCAGATCACAGCTTTTGAGTTAAGTCAATTGAAAGGCAATGGGGAACAAGTTGCTAATTTCCGAGTATGAAAATGGCCATAACTTTCTTAATACTGAAGATATGGAAGTGAATTAGGTGTCAAATTAAACTTCTTTTTATGCTTTATCTGATGGGATAAATTGCAGACTTGATTTTTAAAATCTCAAAATTTTGTAACATTGCTATCGCTAGTGTGTAGAATAATGTTAGTGTGCAGGGATCGCTGGTCAGCGCGGACTCAGTGGGCCGAAGGGCCTGTTTTCATGCTCCAATGCTAAACTAAACGAAACAATATAAATCCCCCGTTGACTATCAGCAATTTCACTTTCCCAGCTGATAAATGCTGGAAGATGAATTGAGTTAGCAAATACACTAGATAAACTCTACATGGGTTAGTGTTGAAAAGCTACCCTGAAAAAATATATATATTTTATTCACTTTCCATTAAACCGGAAGAGTTACGGGATGAATTTATAAAGTTTTCAAAATTCTGACGGTGTGAAAGATTGTTTTACTGGTTGTCAATTCAACAGCAAGTTGGCAAGAACATCATGACAAAATGAAAGGAAACGTTCAACATGAGATTTTTTTTCCACAGGAGCTACAAGGGTGGAATTGCTAGCTACAAATGGCAATTACATGGCTCACTTAAAATACAATTGCATGATATATTGTGAAGAGGAAGAATGTCAATGAATATTCAGAATGATGAAGAGATCATTTCAGATTGAAGCCAAACAACTAATCCTAATTCACACGACTGTGATTTGATTTAAAAGTCAGGCAGCTTTCTCCTTCAAATTCTGATAGTATAGATTGCGTAGAATATTTCAATACCTTCTTAAAAATTATTCTTGAATTAGGGTTGCTTTGCTTGTTATTCATTCCCAACTGTACTTTGAAGATCTTCTTGATGCACAGCAGCTGGTCATTTTTATCAATAGATTGTCATCTGAAACTACTTCAAAGAGTACCATCACACATGTGAACATATCACACAAGAGTATGTTTAGTTTAGATTAGTATAGTTTAGAGATGCAGCGCGGACATTGGCTCACCGAGTCCGCACTGACCAGCGATCCCTTTACACAAGCAGTATCCTACACACTAGGGACAATTAACAGCCAAAGCTAATTATCCTAATAATTTGGACGTCATTGGATTGTGGGAGGAAATCGGAGCACCCGGGTCAGGTGGAGAACGTACAAACCTTGTACAGACAGCACTGCAGTCAGGTTCGAACCCGGGTCTCTGGTGCTGTAAGGCAACAACTCAACCGCTGTGCCAGTGTGCTCCATAATACATATCAAACAAGAAAACGTATCACATGTATGTGATTTCTCCAGTGGGTCCCCATCTTGCTGTGGTGGAGAAGCTTGCACGTGCTTCAGGTCCGGAAAGCTGAAGCATTTGGAGCAGCGCTCTTGGCTGGGTCACCCATGGTGGGCAGGTCGAGGAGGAGGCTCCTGGGAAAGTGCGGACCCAGAAGAAGATCCTCTGACGGTGAAACCAGCGGAGGCTGGAGTCTGGCCGGCGGGTGAGCGAGACCACCACAAAGGCTTAGAAGGTGGAAGAAGGCTGCAGCAGGGAGAGACTCCCAACTGTGGTTGGGCCCATGCCGTCAGACCCGGGTCTGCCTCTGACGAGAACGTGTCAGTGCACCAGTCTCCTCACGGGAAAAGATGCCACATACAGGTGTCCACCTGGAGGGACTTCCCACCCTGCAGTAAAGTCCGTGGCTCTAGCACCAAACTCTTCAGCCATGTCAAGACCCGCAAAAGGACTAACTAGGAGAACAATAATATGCGATTCCAAGTAATGTCACTGATGATGATATATGAGAAGGACAGTAGAATTTTTTCTACAAGAAACATTAGTTTAGTTTAAGAAGGAAGCAGATGCTGGAAAATCGAAGGTAGACAAAAATGCTGGAGAAACTCAGCGGGTGCAGCAGCATCTATGGAGCGAAGGAAATAGGCAAAGTTTCGGGCTGAAAGGTCACCTATTTCCTTTGCTCCGTAGATGCTGCCTCACCCGCTGAGTTCCTCCAGCATTTTTGTCTACATTAGTTTAGTTTCCTTTAGTTCAGAGATACAGCGCAGAAACTGGCCCTTCGGCTCCATGAGTCCACGGTGATCAGCAATTTCATTTCGGAGTCACGTGAGTGACTTCGTGAAAAGCCCGCCGGCGCGCATGCTCGACATATCGTCGTATCGCGTTGCTGCGACGGCTGGCGGTGGAGCGCGCTCCTTGCCAGCTCTTCATATGGGAGCCACGGAGGTAAGTATCCTACCTTAAGTTGGTGGTCCTTGTTGTCTTGATTGTTTTCTTGCAGCAAGGACATGGATGGGAGTTCCAAGGGCCGGACGAGGTCGCCGGTCAGCAGTCCCGGAGCCTTTAATATCGGCGGTACCTGCAGCGCAGGCCGGGACACAGGCGGGAATGTCAGTAAGCCTTACGGGTCCGGATCCGCCAGCACACCACAGTTCGGAGGAGTTCGACGAGGAGGAGTGTGGTGTGCCGCCAGAGCAGGAGGATCCTGCCATGGCAGTCAGGTCGTCAGCGGGCTTGCTGGCGACCTCGAGCAGAGGGGTGCGTGCAGCTGCACGGCCCTTTTCACTCAGCCCTACGAGTAGGGGAAGGGCAGGAGCCCGGAAGCCTAACCCTGTCGGGGCTAAGGCTTTGCCTGCCGCCGAGGAGCGGTCAGGTTCCAGGGCGGGACCCGGGGCGGCTGTGAGGTCCAGTCGACGCCCCCCAACTCTCGACGCCGGGACAGGTCGGTTGGGTCGGGTCTCGTCACGGTCGCCGAGTCCCCCATGGATGGGTGGGCGAGACCATGCGTCGGCGAGGTCCACGACGTGGGCAGCCGGCAAGCCGTGTGGGCATCAGGTAACCATGCTACGGCTGGTGCCGACACCACGCCGCAAGTGCCCTTAGTGGCAGCGGCTTCAGCTCCCGCTAAACGGAGGCGGTTGAACACGCCCGCGCGGGAATCGCGCAGTTTCGCTTCGGCGGCTGTTAGCGACGACTACCGGCACCGGGTGGGCCTCGATGAGGTGCGGGCCGATGATAGGGGCCCCGGCAATTTCTCAGAGCCGGAGGACTCCGACCACCTGAGTGTTCAGGGTGAAGGGCGTATTGACCGTATGGAGCGGCTGCTGGAGCTCCTGCTTCACGGTCAACAGCAGCAAGCGTCCAGCAGCGACAGGCACAGGGCTGTTTCACCAACTTCCACCATCAGCCTGGAGCAGCAGGATGAGGAGGTTTTGGTTGATCCCATACCACCTCCGTCAGATTTACCAGCGGAGGAACTTCTCGATGTGGCCACTAAGTTCGCGGCCCCACACACGTCTGGGCTTCCCCTGAACTCGAAATTGGCAGCCACAGTGGACTTCCTCAACAACCATCAGCTCCAGGAAGAAGTTCTCATTCAGGCCATGAGCTGTCACAAGGCTCCATCCAACTGCAACTCCCTCAACGTGCCTGTGGTCAATACGCCAATATGGGGCAACATCAGTGCGGCTATCCGTCAACAGGAGCTGAAACTTCAGCGGATCCTGAAGCTCCTCACGGCCGGTATTACCGCCTTTGTGCGGTCGGTTGATGGGGATGAATTAAATTTGGATCAGGAGGATGCTCTGGCTCTATTGTGCGCAACTCAACATGAGATCAATGGGTTCCGCAAAAGCAGCATCCGCCCGGCGCTCAACCCTAAGGGGAGTGATAGAGAAAACGGTTCATGAGCCAGTTGAATTTGTTTCTAATATATTCACTCGACCAAAGAAGGATGGAGGCTGTCGAGTCATTATTGACCTGACTCGTTTAAATGCTTTTGTAACATATACTCATTTCAAAATGGACACTTTTGAAACAGCCAAATCATTGATTTCACATGGTTGCTTTATGGCATGCATTGATTTACAAGATGCGTACTATTCTGTATCCATTCAAAAATATTATAGGAGGTTTCTGAAATTTATCTGGATGGGTCAACTCTGGCAATACAGGGCTTTGCCAAACGGGCTTACCACAGCCCCTAGATTATTCACTAAATTGGTGAAACCAATTATGGCTTATTTACGACAACGACACCATATAGTAATGGCCTATTTAGATGATATCTTAATTGTCGGCCACACCCTGCAATTGGCTGAACAGGGTGTTGCAGCTGCTGTCAATATATTTCAGCAGCTGGGGTTTATTGTCCAGCCAGCAAAATCAAAGTTCTGCCCTTCCCAGGTAATACATTATCTGGGGTTTACGGTGGACTCTATTCGCATGAGGGTCACCATACCAACTAATAAGGTTGAGGAGGTCACCCAGGTGTGTCAAGGTTTAATCTGCGCTAGTATACCATCGATTCGACATACAGCTACAGTAATTGGCAAACTTGTAGCATTGTTTCCGGCAGCCCGATATGGGCCTTTGCATTATCAGAATTTGCAAAGAGCCAAGATCGCTGCGTTAAAAAAGCACGCTGGTCATTATGATCGACCAATGCAGCTGCCGCCCGAAGCGAAGGATGAGTTACGATGGTGGGTGCGTCACATTAGTAACTCATTTAAGCCTATCATTGAGGCTAATCCGGTGGTATACTTGCAAACTGATGCGAGCTCTTATGGCTGGGGAGCTACGGATCATTACTCTAGTTGCGGGGGCAGATGGGATACCCTTGAGGCTACAATGTTGTTGTCACAAGGGATAAACTATTTGGAGATACTTGCAGCATTCCACGGACTTCGTGCTTATTGTTCCAAGCTTTTTGGAGCACATGTCCGTCTCCAAATAGACAACACCACAGCGGTGGCATATTTAAACCATATGGGCGGTACCAGGTCAGTTTCGTGTGATAAATTGGCTAACTCAATTTGGCTCCGGTGTGTTCAAAGAGACATTTGGATTTCAGCTACCTATTTGCCAGGTGAGCTTAATACTGTGGCGGACACCAGGTCACGCAAGTTTAATGACAATATTGAATGGATGTTGCATCCTGAAATTTTTGCCAAAGTCACAGCCAAATTTGGGAAACCGGATATTGACCTTTTTGCGTCACGGTTGAACCATCAGGTACCAACATACGTCTCGTGGGAACCAGATCCTGGGGCTATGGCGCTAGATGCATTCTCGCTGGACTGGGGGAATTGGTTTTTCTATGCATTCCCCCCGTTCTGCCTCATCAGTCGGGTATTACGAAAGATTCAGATGAATGCAGCCAAGGGCATCCTTATTATACCCGACTGGCCTACACAGCCGTGGTATCCGGTGGTCTTTGACATGCTCAGTGAGCCTTGGGTTCTTTTGAAGGGTTGCCCAGAATTGGTTACTCACCCTGTCTCAGGGGAGCCACATCCCTGCCATGGCTATTTAAATTTGTTGGCTTGCAGGTTTTGAACAGGCTATTAGTCCAATACGGCCTCTCAACTCGGACCATGGATACCATTGGGGCGTCGTGTCAAGAGTCAACAAGGCGAAGATACCGCTCACATATCAAGAAGTGGGAAGCCTACTGCAGCCGCTCTCGCATCACGTACGATGACGTGACTATAACTGACGTCCTGGAATTCCTCGCGGGGTTGCACCATGATGAACATTTAAGTTACAGTGCCATCAACAGCGCCAGGAGCGCGCTGTCATTCTACCTCAAGATTGAGGTGGGATCCAACAGGCTAGTGTCCAGACTCATGCGGGGTATATTCAATATGAATCCGCCTACACCACGCTACAATATCACCTGGGATGTCAGGGACGTATTAACCCTGCTCAGGACGTGGTCTCCCATGGAAGGGCTCCAGCTGGACAAACTCACCATGAAGCTGGTGATGTTACTAGCGCTGACTTCAGCACAGAGGGTACAGACACTGCATAAACTACGTGTCGACAGAATGATGTCTACCCCTACAGAAGTAGTCTTCTTTGTTGATGAGCTACTAAAGCAGCATAGACCTGGGTGCACAGGGCTGCAGCTGAAGTTCCCGGCATACCCCGCAGATGCTAGGCTGTGTTTAGCCTCACATATCCGTCACTATGTCAAGGTGACGGCATGCATCAGAGGAATGGAGAGATACCTGCTTGTCACTCATAAGAGACCTCATCATCGAGTGACAGTCCAGACGATATCCAGGTGGCTCCGGGTCGTCTTGGGTAAGTCAGGTATCGACACTAATGTGTTCAAGTCTCATTCCACCAGGGCTGCATCGACGTCAGCGGCGAGGATTATGGAGGTGCCTATGGACCATATTCTCGCCACAGCAGGATGGGCTAATGAAGCTGTGTTTCAGCGATTTTATAACAAGCCTGTTGCTGCTCCTCTACAGTTCGCGGAAGCCGTGCTGAATGCAGGTCAAGAACGTGGAGGTGTCCCCGCATGAGGGGTTTTTGATTTGTTGTTAATAAATATGCTCTTGTTTTGCAGTATGAACTATTTGAGCAAGTTTGTTCCTCCCATCCATCCCTGCTAGTGGTGTGTCAGCATGGACGTGGTCCAGGGCGTGTAATCACAGAAGCTTTGAAGTCTTCACGAAGCCACTCACGTGACTCCGAAATGAAATAGTAAGATTGAACGAGAACTTACCAGTTCGAAGGTTGATCGTTATTTCATGAGGAGTTGCGGTGAGGGATTTCGTGCCCTCCACGCCCAACCCTCAATCACCTTCACCTGGTAATTTGAGTCTCTTTCATCTTACTATGCCAAGTCATTTCTGTTACTGGTTTCTGTGATTCCACACCGCTACTTTGAAGAATGTCGAGCATGCGCGCCGGCGGGCTCTTCACGAAATCACTCACCGCGACTCCTCATGAAATAACGATCAACCTTCGAACTGGTAAGTTCTCGTTCAATCTTACTATTCCCGTGCACTAATCCCCGGATGCAAGAAATTGCTACCTCCCTTCCATTTATATCTCACACTGCCTCGGCAAGGCCAGCAGCATAATCAACGATGACTCGCACCCCGGCCTCTCGCTCTTCTCCCCTCTCCCATCTGGAAAAAGGTATAGAAGTGTGAAAAGGTACACCTCCAGATTCAGGGACAGTCTCTTCCCAGCTGTTTAGAGTTTAGAGATGTAGCGTGGAAACAGGCCCTTCGGCCCACCGGGTCCACGCCGACCAGCGATTCTTGCATATTAACACTATCCTACACCCACCAGGGACAATGTTTACATTTAAGCCAATTAACCTACAAAGCTGTAAGTCTTTGGAGTGTGGGAGGAAAACGAAGATCTCAGAGAAAACCCACGCAGTCACGGGAAGAACGTACAAACTCCGTACAAACAGCACCCGTAGTCGGGATTGAACCCGGGTTTCCGGCGCTACATTCGCTGTAAGGCAGAAACTCTACCGCTGCACCACCGTAACCGACCTGTTATCAAGCAACTGAATGATCCCGCCACAACTAGAGAGGTGTCCTGAACTACTCTCTACCTAATTGGAGACACTCAGACTATCTTAGATCGGACTTTACTGGTTTTCCCTTGCACTAAACACTATTCCCTTATCATGTATATATACACTGTAAAGGGCTCAATTGTAATCGTGCATTGTCTGTCCGCTGACTAGGTAGCACGCAACAAAAGATTTCCACTGTACCTCGGTACACATGACAATAAACTAAACAAATTTTACAATCTTTACCAAAGTCAATTAATCTACAAACCTGTACATCTTTGCAATGTGAGAGGGAACCAGAGCACCCGGAGAAAGCCCACGGGGTCACGGGGAGAAGGTACCAACTGTATAGGCAGCACCCCTAGTCAGGATCGAACTCGGGACTCTGGCGCTGTGAGGCAGAAACTCCACCACTGCACTACTGTGCCATTCCCAAACCTTATTCAAGCTCTTAGTAAACCTGTTGGGATTTTAATTATCAGTTCAAAGAACAATTTCACTGATACCACTGTTTCTACTTATTTTTTGATTTGTTAATTTCATTCCCAGTTGTGTCCATGCCAATGAAAATAATCCATTCCCCACCGTGATACAGACGACCTTTCTGTAAATTACTCATCAACTAACAAAACTACGAAGCATAAATTGCTTGATTCTTGTGGCTAAAGCTCTCTCTAGCAACCTGCATCTGTACTTATCATGTTCAAGAACGAATTGCAGATACTGGAAAATCAAAGGTAGACAAAAAAGCTGGAGAAACTCAGCGGGTGAGACAGCATCTACGGAGCGAAGGAAACAGGCAACATTTCGGGGGCAACATCGCTCCATAGATGCTGCGTCACCTGCTAAGTTTCTCCAGCATTTTTGTCTGCACTTATTACTTTAGTTTAACTGAGAGATACAGCATGGGAACGGGCCCTTTGGCTCACCACTTCTATGTTATCTACTTTTGCAGTTGTTTTGCACAACTTCGATGTGATCCCACTGTTACATCCTACAAACCGGCACGCCCAAACCGGCACGCCCAAAGGCGTGCACAAAAGAGGTGTAAATGGAGTCAGTGGAAGGGAGGTTGGTTGGTGTGATGGTCTGGGTTGCAGCCACAATTCTCTGCAATTTCTGACAATCTTGGATGGAGCTGTTTCCAAACCTTGCTGTGATGCATCCCGATAAAATTATTTATACAGTGTATCTGTAGAAGTTGGTGAGAGTTGTTAGGGACATGCCAAACTCCTACTCCTTCTAAGAAAGTATAGGTAGTTGAGGCATGGAACAAGCTGCCAGAGGAGGTAGTTGAAACAGGTACTATAACAATATTTAAAAGGCATTCGGATAGCTACCTGTTTCGGAAAGGTTAAGAGGGATCTGAGCCAAACGCAGGCAGGTTGCACTAGTTTAGATGGGATATTGTTGGCAAGTTGGGCTGACAAGCCTGTTTCCATGCTGTATGACTCTATGGCCTCAAGTACTTGCTGAAACAAAATCACTGAGAAATTTAACATTGTATAACTTGTGCTGATCAAATACATTTGCAAGCCTGCAATTAAAACAATAATTGTTTAGCTGCTTCTTTTTGCCTTTCTACTGAAAACCATCACTTGGTCACAGCCCAGTGAAGGGCGCATTTGATGCATGCTACAGTCGATTAAGTAATTAGGTAATTACTTAAGTTTCTAATTGCATTTATTTAATCGTGTTAAATCTTCTTTCTATCAATGTAATAATCCTAAACACTTTCATAAATAACCTTTGTTTTATGTATGCTTTAAATCACAGCTCCAATTCCATTACTTTCTGTCACAGAATCAATGAAGTGGAAAGTAAGAGATTGGCAGATCCTCTGTCTTCTAGTATTTTGAAAAAAGAAAAAGCATAAAGGCACCAACTTCCAACCCAAATGTTATAACAGTTGGAATCATAGACGAGAGACCAGTAGTTTCCTTATTTAACCAGAAGGTTTGATTATTGCAAAATATCTATATTACTAAAACTCTGATCTTGATCACTTCCTGTTCTTCTGTATATTAATTTTAGAAAAAACGCTGCCACGTACGGCTGTGATTTTTGGCCATACGGAGTCCCCCTCTGCGGCGCAGAACAAGAGGATTTTTCCCATCGATGCAAAATGAAAGAGTTATTAGTGTTTAAGAAATATTGAGATTCTCTCTCCTGAAGGCCACGCCCCTTCCGGAGGGACTATAAAACCCAGAAGTGTTGAGTGCCTCAGAGTCCCTGCAAGATGGGGGAACGAGAGGGTCACGTCTCTCAGTCTGAGCTGTGACTAACACTGATCACATGTTGACTAAACTGTGAGTGGTTTTACTGACCTGTCAGTGCCCTTAATGTGGTTTGAAAATATAGTTTGGAAATGCTAAAGCTGTGTTGGCTTTGGTTTGGAAATGCTAAAGCTGTGTTTCCTTTGGTTTGGAAATGCTAAAGCTGTGTTGCCTTTGGGTTGAAAATGCTAAAGCTGTGTTGCCTTTGGGTTGAAAATGCTAAAGCTGTGTTGCGTTTGGTTTGGAAATGCTACAGCTGTGTTGCCTAATTAACCATATAACCATATAACAGTTACAGCACGGAAACAGGCCATCTCGGCCCTTCAAGTCCGTGCCGAACTAAGTGCCAAATTAAAGTTGCCTTGCCTAATTAAAGTTGCCTTGACTTCTATATAATTAAAAGTCTAATCTTAGCCACTTCCTGTTTGCGCTTTATATTGATTTTAGAAAAAAAACGCTACCATGTACGGCTGTGATTTTTTGCCATCTTACTCAGAGTCCCCCTCCGCTCATCAGGTACTGAAGATTTTTCCCATCGATGAAAAATAAAAGAATTATTAGTGTTTAATTAGTGTAATGTTGAGATTCTCTCTCCTGTCAATTATGGCATGAAGGCTTTCTTGAATTTGGTGGCCTTGCACCCTGCTTGAAGTGGTAAGAAACTGCACTTGAATTTGGTGGCCTTGCACCCTGCTTGAAATGGAATTTCAAGGAATAGCCATGGGTCAACTGCCAGCCCACCAGCCGTGAGTGAGTGAGCTGCCAGCACAACAGGCTTGAGTGACTGAGCCGCCAGCCCAAGAATCCATTCGGCCCACAGTGTCCATACTAGTGCTCCAGAAATCCTCCCCCCCCCCCCCCCCCCACCCCTGGCCACCAACCTTCCCTGTACTCCCTCTATGGCAAGAATGTCTTTCCTCAGATTAGGAGACCAAAACTGTACACAATATCCAGGTGTGGCCTCACCAAGACCCTGCAGGTGGAATATTGCATTGGAGGACCAGCACCCTCATGTGATGCTTGGACCCAACGGGTCCCATTTAATCTAGTAAATTATTAAAGCTCTTAATACAATCAACTCCTGCACATTTGCTTCTGAAGTAGGTGCGCAGTTTAGGTTTAGAGAAACAGGCCTGTCGGCCCTCCACGTCCAGCGATCCACACACATTAACACCATCCTACACACACTAGGGACAATTTGTGTATTAAGGAACTGTAATTGCTGGTTTAAATCGAAGATTGACACAAAATGTTGGAGTAACTCAGTGGGACAGGCAGCATCTCTTGAGAGAAGGAATGGGTGATGTCATCCAATCCTGCTCTCCTGAGATGCTGCCTGTGCCTTTGAGTTACTCCAACATTTTGTGTCTATCAAGGTACATTTTTACATTCATACCAAGACAATTACCTTCAAAACCTGTACATCTTTGGAGTGTGGGAGGAAACTGAAGAACGTGCAGAAAACCCACGTTGTCATGGGGAGAACATACAAACTCCATACAGACAGCGTCCGTAGTCAGGATCGAACCTGGGTCTCTGACGCTGTAAGTGCTGTAAGACGACAACTCTACCACTGCGCCACCATGCTGCCCAGTCTGACACATGGCTGAATCCCACAAAAGAGGAAGAAAATAAGAGAAATGTAGCAGGCCATGTAGTCCCTTCTACCTCTCTGACATTCAATGAGCTCAGAGCTATTGTTCACCAAGGCACCACTTTCCTACACTCACCCACCCACCCAAAATATGGCAACTGCGTATTTGTGGGTTGTGCAAAAGAATGTCACAGTGTTGTGCATACGTCACAATAAAAAAAAACATTGAACCCAATGTTTAAGAAGGAACTGCAGATGTTGGAAAATCGAAGGTAGACAAAAATGCTGGAGAAACTCAGCGGGTGACACAGCATCTACGCAGCAAATCCTTTGCTCCATAGATGCTGCCTCACCTGTTGAACCCAAAGCCCTCAGATTCATTTAATATCTACAAATTTACTGATCTCTGTCATCCCCAATTAATCAGAGACTGACCATCTGCCCATCACTTTGGGTAGAAAGATACACTACCCTGTAGATAAAGAAATTATCTTATGCATGTTAGATGCTGATATCATAGAGTATGGTTTCATTCTAAAATAATTTCACAAATTGGATGAAGTGGGTCCAGTGAATTGATAGATGTATGTCCAACTTTCTGTTTCCTATAGAAGATGTCCTTTGTAACGTTGGCGAGCAAAATTAGATCAAACAGTGTTTTTTACTGAAACGTAGGAATTAATCCTAATATTTTGTGCAGGTAGATCAATATCTTTCTCCCAATTTTGTCAATGTTATTTAAAGCATCAATCAGAAAAATGTGGAACATTATTGTGCAGAGCCAAATTCAACTTCAGTCTATTCTGAACTATAGCAAACCGATACAATATGCACAAACGATGGAACTGAATATTATTTCTATCCAATTTTCTAGCAACTAAAGGCTGGTTATCGGAATCGTTGAGACACGGAACTGAGCAGATATCTGCCTGAAGTTAAATAAATCTGCCAATTTTACTAAAACGTATCAACACCAGAGATGGCATGAAGAATGGGTTTATAATCATCTTGAGACCTAGCTGCCTGCTGGAAGCTTTTCACCAGATAAGGGTTTTATCTGGTGGTTTGTGTAAACATAACCAACAAATGACAAACAACTGAAGGACATGCAGGTGATAATATCCTGCATTCAAAGCAAGGAGCACCATCAAAAAACTTTTGTGCCGTGTAAAAATTAAAGCTTTGGTATGCCGTATGCAACTGTAATGTTATAAGGAGATTTTTAAATTTGGTTGCTAGACTGTTTTCAGTCTTTAGTTGTGTGGATTTGTCTTTACTTTAGATTTTAGAGATACAGTGTGGAAACAAGCACTTCATCCCCACAGAGTCCACGCCGACCAGCGATCACCCCGTACACTAGCACTATCCTGCACATCTAGGCACAATTTTTACAGAAGCCAATTATCAGGATATCTAAGTATACAATACGCAAAAACTATCATGCAAATGCACCAGGGCTGCATGGTGGTGCAGCGGTGGAGCTGCTGCTTTATAGTGCCAGAGACCTGGGTTTCATCCAGACTACAGATGCTGTCTGTACGGAGTTTATATGTTCTCCTTGTGATGATGTGGAATACAGCACAGCAAAGTGTGGAGTCATGCATTTTGTTAGTAGGAGTAAAAACATAGACTATTTTCTAAATGGGGAGAGAATTCAGAAATCGTAGGTGCAAAGGGACTTGGGAGTTTTGGAGCAGGATTCCCAAAAAGTTAAATCAGTAGTAAGGAAGTTGAATGCAATGCCAGCATTTATTTTGAGACGGCTACAATACAAAAACAGGGATGTAATGCTGAGGCTCTGTAAGGCGCTGGTCAGGCCGCATTTGGGGTATTGTGAGCAATATTGAGCCCTATATCTGAGGAAGGATGTGCTGGCTCTGGAGAGGGTCCAGAGAAGGTTCACGTGAATAATCCCAGGGATGACTGGGTTCAGATATGATGAGCATTTGAAGGCACTGGGCCTCTAAGCGCTGCAGTCTAGAAGGACCTCATTGTAACTTTCCGAATAGTGAAAGACCTGGAGAGAGTGGATGTGGAGAAGATGTTTCCGTTGACAATCAAATACAAAGCCATGGAAAGCAAGTGAAGCTCTCCTTGTTTATTACAACACTATCTGCATTTTCAAGTTGACATGTGATATGTCAGATATTGATGTTGGTGCAATTGTAGATCAACAGCTAGATGGGGACGGGAGCAAGGCAAACCCATTACATTTGCTTCTCACAACCTCATGAGGCCTGGATAGAGTGGATGTGAAGAGGATATTTCCACTCATGGGAGAGTCTTTGGACCACCCAGAGGCCAAATCCTCAGAATAAAAGAACATCCTTTAGAAAGTAGATGAGGAGGAATTTCTTTAGTCAGAGGGTGGTGAATCTGTGGAATTCATTGCCACAGATGGCTGTGGAGGTCGTCAATGGATATTTCTAAGGCCGAGACTGACAGATTCTTTATTAGTGTGGGTGTCAAGTTTTGTTGGGCAAAGGCAGGAGGATGAGGTTGTGAGAGAAAGACAGGTCAGCCATGATTAAATGGCAGAGTAGACTTGATGGGCCGAATGGGCTTATTCTGTTCATAGATTATTTTATGACCATGATCATTTTGCAAACCTATTAAGAACGGAGGCAGCATAATGTTACCACGGTAGAGTTGCTGCCTGACAGCACCAAAGGCCAGGTTCAAATCTGGCTATGGGTGCTGTCTGTATGGAATTTGTACATTCTCCCTGCAATGTCCATGGGTTTTCTCAAGGTGCTCCGGTTCACTCCCACACTCCAAAGACATACAGGTTTGTAGGCTAATTGGCTTGGTAAAATTGAAACTTGTTCCTCGTATGTCTAGGATAGTGTTTGTGTGCATGAATCGCTGGTCAGCGCGGACTTGGTGGGCCGAAGGGCTGTTTACTTAAACTAAACTAAACTAAGATCGACAAAGTAATAACTGGATTTACAAGATACTTGGGCAGATACATGGATAGGAAATATTTAGAAGGAGATGGGACAAACATGGTCAAATGGGAAGAGTGTAGATGGAGCATCCTGGTGAGCAAGAACAAGTTGGGCTATAGAGGTTGGTTCCATGTTGTATAACTCTATGATTTAATGACTATGATTAACAAATTCTAATTTGAGAATAGTCACTTGGAATCCACAAACATCAAAGCTGGTGAACAAATTTGATGATAGACACAAAAAGCTGGATTAACTCAGTGGGCCAGGCAGCATCTCTGTAGAGAAAGAATGGGTGACGTATCGGGTTGAGACCCTTCTTCAGACCGTCTGAAGAAGGGTCTCAACCCGAAACATCACCGTTTCCTTCTCTCCAGATATGCTGCCGGTCCCGCTGAGTTAATCCAGCTTTTTGTGTCTCTCTTTGGTTTAATGCCAGCATCTGCAGTTTCTTCCCACACATTTCCCGAACAAAGTTGATGGCCAGATGCAAGATTTGAAGTTCAAAACAAAGTAAATCTTTGGATTGTGTGACAGAGGGTTTTTTATAGCTGTCGTGATCAACAATCCACAGCGTGTCCGCACTGCCAGAACAGAGACAATTTAAAGCAATTCCCCAAGACAAGCCATGGATAGTAACACACATCAATCAACAGAGAAATCAATAACAACAAAAAGCATTTGTAACAAAACTGATTGGGATCCCATGCGCAAGGGCAGACATCAGATCAGTCTTGTTTTCCCAATGTAGAAAACATAACTTCCATGCTTAATCCTAACAAAAATGACATCTCTTGAATTTTCACGCAATGGATATAAATGCATTTGTAACAAATCACCATCTAACCAAACTCGATGCTGTCAGATGGACCCGCAGAAAAGAAGCATTGACATAAAATGTGTAGGAAGGAACTGCAGATGCTGGCTTAATCCAAAGATAGACACAAAAAGGTGGAGGAAATCAGCAGGACAGGCAGCATCTCTGGAGAGAAGGAATGGGTGACGTTTCGGGTCAAGACCCTTCTTCAGACACAAAGGATGTTTCTTGACACAAAATGGTGGATGTCTATCCTCGGTGTACATCAGTATCTGCAGTTCCTTCCTACAGAAGAAAAACATTATCTGGTCTGATGATGAAGTGTTATACCTGTGCAAGCCATTATGATTAAATAATTTATCCCGTAGGAAAGCAATAAGCCATCTCCGCAGCTTGGAAGTCTATCATTGATTTTAGTTTAGAGATACAGTGCGGCCCACAGAGTCCTCACCAACTGCACATTAACACTACCGTACCCACACTAGAGGCAATTCACATTTATACGAAGCCAATTAACCCACAAACCTGTACGTACTTGCAATGTGCAAGGAAACCGAAGATTTCGGAGGAATCCCACGCAGATCACGGGGAGAATGGGAAAACTCTCTACAGACAGCACCCGTAGTCAAACCCGGGTCACTGGCGCTGTAAGGGAGCAACTCCACTGCTGCACTGCTGTCATCAGCGGCGGTCACCCGAAACACTGCCATCATGGCGTATGACTGTCCTCCTCTCCATAGGGTCATCTACTTGTGGGTCGGCAAGTGTCATTGTGGGCATTGTTGACTGGTGGTGGCTGGTAGTCGTCGAGCCCCCTTCTTTCTCCCCTTGCGGTGCTGTCACTTTGTCTCTGCGACACGGCGTAGTTCCATTTCATGACGTGCAGCTCCTTCCTGCATGGATTAATTCCAGGAGCGTCTGTCCAGTGTAATTTGCTCCCTGTTGCTCGATGTGATGTGGAATTTGATCAAACTCTTCTTGATGTTGTCCTTGAAACGTTTCTTTGGCCCGCTGGGGACTAGCCGACCTTCCTTCAGTTGAGAGTACAGGATTTGTTTAGGGAGACAAGTGTTGGGCATGCGGATGACACGGCCAGTCCATCGAAGTTGGTGTTGCTTTATTGTGGTGGCGATGCTGGTCATGTTGGCTTCCTCCAAAACGCTGAAGTTGACGTGTTTGTCCTCCCAGCTGATCCTCAGAATCTTTCATAAGGATCTTTGATGGTATTGTTCCAGGGCTCTCAGGTGCCTGCTGTAGGTGGTCCATGACTCGGCTCCATGCAACAGGTTGGGGAGGACAATGGCTCTGTAGACCAGCAGTTTTGTTTGAGCCTTTAGGTCTCGGCCTTCAAGGACTCTTTTCCTGAGTCTGGTGTAGGCTCCGCTGGCACAACTCAGGCGATGGTTGATCTCAGAGTCGATGTTAGCTTTTGAGGAAAGAATGTTGCCAAGGTAGGGGAATTGGTCAACGTTTTCAAGAGTGGTGTCATCCACTTTTATAGTGGGGTCGGAAGACGGCTGGTTGGGTGGAGGTTGATGTGGGACCTGGGTCTTCTTGATATTAAAGGCTAGGCCCATGGGTCTGTATGTCATGGCAAAGGCATTCAGGATGCCCTGGAGGTCTTCTGCAGAGTGAGTTGCAATGGCGCAGTTGTCCACGTACTGGAGCTCCATGATGGCGGTGTTACTGACTTTGCGCTTGGCCTTCAACCTATTAAGGTTGAATAGCCCACTGTCAGCTCTGTAGAGGATTGGATGCCACCCGATTGTCAGAATGATGCACAAAACTCCCTAGAATCAGTAGCTTACAAACTGGCCATTGTAAAGGGAAGGTAGACACAAAATGCTGGAGTAACTCAGCAGGGCAGACAGCGTTTCTGGAGAGAAGTAAAGGGCGATCCTTTGTAGTGACCACACATGCCTATAAACACACGTATGTAGGAAGGATCTGCATTTGTTGGGTTATACCAAAGACAGACACAAAATCTGGAGTAAATCAATGGGTCAGGCTGTATCTCTGGAGAAAGAGAATAGGTGATGTTTTGGATTGGAACCCTTCTACAGATCTTCCTCAAGATCATATAGACACGTTATTTTCTGGGATCTATATAATGTTTCATGGTGCATGCTATTTTATTTGTTAGAAACAATAATTGTTGCTTTCAGAGACCCACCCCTTATAGCTTGTGTCATGTGTCTCTCTGGGTTGTAACAATACTTGTCGCGAGTTCCAGAGATGTCCTCAATACCAAAACGTCAGGTTTATGGTGTTAGGCATAGAGTCACTATAATATTCTCTTTTTGCGCTTATCTTCATTTTAAACCAGCATCTGCAGTTCCTTCCCACACATTCCCACATACTGTGATACCTTGTCCACTGCAATATATCAACTCCAACACACTCAAAAGCAGATAGTCAGCTGGAAAAACTGGAGAAACGCTGAAGAGATTCTTTACTAAACCTTCCATTATGATCTTCCTTTGTTATGTAGTTTGATAGAGTAATTAATTCCTGCAACATCAACGTTCACATTTAAAATGCAACAGAACCAAATTCCATTTGTGTGAACATGCAATGCCTATGCACAGATCCATGTTATTTTCTCACCCGCCCTCCCGAGCAGACACACTAATGATTGATTCATTATCTGCCCTGAATCCTGGCTCACATCCACGCTGAGTATATTAAATAGGGCTCTCCCAGTGATTTGGTACAAGTCTGTTAAACTGTTCAATTGATCGCAATTAGTATGAATGGAATAACTAAAGCCCCAAAGCAGACTAATAAATCAAACCAATGGGTTCATGCTATTTTTCTCCCAGTATGTTACGTCACTTTAGTGTACCTTTGCTCAATATGTTTCCCCTCTGAAGAGTCTGAAGAGTGAAGCTCGCAGCCATTAAGACCAGTGCTCAAATTGGAGGAACAGCACCTCATATTATGAACATACCAGCAGTATGAACATTGATTTCTCTAATTTCAAGTAACCCTTGAATCCCCTCTCTCTCTCTCTCACTCTCTGTCCCTCCCCCACCTGAGTCATCCTGCTAGTTTTACTGCCCGTATCCCCTCATTATCACCTCCTCCACAGCCAACAACAGGCCATTGTGGGCTCTTAGGCTGCCGGTGCCAGTTCTGATCTGTTCTGTACCGTTTCATAGCTCCAGTTTCCCCCTCCTCTGTCTCCTCTGTCTGACAAAGGTCCTTTTCCCCAGAGGTGCTGCCTGACCCGTTGAGTTACTCCAACATTTTGTGTCTATCTAAGCTTTAAATTACAACCAAAATTAAGCTTTCAAAAAACATTTCAGAAAACTCCCTGAGGAGATTAAAAAAATTACAGTAACCCATTAAAAAACGCTAGATTTTAAATAATTTTAGAATAATTGGATTCTAGCTCCACCAGAATTGTATCCTGCAAAATGTAATTTCCACCTAACATACCAAACCCCAAAGTTTTAAGAGGAAGTAACATTGCTTTGCCTTTCCTGCATATTCTGGTCAGCATTAAATGATATATCAAATTAGTGCTTAATTACTGAGAAACGGCTCACAGTCTAAATACAATCATTAGGTTAATTGGAATTGAATTCCACTGTAAGTGGAAAGGAGAATGAGAAAAAAAGAAGTACATATTTATAACAAGGTCTGGGTTCCTCAGACCTACTGTTCCGTGTAGGAAGGAACTGCTGATGCTGGTTTAAACAGAAGATAGACACAAAAACCTGAAGAAACTCAGCGGATCAGACAGCATTTCTGGAGAAAAGGAATAGGTGATAATTCAGGTCGAGACCCTTCTTCACACCATAGGTGACGTTTCGGGTCAATACCCTTCTTCAGACCTTCTTCTGAAGGAAGGTCTCAACCCGAAACGCCACCTATTCCCTTTGTCCAGAGATGCCTTCAGACCCGCTGAGCTACTCCAGCTTTTTATGTCTATCTTTGAGCTACTGTCGTAACAGTGACACAAAAAAAAAGTAATATGAGGGAGAGAAAGACAAAGCTATAGTTCCTTCCGTAGAAGAAAACCCTACAGGGAACATCCACACCTCTTCAATCTCCCAGCACCTTAACCAGCCTCTTAGGCTTCCTTTCCAGTTCTGACAAAAGTGGTTCTGCCTGAAACTCTCTTGAAACGTTAACATTTATCTTCCCACAGATGTGGTCTGACACGCTGAATTGCAGAATGAAGAAGTGTTCTGACCCAGAACGTCACCCATTCATTTTCTCCAGAGACACAGCCTGACCCACTTAGTTACTCCAGCATTTTGTGTCTATCTTTGTTGTAAACCAGCATCTGCAGTTCCTTCCTACATGAATTGCAGAGCTTTGGTTGTGTTCTTCGGAGAATTCTTCTGGTTAACTTTTAGCTTTCTTAAGTGCCTTCCATTTCTCTATAGGAAAGATCTTAAGAAATAATTTCATACATAAAACATTCTCATTCCATTAGACAATAGACAACAGGTGCAGGAGTAGTAGTGCACCGCCATTCAATGTGATCATGGCTGATCATCCACAATCAGTACTCCGTTCCTGCCTTCTCCCCATATCCCCTGACTCCACTATCTTCAAGAGCCCTACCTAGTTCTCTCTTGAAAATATCCAGATAACTGGCCTCCACCGCCCTCTGTGGTAGAGAATTCCACGACTCACACTAATCCAAGAACAAATTAATCCGCCCACTCATCCCGTTCTCATAGTCAGTGCTGGCATCTGTGATTTCTGAGGTTGATTTCCATTCATGGCTTTATTAGACCAACGGATATTGAGATCCACTTCTGCATAAAATTATCCAAACTTAAATCAGTGACAACATCAACTTATGAGATCCTATGATATTTGAACTTATATTTGGACTGAACTGAACTATTTTTGATACCAATCCCAAATATAATTATCCAGAGACACAAAGAACTGTAGAGACTGCAATCTTAGGCAAAACACAAAGACGGCAAGCCGAATGAATAGAGAATTGGCTTCATGAAAGAAAGCAGAGGGTGATGGTGGGAGGTTGTTTTTTGGACTGGAGGCCTGTGACTGTTGGTGTGCCACAGGGATCAGTGCTGGGCCCATTGATGTTTGTTGGTTATATCAATGATTTGGATTGGAACATACAAGCCATGATCAGTAAGTTTTCAGACGACACAAAACTGGGTGGCATCATAGATAGCGCGGATGGTTATCACAAATTGCAGCAGAATCTTGATCAGTTGGGCAGATGGGCTGAGGAATGGTTGGTGGAGTTTAATAGGGATATATGTGAGCTGCCAATTTTTGAGAAGTTAGACCAGGGCTGGACATGCACAATGAATGGCAGGACTCTGGGGAGTTTTGTTGAGCAGAGGGATCTAGGAGCAGTTCATTGAAAGTGTCATCACAGGTTGATAGGGTGGTCAAGGAGGCTTTCGGTACATTGGCCTTTGGAGCATTGTGTTCAGTATTGGTCATGTTCCTATAGGAATGATGTAGTTAAATTGGAAAGAGTGCATTTTTTGCTCTCACCTTTAAAATAAGAGGTGAAAGAGTTACTAGGAACCTGAGGGGCAACTTTTTCACACAGAGGGTGGTGGCTATATGGAAAGAGCTGCCAGAGAAAGTAGTTGAGGCAGACACTACCACACTATTTAAAAGACATTTGGACAGGTACATGGTTCGGAAAGGTTTCGAAGATGCAGACCAAACGCAGGCAGGTGGGACTGGTGTGGATGAGGCATCTTGGTCGGCATGGGTCGAAGGGATTGTTTTCATGCTATATAACTCTATGACTCTATAGAGGAACTCAGCAAGATAGGGAGCATCTGTAGAGGAAATGGACAAGCAACGTTTTGGGTCAGGACCATGCTTCAGATTCAGAACATACCTGGCAGAATAATATACAGGTATTTTCAGGCTGGGGTCAGGCAGCTAGAATCTAAACTGATGATTTGATGTCCATAAATTGCCTTTAATATTCACAGCGAGTGAGGTGTTTGGAATGGACACAAAGCACTGGAGTAACTCAGCGAGTCAGTAGCACCTCTGGGGAAAAAGGATGGGTGACATTTCAGATCAAGACCCTTCTTCAGATGGGTCCTGATGCAAAACAGATATGAAGATGGGTCCTGACCAGAAATGTCACCTAGCCTTTTTCTCCAGTGGTGCTGCCTGACCCGCTGAGTTACTGGGTATAAACCAGAATCTGCAGTTCCTTCCTATACACAAGGCATTTGGAATAGCAGGTTAAAAGCGTAAAATGTCCTCCTCTTCCTGACGCAGGTTGAACGATGGACACAAAGCAAATCCCTGAAGGAATCTATAACTCATTAACAGCATTTAGATTTGAGATTTACTCAATTGCTGACTAATGGGACAAATTAGTCGCCTATTTGGTCCTTGTTGCGATTGTGGCTTTGTACTTACGTGTCAATGTAAGATTTTAGCACATTTTTTAAACATCCTTTGCAAACAATATCTGTGAACTGTAGGGTTAGTAATAAGTTGCTCCAATGTATTAACTAGCATCATCTAAAACTACCATTTATGTTGCACAGATGCTGAGTCTCCGGACTCTCTTTAAGTTGCCAAATTCAGTCATCGCTGTCACATATTCTTTATCCACTCTTTATCTACTGTCTTTATTTGTTTTATAGATCAATATGGCCTGAGTTATCAAAAGCACTGAATACTTCTGAGAAGGCAGAAAATCAATGAAGAATTATTGCCTTCTTTAATGCCTGGTGTAAACAGTCCTGTTATGATGGTTTATAATAGTGACACCATGAAGGCCCTGGAAAGGTCAAACACATTCAGTATTCTGGCGTCTATCACCTTGGGCTAAGCTTGGCACCAACAAACAGAACTATCTCCCTCCAGGCCTTCTACAGTATGCAGCATTGACATTTGCATGTTATGTTTACTGTTTCATTGCATTGAATATAATGAATAAATGATGGTTTTACCTTTAGAAAGGATATGAGGAGAAATGTCTTTAGTCAGAGGGTGGTGAATCTGTGGAATTCATTGCCACAGACTGCTGTGGAGGCCAAGTCAATGTATACTTTTAAGGCGAAGATTATTAGATTCTTGAAAAGTACGGGTGTCAGGGGTTATGGGGAGAAGGCAGTAGAATGGGGTTGGGAGGGAAAGATAGATCAGCCATTATTGAATGGTGGAGTAGACTTGATGGGCTGAATGGCCTAATTCTACTCCTATTCCTTATGAACCTGGCATCCTATTTGGCATGGGTAATTGTGGGCAGAGTAGATTTGATGGGCTGAATGGCCAAATTCTGTTCCTATAACTTATAAACTTATGAACTTATAGTTTTGTACTCTTTGCAATTTGTATTCCTTGCCTTGATCTGTTAGTGACCATTGTTGGAAATAGCATAGGATTCTCTACCCAATCTCTAACCAATAATCCATGGACTCACTCTACATTTAATTTAAATTTGCATACTAATAAATAGCAATTTTACAAGGATGTCATTAAGCTGGAAAGAATGCAGGGAAGATTTAAGAGAATGTTACCAGGACATGAGAGGCTAAACTATAGGGAGAGATTGGGCAAGTTAGGTCTTTATTGCTTGGAGAGCAGAAGGAGTACGAGTGATCTTCTATAGATGTATAAAATCATGAGGGGAATGGATAGAGTGAATACACAAGAGTGTTTTACCCAGTGTAGGGGAATCAAGAACCAGAGGTCATGGAGTTAAGTTGAGAGGGAAAGATTTAACAGGAATCTGAGGGGCAACTTTTTCATGCAGAGGGTGGTGGGTATATGGAACGAGTTGCCAAAGAAGGTAGTTAAGGCAGCTACTATAATAGCATTTAAAAAGACACTTGGACATGGAACGTATAGAGGCATATGCTCCAAATGCAGAAGAATAGGGTTAGCTTGGATGGGGCATCTTGGTCAGCATGGACAAGTTGGGCCGAAGGGGCTCTTTGAATGCTGTATGACTGTATAAGATGAAAAAGTGCACTTTCAATACTAACATGCCATGCATTAAGTATGTGTAGTAATTGCATGAAACTAGATGATCCACTTCTGACAAATAGTGCAGGGCATGCTCTCAGGAAGCAGAACTTCAAAGGATGTCCATTGAGAGTGTCCTCTCTGGTCCTTCGATGGTTGTGGCTGCAATTTCAGTGTTCAGTATCATCGGGAGCCCTGTCTGAAGTAAGGGGACAAGGAAAAGATGAAGCCTTTCTCCTCTTCGGGCCATCGATCAATCCAGCCAAAAACACAGTCAACTACCTCAGGTAGTACAACCCCTACCTGGGGGATGGCACAGTGGCGCAGTGATAGAGTTGCTACCTAACAGATCCAGGAGACCCTTATTCGATCCTGACTATGGATGCTGTCTGTATGGAGTTTGCACGTTCTCCCTGTGACCACGTGGGTTACATCCAGGTACTCCGGTTTCCTCACACGTTCCATAGACGTGCAGGCTTGTAGTTTAATTGGCTTCGTTAAAATTGTAAATTGTGCCTAGTGTGTAGGATAGTGCTAATGTACGGAGTTGTGGTCGCGGTGGACTGAAATGCCTGTTTCTGCACTGTATCTCTCAAGTCTCTGCTCCAGGCCACACCCCAGGCTGTGGGTGGGGCCCTAACTGTGGCCTTAACTAACTAAACTGCAGTCCTAGCAGACTACAGACACATTTCCAGATTAACTCAAAACAAATTGGAAATTGTTGCTGTTGAATTTCAATTGAGGCTTGTCGGCTCGAGGGTCTTTTGCTCATTGTCACACAAAGCTGGACATCCAGGGAGTGACAGGATTTATTATTTGATAAAGCTCTCTGAGCGGCAACGGAGAACTGGGAGCACCATTAGTATGCCTAGCTACATGCTAACTGCAAGCAGATACCAGCTGAGATTGAGCACCTACGTAATACGGGTCTGATAGTGTTACTCCAATTCGAGGAAAAGCTCAGAATCCAGGATAACCCAAGGGCAAAATAGAGAGAGCGTTACACAGCCTGGGGTGTGGCCTTAAACGTATTCCGACATTTGTTTACTTAAAGGCTCGGAAACACAGAGTCATACAGCATAGAAACCACATCACGTGGATTCTTGTACCAACATATACTATCACACACCTGCATTAGGACTGCATCTAGGTATGTTACAAAACTTACCTTTATAGGGCTGCATTTATGTCACTGGCCGTGTGCGCGACTTTGGCGCCTTCGGGGGGGGAGGGGGGGGCGGGGTTAAAATGCGGTTTTCCCTTGCCATCCGGAATTATATTTTCTCGGAGTGCGAGCTTTTTCTGGAGATGCGTTCCGACTGCCGGTAAGTGACATTTTTTGTTAAAATCGGCCGACTATTTCAGCGCTGCAGTTAAATAAAAATTAACTCCTAATGTCGTGAACGCCGACAACGGGGACGGATTTTACTTAGGGGACAGGTAAGTGAAAGCTGTTTATTTTTACATATAAACTTGCTTGTTTAGATGATCTTAATCAACATTTCATGTTGCGAAACGGTGATTTATTCCCCATACGAACCGGCAGTATTTTTCCTGCCTATATGGGGTTTAAATTCACCGCAACCGCAACGTTCCATCCATCGCGTTCCAGAAAATCCCACTCGCAAGTTGATTTAAATGGCCATTAATCTACAGGCATTAAACACTAAATTCCTTCAATTTGGCCTACAAATTAATGACAATTAGATTTAAATATCATGTTATATTGTGAATTATTGTGTGAATGTTATTTGGACACTTAGGCTTTAAAAATTTTTTTTTTTTTCTTAAGAAATGGATAGATGTTTAGATCTAGTAATTGAATTTTGTAATTAGCTACAATTGGGTAACTGACTAATTATATGCTTTAATTTCAGGTCATCCAAGTCAGATTGTTTTATATTTGTTTCAGAATGCTTCAATCTATAATAACTGAAAATTTCTTTCAGTTCTCTTAATTTTTAAGAAAGTTATGGGCTTTTGACTGTCCTCGATCACAACTTTTGTGTTAAGTCAATGGAAAAGCAATACGGAACAAGATGTTAATTTCTGAGTATGAAAATGTCCATAACTTTTTTAATACTGAAGACATGAAAGTGAATTAGGTGTCAAATTAAACTTATTTTCATGCTTTATCTGATGGGACAAATTGCAGACTTGATTTTTTAAATCTCAAAATTTTGTAACATTACTACTGCATCCTTCTATGCCTTGCCCAATTAAGTACTTTAGTTTAGTTTAGTTGATTTTAGTTTAAAGATACAGAGCGGAAACTGGCCCTTCAGCCCACCAAGTCCGTAGCGACCAGCGATCCCCGCACACTTACACAATCCTGCACACACTTCGGACAATTACATTTAAACCAAGCCAATTAACCATCAAACCTATATGTCTTTGGAGTGTTGGAGGATACTGAAGATCCCTGTGAAACCCATGCAGGTCATGGGGAGAACGTACAAACTTCGTACAGACAAGCACTCTTAGTCAGGACTGAACCCGGGTCTCTGGCGCTGTAACTCTACTATCATGCCACCATGTGATTGCAGCATGCTCTCTGTCAAAACATCATCCCTCACATCTCCTTTCAAACCCCTTCTCCTCACCTTAAACTTAAGCCTTTTATTTTTGATAAGGAAGATCTTAGTGTATTATTCAAAGAAGAGCAGGATAGTTACTATGTGTAGGATGAAACTGCAGATGCTGGTTTATACCGGTGAGACACAGAGTGCTGGGATACTCAGCAAGACAGGCTGCATCTCTAGAGAAAATGGACGGGTGACATTTCGGAGTGGAACCTTTCTTCAGACTGAAGGGTGATGTTTCGGGTCTGGGCACTTCTTCAAACCCTTCAGTCTGAAGAAGGGTTCCATCCCGAAATGTCAACCATCCTTTTTTCTCCAGAGATGCTGCCTGACCCGCTGAGTTAATCCAGCACTTTGTGTCTACAGGTCTATTATCACAGCTTTATGATGTAGAAAGACATCTCTGCATGGATATTTACCTCATCAGAACCTGCTGCATTTCCATCAATTACATCAGTTATTACGCTTAAAAAGTACTGTATTAACCGTACAGTAGTTGTTGACATTATATATCAGTGCAAATGCAAGGCTGTCTTTCTGCAACATTTAAATAATGCTTTAGAAACAGTAGGGATTCATGACTTACTTACTTACTGCCTATTATACCTCCTGGCATGTAGGGCAGCAACGAAGGTCTTCCACGCCTGTCTGTTCTGGGCTAGCTTCTGGACACTACCCCAGGTCAGGTCCATTGTTTTCATTTCCTCCTCTACAGTTCGATGCCAGGTGGTTTTGGGTCTCCCTCTTTTTCTTTTCCCATAGTCCAGTGTAGGGCTATTCTTGGGATGCTGTCTGGTTCTCTTCTCAGTATATGGCCAATCCAGTTCCAGCGTCTTCTTATGTTTGGCATTTAGAACTTCCACCTTCCTGCCTGTGACTTCCTTTCGGCTTTCACCATTGACATCTAGCATCTGTTGATAGCCCGGGAAGTCCATCACGCCCAGTAGTGGTGATTCCTTCAGTTGCTGTTTCCGTAACATATTTGTTTTACGAGACAGGGTTGTTAGCCCTGTGCTCGACCTCCAACCTGGAGGACCAGTGGATCGCTCTTCGTCTCGCCTCTATCCTTCGACCTGTCCAGCATGGGAGACACTAACAGGGGACGAATCTCCCACTGGCAGAGCTCTAGGGGTCACTGAGACACACAAGCTCCCCGACCACAGCAAGGTTGCAATCCAATGGGGAGAAGGATTCATGAGGCAACATCAAATTCATGTTTAATTTAGCTCAGGTTTTAGATACAGCATGGGAACAGGCCTTTCAACCCACCAAGTACATACCGACCAGCGATCCCTGTACACTCACACCATGTCACATGCCCTAGGGACAATTAACAATTTCACTGCTGCATTCCATGTCTCAATTGTCTGCAGTTCCTTGTTGCCACTTTAGCATAATCCACATTCCTATTTACTAGCTATTAACGCTCACTATTCTTTCTCTTACAAATTCTCCGCTTTGCATAGAATTCAGTAAAATCTTATTATACATAAGCACAATCATACATAGTACAAGAGTGCAATGATTGCAGTGTAGGAATAGCAGATTATACCGAGGCAGAATACAAAGAGTACTTTAGTTTAATCTAGCAAGGCAGCGTAGAAACAGACCTTTCGGCCCAGTCCGTGCCGACCTGCAACCACCCATACACTAATTCTATCCTACACCCAGGGTCAATTTCCCGAAAACCAATTAACCTACAGCTCAGTGGCGCAGCGCCCGAGACGTTGGTTCGATCCTGACTATGGGTACTGTCCGAATGGAGTTTTTAATTTTCCCCGTGACCGCGTAGGTTTTCAAACGGGTGTTCCAGGTTTCCTCCCACACTCCAAAGTCGTACAGGTTTGTAAGTTAATTGGCTTCTGCAAAAGAAAATTGTAAATTGTCCACAGTGTGTGTAGGACAATGCTATGTGGTGATCGCTGGTTGGCGCAGACTCGGTGGGTCGAAGGGCCTGTTAAAAATATGGCTGCACTGTGGCGCAGCGGTAAAGTTGCTGCCTCACATTGCTTACAGCGCCAGAGACCCGGGTTCGATTTCGACTACAGGTGCTGTCTTTACAGAGTTTGTACGTTCTCCATGTAGGTTTTCACCAAGATCTTCGGTTTCTTCCCACAAACCACAGATGTACAGGTTTGTAGGTTAATTGGCTATGTAAATTGTCCCTTGTGTATGTAGGATAGTGTTAGTGAGCAGGGATCGCTGGTCGGCGCGGACTCGGTGTGCACAAGGGCCTGTTTCCGCGCTGGATCTCTAAAACTAAAGCAAAACAATTATAAACTTGCACGCCTTTGAAATGTGAAAGTAATCTGGAACACCTGGAAAAATCCGGTGTGGTAACAGGGAGAATGCACAGACAGACTCCATACAGACAGCACCGATAGTCAGTATCTAACTCGGGTCTCTAGTGCTGTAAGGCAATACATCTACCGCTGTGCCAATTGCCACCACTTGATCATTAGAATGGGTGAGATTAATAACTTTATATTCATTCTATTTGTACTAGAGAAAATTAAGGGGAAATGTCATTATAAGTTAAGATGATTAAAGATTTTACATGGCAGATAATTATTTTTTCTGTTGTTTTGAGTCTAACAAATTGAGAAAAAACTAATATGCTTAACATTGGAGCTGATCATTTGGCATTTTCAATATCCCTTCCCACAAGGATTGTGGAATCTTAATAAGTTGAAACTTTGAAAACAAAACAATGATAATAAATGTCATGGAACCAAGCCATTTAGTCAGATTACAATGCACTGTAGATCCTTCATAATGTGGCTAAATGAGCAAACAATTTGAATGGTGCATTTCTGTTCTCATGGCCCTGTCCTCCTCAATACATGATGTAAACAGTATATGGAGATACTGATGGAGATACAGTGCAGAAACATCCCCACTGAGTCCGCACCAACCAGCGATCCCCACTCATTAACACTATCCTACACACACAAGGGACAACTTTCCATTTTTTATACCAAGCAAATTAACCTGCAAACCTGTATGTCTTTGGAGTGTGGGAAGAAACTGAAGATCTTGGAGAAATCCCACACAGGTCACGGAGAGAACGTACAAACTCCGTCTAGACAGCTCCCGTAGTCAGGATGGAACCCGGGTCTCTGCAGTTGTAAGGCACTAACTCTACCACTACGCCACCATGCTGCCCTTCTAACTTTTGAAACCATCTCAATCATTGCAGGGAGCATAGGTATCTCACTTTCATTGTGAATATTAAAAATGTTTTGGCATTAGATGGAAGTTGACCCCTGTTGCTCAAAAGTCATTTAATAAAAACATGAACCTTCGAAACAGTCCCACATTGTTAATAAAAATACAGTTGGAGACCGTGTTGAAATATTGAAAAATAATTATTTTTTACATCAACATAATCCCCATAATTCAGGTGCTTTCACAATGTGGGCTCTCGGAGATTCATGCTGTGCACACTTACTGTGGGAAGAAAGGAATAAATGACAGAAAGTAAATGGAATTAATCAAATCCTGCAGTCAAATCCAATCCAGTAACCAGAGCCAACTGTTATATTTACTTTCATCAGAAAAATAATCACCCCATCCTGTATTTATTTGTTACAGAACTTCAAACTCAACTTTTGTTTAATTATTGTTTTCTAAAGTGAAATTTGACTTGAGTGATTTGCAACTGCTTGCTGTGAGTAACATCGGCATTTCCTCCTGCTCCCTCTGAAGCAAGCATATGGGCACAGCGTATTATCTCACTTGGAGGCATCTGGTGCGTGATGGAGGTAATTAAATTATCGCATTCATGAATTCTGAGGAATATTCCTCTTCTAAACTAGATCATGACTCGACCTTCTCTTAACTCTTTCTTAACTCTGCCTTCGTGGCTTGCTTGAGGGACACCTGATGTAAGTTTAGTTTAGTTTAGTTTAGTCCAGAGATACAGTGTGGAAATACGTCCTTCGGCCCACTGAGTCCGTATCGACCAGTGCCCATTAACATCACTCATGGTGGTGGACAAACAATGTTTTGGCCTGAACCCTTCTTTAAAACTCTATATTCTATATCTATATCATTTAGCCTAAACTAGATTACAGGAGGCAAGTATTAAAATTGTCAATGATATTGGTTATGTTCCTAAACTCATGTGATAGGAGCAGAATTAGGCCATTTGGCCCGTCAAGATAACTCCGCCATTCAATCATGACAATCTATATTTCTCTCTCAACCCCATTCTCTTGCCTTCTCCCATAATCTCTGACACCCTTATTAATCCAATTTAAAAATACCCAATAACTTCCACAGATTCACCACCCTGTGACTAAATAAATTCCTCCTCATCTCCTTTCTGACTAAAGAAATTCCTCCTTTACTTCTAAGGCTATGGCCTCTGATCTTGCCATAGAGGGGGTACAGAGAAGATTCACCAGACTGATTCCTGGGATGTCAGGACTTTCATATGAGGAAAGACTGGATAGACTCGGCTTGTACTCGCTGGAATTTAGAAGATTGAGGGGGATCTTATGGAAACTTACAAAATTCTTAAGGGGTTGGACAAGCTAGATGCTTGAAGATTGGTCCTGATGTTGGGGAGGTCCAGAACAAGGGGTCACAGTCTAAGGATAAGAGGGAATTCCTTTAGGACCGAGATGAGGAAAACATTTTTCACACACAGAGTGGTGAGTCTCTGGAATTCTCTGACACAGAAAGTAGTTGAGGCCAGTTCATTGGCTATATTTAAGAGGGAATTAGATGTGGCCCTTGTGGCTAAAGGGATCAGGGGGTATGGAGAGAAGGCAGGTACAGGATACTGAGTTGGATGATCAGCCCTGATCATATTGAATGGCGGTGCAGGCTCGAAGGGCCGAATGGCCTACTCCTGCACCTATTTTCTATGTTTCTATGCTTCTATCTTAGACTCTCCCACTAGTGGAAACATCCTTTCCACGTACACTCTATCCAGGCCACACTGGGGATGATGTAAACAATGTAAATTAGACTACAAACGTTACAACCCTGCTTAAAATTGTGAAATGTAAATCCACTGTGTTTCAGGACAGTGAGCCGAATAATAGCAGTGAGAAAATTAAAAGAGAAAAAAATGGGGACAAAATGGAAGAGAGAAGCAGAGTTAATGCTTCAACTGGGATGACATTTCATCTCTAATATGAAATGGATCTGCTCTTGTCCCTATTATCCCTAAATCACCCATGGAATTATCTTTGCCCTACTATTCTTGATTTAAATGCTGCCTGCTGACAATATCAATCGATGAATCAGTGGTGTTGAACCTTGAGTCACAATCTTATGCAGCGTGAAACACACGCCCTTTGACCCAACTTGCCCTTGCCTAACCAAGATGGTCCATCTACGCTGGTCCCACCTGGCCACGCTTGGCCCATTTCCCTCTAAACTTCCCCTTACACGTACCTGTACAAATGTATTTTAAGTGCTCGCTGTACCTGCCCCAACGACCTCCTCAGGCAGCTCCTTGCACATGCTCACCACCCTCTGTGTGAAAGTGTTGCCCCTCACTGATCCTTTACAAGAATGTAAATACAAAAGCTAAGACAAACTGCAAATGCTGTAAATCCACAAATGATAATAAACAGAAAATGCTGACAATGTTCATGTCAGGTAGTATTTGCAGAGAAAAACAAAGTTACTGTTTCAAGTCAGTGGCGTAACGATAGACCTGCTGCCTCACGGTGCCAGGGACCCGAGTTCAATCCTGACCTTGGGTGCTGTCTGTGTGGAGTTTGCAAATTCACCCTGTGACCACGTGGGTTTTCTCCAGCTGCTTCAGTTTACTTCCACATTCCAAAGAGGTGCGGGTTTGTAGATTAATTGGCTTCTGTAAATTGCCCCAGGTGTGAAAGTGAGATAAGGTAGAACTAGTATGCATGTGATCGAGGTCAGTGTGGACTCAGTGGGCTGGAGGGGATATTTCCAGGTTGTATTTCTAGAATTAAAACTAAATCTCACATGGCAAGTCATCTCAATGGACTGACTATTCCTTCTCCCATGTCTTATCATCTCCCAACCTTGTTTTTCCCTGTGCTCTATCTCCTCATTTACAACAAGAGCAGAAAGTTGAGAGGTAACATTTTGTTCTTAAATTATTGACATCTTCTGCATAGATTTGAATCAACATGGATTTATTGAAAAAAAAAAGCATAAATGCTGGAAATCTGAAACTAAAAAACAAAATGGTGCACAGGTCGGACAGCATCTGTAGAGAAAGAAACATAGGTGATTTACAGTTTTTTACTGACCTTTTGCTCTTCCATCCAGGATTCTGTTGCTCCTCATAAAATGAAAAAGCCTAAGCCTAAAGGCTGGTCCTGGCTCAATGACACTACCAGAGCCCTAAGAGGAAGCTTCAAACTTCCTTTGAACTTCTGAGAAACGATCTTCTCAAATACCAGGAAGCAGTAAAGTCTGCAAAAGCACAATACTTTTCCGACCTTATTTCCAAAAATGCCCATAACTCCAAGGTCCTATTTAGTGCCATTACCTCTGTCATATGTACCAGCTTAGCTGGCTCCCCTGCTAAGTGCGAGGAATTTACTACATTTTTCGCCAGCAAAGTTGAGAACATCAGAACGAATATTTCCCCTCCCATCCGTGACCGAGTCTCATTGGTCTGTTCTTCTAAATTAGACTGTTTCCAAACTGTTACTCTACTCTCCCTTGTAAAGCTTGTCTCTACTCTGAAACCTGCTACTTGCCCCCTCAACGTTGTCCACACTGCCCTTCTGAGGGATGTCATTACAATAGCCGGTCCCAGCATCATCGCTATCATCAACTGTTCTTTGGCCACTGGCATTGTTCCAACCTGCTTCAAGCACGCGGTGGTCCAGCCCCTCCTGAAAAAAACCTAACCTAGACCCCACCTTGCCTAGCAACTACAGACCTATTTCCAAACTGCCTTCGCTTTCAAAAGTCGAACAGGTAATTCTAAATCAACTAATGCCTTACCTACACCAAAATATCATCCTGGAAAGTTTCCAATCAGGTTTCAGGTCCCACCACAGCACAGAGTCTGCCTTGTTGAAGGTACATTACAACCTACTTCTCACCGTTGACTCCGACGACTGTGCAATCCTGCTCCTTCTCGACCTCAGCGCAGCAATTGACCGTTTCCGGTATGGGGTTGGTATTGATGGCACTGCCCTGAGCTGGTTCATCTCCTACCTCAAAGGTAGGAGCTCTACTAACATAGGCAACTCCTTCTCCTCCCTAGCTAGCCTCTGCTGTGGGGTTCCACAAGGTTCCATCCTTGGCCCCATTCTCTTCTCCCTGTATATGCTCCCCCTTAGGCCAAGTCATTCAAAGGCACGGCATTTCCTTCCACTGCAATGCAGACGATACACAACTCTATCTCCGCCTGAAACCAAACAACCGATCAAATCATCTGTGCCTTATGCACTGCCCCTAGGATATAAAGTGTTGGATGGCCCAGAACTTCCTCCAACTAAACAAGAGCAAGTCTGAGGTCATCCTACTCAGCCCCTCGGACTCCATCAAAACGATAGCAGGCAGCCTTGGAAGCCTTACCCCCTTTACTCAAACCTCTCGCCAAAAACCTTGGCGTGATATTTGACTCCACATTGAAGTTTGACAGACAAGTCAATGCTGTGGTGAAAGCTAGCTTCTTCCAGCTTCGCACAATAGCCAAAATCAAACCATTCCTCCAATTTGACGATCTTGAAAAGATCATCCACGCATTTATCTCCTCCTGCCTTGATTACTGCAACTCCCTTTACACTGGCATCAGCCAATCATCCCTGGCCCGCCTGCAATCGATCTGAAACGCCGCAGTGAGACTTCTGACGGGCACCCGAGAAAGGGACCATATCACCCCGATTCCGGCCTCACTCCACTGGCTCCCAGTGCGGTTCAGAATCAATTTCAAGTTCCTCCTATATGTATACAAAGTTTGCCCCCACCTACATCAAAAATCTGCTAACCCACCACTCTACCTCCAGGTCCCTCAGGTCGGCCGACTTGGGATTACTGACCATCCCACGGTCCAAGTATAAGCTCAGGGGAGACCGCGATTTTGCGGTTGCAGCACCTAGACTGTGGAACAGCATCCCTCAAAACTGCCCCCTCCATCGACTCTTTTAAGTCTAGACTTAAAAATTATTTCTACTCACAAGCTTTTCTTGCGGTCCTCTGAGGGAGAGCTGTATGTATGTACAGTGGCTTGCAAAAGTTTTCATACCCCTTGAACCTTTCCACATTTTGTCACGTTACAACCACAAACGTAAATGTATTGTATTGGGATTTTATGTGATAGACCAACACAAAATGGTGCATAATTGTGAAGTGGAAGGAAAATGATACATGGTTTTCAATTTTTTTTACAAATAAAAAACTGAAAAGTGTGGCGTGCAAAATTCTTCAGCCCCCTTTACTCTGATACCCCTAAATAAAATCCAGTGCAACCAATTGCCTTCAGAAGTCACCTAATTAGTAAATTGGGTGTACTACTAATTAGTAAAGAGTTCACTTGTGTGTAATCTAATCTCAGTATAAATATAGCTGTCCTGTGAAGGCCTCAGAGGTTTGTTAGAGAACATTAGTGAACAAACAGCATCATGAAGCCCAAGGAACACACCAGACAGGTCAGGGATGAAGTTGTGGAGAAGTTTAAAGCAGGGTTAGGTGATAAAACAATATCCCAAGCTTTGAACATCTCACGGAGCACTGTTCAATCCATCATCCGAAAATGGAAAGAGTATGGGACAACTGCAAACCTACATGGCTGTCCACCTAAACTGACAGGCCGGGCAAGGAGAGCATTGATCAGAGAAGCAGCCAAGAGGCCCATGGTAACTCTGGAGGAGTTGCAGAGATCCACAGCTCACGTGGGAGAATCTGTCCACAGGACAAATATTAGTCGTGCACTCCACAAATCGGGCCTTTATGGAAGAGTGGCAAGAAGAAAGCTATTGTTGAAACAAAGTCATAAGAAGTCCCGTTTGCAGTTTGCCACAAGCCATTTGGGGGACACAGCAAACATGTGGAGGAAGGTGCTCTGGTCTGATGAGGCCAAAATTTTTGGCCTAAATGCAAAATGCTATGTGTGACGGAAAACTAACACTGCAAATCACCCTGAACGCACCATCCCCATTGTGAAACATGGTGGTGGCAGCATCATGCTGTGGGGATGCTTTTCTTCAGCAGGGACAGGGAAGCTGGTCAGAGTTGATGGGAAGATGGATGGAGCCAAATACAGGACAATCTTGGAAGAAAACCTGTTAGAGTCTGCAAAAGACTTAAGACTGGGGCGGAGGTTCACCTTCCAGCAGGACAACGACCCTAAATATACAGCCAGAGCTATAATGGATTGGTTTAGATCAAGGCACATTAATGTGTTAGAATGGCCCAGTCAAAGTCCAGACCTGAATCCAATTGAGAATCTCTGGCAAGACTTGAAAATTGCTGTTCACTGATGCTCTCCATCCAATCTGACTGAGCTTGAGCTATTTTGCAAAGAAGAATGGGCAAAATTTTTAGTCTCTAAATGTGCAAAGCTGGTAGATACATACCCCAAAAGACTTGCAGCTGTAATTGCAGCAAAAGGTGGTTCTACAAAGTATTGACTCAAGGGGGCTGAATACTTTTGCACGCCACACTTTTCAGTTTTTTATTTGTAATAAAATTTGGAAACCATGTATCATTTTCCTTCCACTTCACAATTATGCACCACTTTGTGTTGGTCTATCACAAAAAATCCCAATAAAATACATTTACGTTTGTGGTTGTAACGTGACAAAATGTGGAAAAATTCAAGGGGTATGAAAACTTTTGCAAGCCACTGTATTTATGTATGTATTGTTAGATCTATGCAGCACGTTAGTACCTGCACTGATGTAAAGCACTTTGGTCAATGAGAGTTGTTTTTCAATGTGCTATAGAAATAAAATTGACTTGACTTGAGTTGAATATCATTTGTATTTATTGTAATCATGGCTCGAATGTGATCATGTATTGTCTTTCTGCTGACTGGTTAGCACACAACACAAGCATTTCACTGTACCTCGGTACACGTGACAATAAACTGAACTGAAAATAAACTGTTTTCCAACATTGAATGATTAAAATAGTTTAACAATACTTTCACAAATTATGTATATAATGATCAAGTGGTATTCAAAATATTTTCAATCTTCATCACTGTATCGATGTTGCGCGCTGATTCCAGAGGTTCCACAGGTATGGTTCAGGTGGTATACATCCCTATACTCATTGTAAGTGTCACTACTTGACTCTTCAGTTGATTTGAGGGCTCACGTCAGACTCACAATTTTCCTTCTTATTTTCTGGTGCTGAGACCAATAGGTTTAGCTTGACCATTCTGAAACTCTCAGCAACTCTTACAAACTAATTCTTGGAACCGTCTATCTCCACAAAACCTGCGGTATTCCATTTGCTCACTTCTAACCTGCCTGGAGATCTCACACTTGAATCTTATGATACAATCTGAACATTTACCTTTTATCGGTTGCATCATGAATATCGCTTTTTAAAAAAAAATGTCTTCCTTACTAATTCTTATCCAGATTTTACTGTACTACTTGAGTTGTGATTCTTCAATGCAGTGACATATGTACAAGACTGTGGCTTTTCACTCATCTATAGCTCAAAAGAAAATCTGTGAACTAACATTTCATAGTAAGACCTGATTTGCCTTGGATGACTAGTTCCTTTGTTGCATCTTGTGCTGTGCACATTAAACTCGCAAACTTCTCAATTTCAGACTGCTTAGTAAGAATATGTTGACTTATGTCAGAACCATTTTTTGGTTTCACAAGACACTTAACTTGCCAAGGCCAAAATTGTGAAGGTGGAAAGAGCATATGTGGTTAAAATTGATCCAAGTTCTATGTGCATTCAGTGGAGGAGTGTGATCACAAACTCTGTGTCTATCCAAAGATTGACACAAAATGCTGAGTAATTTAGTGGGCCAGGCAGCAAATCTGGAGAAAATGGATAGGTGACGTTTCTGGTCGGGACCTTTCTTCAGACTTACCTCTATCTCTACCCATGATGAATGTTTGTCTTGATCTCTAGCTCTATCTCAAACTACCTCTATCCATGTTGAATGCTTGTCCACCAGTGTACAGTTCACTTCTTTCTTGCACCAGTGTGTGTGTGAGGGGGGGTAGATTTAACAGGAACCTGAGGGGGAACGTTTTTTTACACAAGGGCTGGTAGGTGCATGGAATGAGCTGCACGAGGAAATAATTGAGGCAGACACCATCACAATGATGAAAAAAAAACATTTGGACATGCATGGATAGGATAGGTGTAGAGGGATATGGGCCAAATGCAGCCAGGTTGGAAATGGTATGGTGTTGATGGGACATGTTGGTTGGTGTGGGCAAATTGGGCTGAAGGGCCTGGTTCCATTCTGCATGACTATGACTAGAATTGCCTCTCATCAGCTATGAACTACAATCTTGGTAGTCCATCCATTTGCCGGCACACTCTTCCAGATCCTCCTCAAAGCTGAAGCGATTGGAATTATAATTTATTTGATTGCAGCATCTTGCCCAGAAAAGGTATTCCATGGTTCATGGAAGTGAATGCTGCTTGCTACAAACAGAACAATTCAGCGTTTCCAGACCTATAGTGATATGAACAGTCATGGACATGATCTCTGACTACTGCATTTACGCTAACAATCGCTAAAGGCCCTGTCTCACAGTGCGAGTCCACCCAAGAGTGACCCCAAGTGAAAGAAAAAAATCGGACTCGTGGTTATGCACGAGATTCAAAGTTTATGGTCAAGTGTTTAACCGAGTTCCCACGGGCATGTTCTTTATGCGATGTTCCAAGGTGCTCTCCCGAGTTACCAAGTTCCTCTCCCATTACACTTGAGCCAACCGTGAATGAAGGTATGTTTTAATAAAGCAACAATGTTAAAGAAGACATCTCCATCCTGTGGCTTTGAGTTAAAGATAGAAATCAGCGCGGCTGCATCTATTAATATGACCTACAGAGGGAAAATGAGCATCAGATTGTTGGGAGACGGAGCTCAGGGTTCGCCTCCTGAGCTGCTTTGGTGCCCAGGCGTGAGGGAGGTTGGGGAGGGGGGGGGGGGCGTCATTAATCTGTCTGGGGTGACAAGGCCCTTGGGTTAGGAGTGGTGTGCAAGGGAGACTTAATTCTCTCCGATCTCGCTGAAGCCCCGGACCAGAACAAAGGAAACCCATCTTGCCAGCGCGTACAAGCCCGTTGTATATAAGGGTCTCGACCCGAAACGTCACCTGTCTCCTTCACTCCTTCGCTCCTTAGATGCTGCTGCACCCGCTGAGTTTCTCCAGCATTTTGTGTACCCCCGTTGTATATAACTTTGCTGCTGACGCGCACACCCACTCTCTCTCCCTCCCTCTCTCTCTCTCTGCTCTCTATCACTGCAGCTCAGAGCCCAAGCTCGCCATCCTATAGTGGTAACATTCACATCGGGTCCCCTCCACACCCACACCCCCTCTCTCCGACACACACCCCCCACAAGGCAACAGGCAGCGTGAGAGACAGAGAGTTTGTAGGGTGTTAGTTTTGTATAAGGATTTATTTTTAAATTATTAGCCAAGGTCGGATTTACTTATTTTAAACGATGTTTGCAGCGCTTGACAATACTTTTTACTCTTTGCGCTCATTTTCAGAAAGGGTTCAGACCCCGCTTGGCTCGTTGCCCCCTTTGAACCAAGCCCTGCGAGAGGGATGGAGGGAGGGAGGGAAGGTGTGAGTGAACAAGAGCGCCGAGGAGGAGAGGGAAATAGGGGGGGGGGGGTGGGGGAGTGGGTGGAGGAGAAATTGGGAAGAAGTTAGTTGTTCAGATCAGAAACCTGTAGGCTGGGAGCCATAATGGTGAAGAGCACACCCAGTTCTTCTGAGGAGTGCATAAGAGACTTAGATCGGAAGCAATGTTCCTCTAGAACTGTAACTGAAACCGTGTCCACATCACCTCCTCTTGGCCGGACCGCAACACCAAATCTACGCGTCAGGAAAATCCAATGTTCATTGATTCATCTCCATGGTTTTTATAGCTAATTTTCCAATAAATAACCGTTATCCCCTTTATTATTTGCTTTGGTGATAGAACCTCTGGCCGAAAGAATCAGATCAGAACCCGAAATATATGGGTATAATACTGATACAACAAATAATAAGATATCTTTATATGCAGATGATATTCTGATTTATATTACTAAGCCGGAATGTAGTATTCCCAAGTTATTCAATGTTATAAATGAATTTAGCGTATTTTCAGGATATAGGATTAATTGGAATAAAAGTGACATTATGCCTATAACTGGTATAAATGTAAATATACTACAAAAATACCCACTAAAAATAGTTACAGATAAATTTAAATATTTAGGAATCAATGTGTATAAATCCTATAAATTATTAATTAAAGCTAATTATTATCAATTATTAGAGAAACTTAAAAAAAACATTTCATATTGGAAAACACTCCCTATATCTATGATTGGTAGGATTAATGCTATAAAGATGATTTTTTTACCACAATTGTTATATTTATTTCAGGCAATTCCTTTTTTTCTCCCAAAAAGTTTTTTTAAAAAAATTGATACTATAGTTAATAATTTTGTCTGGGATTACAAAAGTCATAGAATAAGTAAAAAACACTTATGTAAGTCTAAGATAAATGGAGGGCTGGCACTTCCAAATTTTCTATATTACTTTTGGGCAGTCCAGATTAAGAATATGAATTTTTGGTGGGTAAATATGGATGTTGAACCAATGTGGTTAAAAATGGAAAAGGAAGACTGTTTACCTTTCAATATAGAGTCGATTATTTTCGCACCAAAGGAAGTACAAAAAAAGACTTATAGGGACAACCCCATAATTCATAATAATAGGCGTATTTGGAAACAGATAGTTAAGACCCTATATCTGGATAATCTTTCTTTTAGGTTACCAATTAGGAATAACCCACTGTTTAAACCCTCAATCTTAGATGCGGGGTTTAGACTGTGGGAGGATTCAGGAATTAAAAGGATAGGACACCTTTATAGAAATGGAAAATTTTTATTATTTGAAGAGTTACAAGATATTTTTGGATTACCTTCACAACACCATTTTAGGTATTTACAAATTAGAGATTTTATTAAATGTAACACACAAGACTATAAAAAAAAAGAACCAGGCTTATTAGATGAGCTGTTTAATTTACATCCAAATACGGATAAGCTTATAGCTTATATATACAATATTATTTTAGATAAAGAGAACCCAACAACTGAAACATATCGTCAAGCATGGGAAAATGAAATTGGATTACCTATAACAAAAGAAACTTGGGAAGAATGCTTACAAAGAATACATTGGTGTTCTTTGAATGCCAGACATACACTGATACAATTTAAAGTTATATATAGATTGCACTACTCGAAAACCAAATTAAAAAGTATTTTTCCTAGTCTCTCCTCTATTTGTGATAAATGTAAGAATCTTGAAGCAAATTTAATACATAGTTTGGTAACGTGTCCACGGTTGAATTATTATTGGATTGAAATTTTTAAAGTTATTTCGGAAGTTCTTAAGGTTGAACTCGACCCAGACCCAAAATTAATAATATTCGGAATCCCAGAGCCAAATTTGGTACTCACGGTTAATCAAAGACATTTTTTTGATTACTGTTTAATAATAGGGAAAAAAATGATACTTAAATTTTGGAAGGGAACATTATCCCCAACAATTAAAATGTGGAAAGCAGAGATGTTGGAGACGTTGAATTTGGAAAGAATTAGACTTGTCCTTTTGGACAGGTATAACTCTTTTGAATCGATATGGTCTCCATATATACAGTATTTAGAGAAGTAGCTATTCTTGGAATCACGGCTCGACGGACACCCTACGGATCCGATGCGAATAACTTACTTATATTTGATATTATTGTGCATTTATTAGAGATATTTCTGAATGAAATAGTATTTCGTATAATGATTTTAGTTTTTGTTTATATATATGTAATATTTTTGTTTTTCAAATTTTCCCTTTTTATTTTCTTTTTATTTACGATTGAAGTATGTGGGAAGAATTTTTTATTCTTTTTTATTTACTCTTTTTTCTTTTCTCTTTTATATATCTTTTTCTTTATTTCCAAAAAATAGAAGATATTAAGTATTGATATGTTATTTGTAGTAATATTGAATTAAGGTGTTAGTTTATAAAGTAAGCTTTACATTGTAAACGGTTTACTTCAAATAAAAAAATATTACACAAATAACTGCAGTAATCACCCCCCGAAAGGGTAGGATAGGGCTGAAGCCCAGTGTTTAGACATTGGAATGTTTTTTTTTAATCATTCTAATAGAATGATTTTCCAACTCCTGTGGTAATTAAACTTTTTTTTCACTCCTAGTTTTTTTTAACATATTTTTAGGATATACATTATATATAAAATTGTACACATGGGAAAATAAGACGAACATGACCAAAAAACAAAGAATATTTAGTCTACGGGTGAATTAAATTTTGTGATTAAGACTCAAATGTGAATGGCACTGAAATATTTTAAAGAGTTCCCACGGTAGACTCACGAATCACTACGTTAAACGCACGGGCCCTACGTTCTTACAACGTCTAAATGTTTCAATTTTAAACTTGAACACTAAATTTGACTCGTGAAAAAAGTCAAACATGTTTGACTTTTTTCACGAGTTCACAAGTTTCGCGGGTACCTGCCGTTAGCGCCACGAGTAGACAAGTTGATCGCGCGAGGTCCCACGTTCCCGCTACGTTGGCTGTACGTGATCACCACGAGTGAAAACTCGGGGTCACTCGTGGGCCAACTCGCACCGTGAGACAGGGGTTTAAGCCTCTGGGTGATGTTCCTCTTCTGTTCTGCTTCGTTGGCATTTGCGCATAGATGCCCTGTTGATTCCATTTGATGGAGCCCAGATGAATGGATAGGCAAGGTTTCGAGGAATATGAACCATATGTGTGGCGGTGCGACTAGCTTAAATGTTCAGCATGGGTAATTGGGCCAAAGGGCCTGTCCCCGTGCTGTGTTACTCCATGGCACCTCGTAACAAGCATCAATTGGTCCGGACATTAGCTGTTCAATTGATTTAATGCCTGATCCTTTTGCATTAAATCCACCACCTTCAAGTAAAAGTAAATTAAAAATGTCTGCAGATACTTGAAAACTGAAATAAAATCAAGAAATGATGTAAACACTTGGCAGTTCATGCCTTTCCGATTGGAGATTTTTGACCTGCAAATAAATCATGTTTCATTCTTAGCAGATGCTGCCTGACCTGTGGAGTGTTTCTGGTATTTTCTGTTTTACTTTATTATCTGCATCACTGGAAAATCAATCCCTTGGAGGGTTTACGAGTGGGCTTTGCATCTTTGCAAGGAGACTAATATATACATCCACTGAATCTGTCTGGATGCTTGGTACTCACTATCACAATCACATGGGACTGTGGTGTGGTCCAACACTAATCTTGATTTAGAGAGGCAGCATGGAAGTAGGTCCTTTGGCCCACCGAGTCCTCACCGACCATCGCACTAGTTCTGTTCCTCCACTTTCCCATCCACTATCTACATACTAGGGGCAAGACCACATGGACAGCACCCGAGGTCAGGACAGAACCCGAGTCTCTGGTGCTGGGAGGCAGCAGCGTTACCAGCTGAGTCACTGTGCAGTCCAATTATGGAAGGTAATCAGAGAAAGCATCGATATGGTAGACAGTCAGAATCTGTCTCCCGGCGTGGAAATGTCCAATACTAGAGAGCATAAGATGAGAGGGGGCTTGTTCAATGGAGACGTGTGGAGCAAGTTTTTTTACACAAAACGTGGTGGGGGCCTAGAACACACTGCCAGGGTGGTGGTGGAGGCAATAACGATAGTGGCATTTAAGAGGCTTTTAGATAGGCACATGGAAGTGCAGGGATAAGAGGGATATGGAGAGGAAGAGTAGATTGGTTTAAATTTGCATCATGGACAATGTGGGCCAAAGCGCCGGTATTTCCGCTGTATATATTTCTGTTATATTTCTGTTATAGTGTGTGGTGATAATTCTTCTCACTCCACAAGCATCAGCTGGACAAAAACAGTGCACAAACCTCAGAGTAAGGAACGTTAAACACAACCTGCCATTTCCAGGGAAAGCAATCAGTACCAAAGTCATAACATTTCATTAGCATTGACATTTGCTTGGTTAATCCCTAATGCTTATTAACTGGAAGCTGAAACTTATCATTGGCTTCTGTGTGGCAGGAAAGCCAACCTTGGATTTATTAGTTTGTCCACAGCGCTGTTTTGTTTCAAATGTGGACGTGCTCTCCGCATTTTGCATTGGAAGAAAATGGGCAGAATCAGCTCTCAAATATTCTTCCTGAATGCAATCATAGAGTTGATGGCTTACAGCGCCAAGGACCCAGGTTCGATCCTGACTTCAGATGCTGTCTTTACAGAGTTTGTGCGTTCTCCCCGTGACCTGCATGGGTTTTTCCGGGTTCTTCAGGATTCCTCCCACACTCCAAAGCTGAACAGGTTTGTAAGTTAATTGGCTTGGTATGATTGTACATTGTCCCCAGTGCGTGTAGGATAGTGTAAGTGCACGGGGATCGCTGGTCCGCGTGGACCTGTGGGCTGAATGGCCTGTTTCTGCGCAGTATCTCTAAACTAAACTGAATTAATTTAATCTTTTGACCTTTTATCATGACTGGAAAGCACAAATGGGAAATTTAGGATTCTGCTGCTATTCTTCTTGATCGTTTCATCCATAACTTGCAAAACATTGCAAAAAGGAAGCCACGCGTGGGCAGTAGATTGTGTTTCCATTTCTTGTGCAAAATGGTTGAAGACAAGTTTGTTTCTAATTTGGCATCCATTGTGGTCGATTGGGAGGGATATGTCTCAACCATTGTCGCTATGTAGTCAGTAATGGATAATCAACAGGAAAATAAATATTAAGATTTTGATATTTCAGTAGCTCTATAGGGTTCGTGAAATATCTGTCAAAACTTTCCATATCAGAGAATCTGAATAAATGGACAGCGCAGTGACACAACTGGTCGAGCTCCTGTCTCCGGTTGCCAGAGGCCCAGGTACAATGCTGACCTCCTGTGCCTCTGTGTGGTGCTGTCTGTGTGGAGTTTGCACTTTCCTCTCTGTGCTCCGGTTTCCTTCCACGTTCCAAAGACGTGCAGGTTTGTAGGTTAGTTGGCTTTTATAAATTGCCTCCAGTGTGTAGGGAGTGGATGCAAAAGTGGGATAACATAGAATGACTGTGTACGGGTGATCAATGATTGGCATGGACTCGGTGGACTGAAGGGCCTGTTTCCATACTATAACTGAACTAAATTAAACAAACCATAAGAATGTGCCCAAGTAACTCAGTACACTTTGCTCCAGAGACCTGGGTTCAATCTTGTTACATTGACGACTGCTTTGGTGTCACCTCCTGCACCCACGCACAACTGACTGACTTCATCCATTTCACCACCAACTTCCATCCGGCACTCAAATATACTTGGACCATTTCCGACATTTCCCTACCATTCCTTGACCTCACCATCGCTATTGCAGGTGATACACTCCTGACTGACATCCACTACAAACCAACTGACTCCCACAGCTACCTGGACTACTCTTCCTCCCACCCTGCTTCCTGTAAGGACTCCATCCCCTATTCCCAATTCCTCCGTCTACGCCGCATCTGCTCCCAGGATGACGTGTTCCACACCAGGTCATCACAAATGTCCTCGTTTTTCAGAGAACGGGGTTTCCCCTCCCCCACTATAAATGAGGCTCGCACCAGGGTCTCCTCCATGCCCCGCAACACTGCGCTCTCTCCCCATTCCCCCACTCACAACAAGGGCCGAGTCCCCCTGGTCCTCACCTTTCACCCCACCAGCCAGCACATACAACAGATAGTCCTCCGCCAGTTTCGCCACTTCCAACGTGACCCCTCCACTCGCCACATCTTCCCATTTCCCCCCCTGTCTGCCTTCCGCAAAGACCGCTCCCTCCGCAACTCCCTTGTCAATTCTTCCCTTCCCTCCCGCTCCACTCCTTCCCCGGGCACTTTCCCTAACAACCGCAAGAGAAGCTACACTTGTCCCTTCACCTCCCCCATCCACTCCTTTCAGGGACCCAAGCAGTCATTCCAAGTCTGACAGAGGTTCACCTGCACCTCCTCCAACCTCACCTACTGCATCCATTGCTCCAGATGCCAGCTGATCTACATCGGTGAGACCAAGCGGAGGCTGGGCAATCGTTTCGCCGAACACCTCTGCTCGGTCCGCAATAACCAACCCGACCTCCCGGTGGCTCAGCACTTCAACTCCCCCTCCCATTCCGTATCCGACCTCTCGGTCCTGGGCCTCCCCCACGGCCAGAGTGAGCAACACCGCAAGTTGGAGGAACAGCACCTCATATTCCGCTTGGGGAGTCTGCATCCTCTGGGCTTAAACATTGAATTTTCTCAATTCTGTTAACCCAGACTGCCCCCACCCCTCCCCACCTCTCCCTCAGCCCTCGGGCCCTGACATTCCTTCTCCATCTCCCCCCCCCCCCTCCACAGTCGCACTAGCTTCTCATTTTCACACCACAAACAGCTTACAATGGCCTGTTTCCTTTATCATCAATACTTTTTTGCATATCTTTCATTCATTGTTCTTTATCTCTCCATATCACTGTTTATATCTCTCGTTTCCCTGATCCCTGACCAGTCTGAAGAAGGGTCTCGACCCGAAACGTCGCCTATCTCCTTCGCCCCTTAGATGCTGCTGCACCCGCTGAGTTTCTCCAGCTTTTTGTGTAACCCTCAATCTTGACCTTATCTGCTGTCTTTGTGGAGTCTGCACTATCACCTTGCGACCAAATGGGATTAGTGTCGGATTAGTCTGTACTCAGGGGCCTGTGTCCACGTTTTATGTCCATGACCATTGACTTTATTCAATCCATTGACTTTTTATTTAATTTCCATCCATTTGACTTTGACTTTTAATCCATTGACTTTTAATCCATAGGCTGCGTTCTGCACTTTATTATATTAATTCATGCACACAATTAAAATGGTGAAGCATTTTGAAACAAATAGTTTTGTGAAGAGAAGAACAGGGAATATAATCATCAGTCTGAAGAAGGGTCCCAGACTGAACCTGTCCACCTCATCCACAGAGGCTGCCTGACCCGCCAGCACTTTGTGCTTTGAAAATCATCAACGATGCGACAGACTTCAAATACAGGTTTGATTTTGAAAGGAATTATGTTCAGTTTAGCAGGTTTCAAAAGCTGAATATTTCCACCTGCCGAGCCTGAGTATTCTTTCCTTGTTTGAGATAAGGAGGCTGAGATTAGTTGACTTGATGCCTGATTGTGTCCCAGGACATGTATAAGGAAGTTGCCTACTTCAATAATCATGTATTGTCTTTCCGCTGGCCGGTTAACATGCAACAAAAGCTTCTCACTGTACCTCAGAACACATGACAATAAACTGATCTAAACTAAATTAAGCTAAACTAAACTAAACTAAACTATAATAGGTTAAAAGGTTGCAGAACACGGGTAATGGTCCAAGGGCAAGTAGGAGGAGGTGTCGGAGAGCTGGCGCCTGGCCTCAGCGCATTAGAGGTCAGCTCGCAACATTACCACGGCACCTACCTTGTCGGCGTGTTTGATGATAATGTTGGGGTTGCTGAAGAAGGGTCTCGACCCCGAAACGTCACCTATTCCTTTTCCCAGAGAAGATGTCTGACCCCTTTTTGTGTCCATCTTCAGCTAAAATGTTTCCTGAAGCTAATTTAGGCAGCAACCGAGCACAGTGAAAATGGCAACACAACCTGTTTCTGCTGGAGGTGATTGAGAGACATAGGAACATAGAAAATATGTGCAATAGTAGGCCATTTGGCTCTTCGAGCCAGCACCACCATTCAATATGATCGGGCTCTTAAAATTAGCACAGTCAGGGGATATGGAACCTGGAGGAGGAACGGGGTCAGCAGGAACGGGGTACAGATTGGGGATGATCAGCCATGATCACATGAATGACAGTGCTGGTTCGAAGGGCTGAATGGCCTACTTCTGCACCTATTGTCTATTGTCCATTGTCTATTATCCAAAATCAGTACCCTGTTCCTGCCTTTTCCTCATATTACCAGAGCTGGTCTCTGGTAATATTAATGCGCGGCACACTTGAACATAATGTCTTCAGATTTCATGCAATTACCTGAAAGGACAGATATCACTTTGCTTTAATGTCTGACAGTGCAGAGCTCCTATACTCCTGCACTATAGACGCAACCAGAATTTTCATGCCGCCATCTCTGGAATGTGCCTTGATGTAACAACCTTCTGCTTCAGAGTCAAGAGCGTTGCCAACAGGGCCCCAGCTGAAGGCAGTTTTCCCAGAAGCAGCAGGTTGCTTGAATGGATCATGAGTATTTGATTTTAGTTGGCTTGCATTTGATAACACATATTGAGTTCTTATCTCTTGGGATGTCAAGACTCAGTTACAAAGAGATCATGAGATAGAACGAGAATAATAATCATTCTGGATATATTTTACCTTTTGTCACGGAACATTAGTTTAGTTTAGGGATACTGTGCGGAAACTGGCAATTCGGCCAACCGAGTCTGCACCAACCAGTAATTCCCGCAAACTAACGCTATCGTACACACCCTATGGACAATTTTATGTTTTTACCCAAGCCAATTAACCTACAAATCTGCACGTCTTTGGAGTGTGGGAGGGAACCGGAGCACCCGGAGAAAACCCACACAGGTCACGGGGAGAACATACAAATTCCGTTCAGCACCCATTGTCAGGATCTAACCCGGGTTTCTGGCACTGTAAAGCAGCAACACTACCACTGTGCCACTGTAGATACTGTATGTTCTATTTTATCCTGAACTGAAATTCTCCTCATGTCTATGCCATTTTCCACTGTATTGATACCACCTGCTGCCCTTCCCCTCTGACCAATAGAGATTGCCCTTTGCATCTACCTTCTACACGAGTGGCAGAGTGGCACTGCGGTAGAGTTGCTGCCTTGCAGCAGCAGAGGCCAGGGTTCGATCTTGACTATAGGCACTGTCTGCACGGAGTTTGCACCTTCTTCCTTTGACCGCTTGGATTTTCCCCGCTTGCTCTGGTTTCCTCCCACACTCCAAAGACGTGCAAGTTTGTAGGTTAATTGACGTTGGTCAAGATTGTACATTTTCCCTAGTTGTAGGTCAGAACTAGTGTATGGGGTTCGCTGGTCGGCACAGACTCGGTGGGCCAAAGGGCCTGTTTCCATGCTAGATCTCTAATCTAAACTAAACTAGACTTACCAGCCTCTCATGAATTATCTGTTGCAACCTCCAGCATCTCAGGCTTGATGCCACCATCAAATATTTTCTCTACTCTCCTTTAAGCATTTTAAAAGTACCAATACATTAGTTTACCACTAACTCACTCCCTGCACCCTCTCGCTTTGCCAGTTTACTTAACAATGCAAGCACAGTGCTACATGGCCTTCATAAAATCATAATTTATAGGGGCAGAATTAGGCCAATCGGCCCATCGAGACTACTCCGCCATTCAATCATGGCTGATCCACCTTTCCCTCTCTCCTGCCTTCTCCCATAACCTTTGACACCCGTATTAATCAAATGTCTATCAATCGCCGCTTTAAAAATACCCAAGGACTTGACCTTCACCATTGATGGTGGCAATGAATTCCACAGATTTACACCCTTTGGTAAAATCAATTCTGTCTTATCTCCTTTCTTCAGGAACGTCCTTTTATTCTGTGGCTGTGCCCTCTGGTCCTAGACTCTCCCACTAGTGGAAACATCCTCTCCACATCCACTCTAGATAGGTAGATACTTTATTGTCACATCTACTATGAAGTTACAGTGAAATTCGCTGTTTTCTTCCTTACGCAGTACACCACAGAGTCTCCACAAGGCACAACAAATTTACAAAGTATCTTTAAATATTGTGGGTCCCTTCTCCGATCCCACCACTTCTATCCAGGCCTTTCATTAATTGGTAAGTTCCAATGAGGTCTCCCCTCATCCTTCTAAACACAAGTGCGTACATGCCCAAAGCCATCAACAGCTCATCATATCTTCACCCTATCATCCCTGGGATCATTCTCATAAACCGGATTTTCAATCCTCCCTTTTCAATCTAGAGCTTTCAGAAAAAAAAATCTACTTTATCACATATTTTAATATTCTGATGATGTGGAAGGGTTGATGGAGCAGTCCTGATTATCATGTTGGCTTGAGGCTGTTTTTTGCACATTGCCCATGATCTGTGAGAGATTAGCATAGGTTGTATGAGTTCAGATTGCTTACTTTTCCTGAATCACTTTACCATATTGCCTTCGGGGATAACATTTCAATAAGTACCAAAGGTAGATAAAAATGCTGGAGAAAATCAGCGGGTGAGGCAGCATCTATGGAGCGAAGGAATAGGTGACGTTTCAGGTCGAGACCCTTCTTCACCAGAATGCTGCCTCGAGTAGGTATACAAGGGGAGGTTTGATAGATTTGGATTGTTTGCTCTGTAGTACCGGAGGTTAAGGGGAGACATGATAGAGGTATACAAAATTATTGGAGGCATAATTGGTAGGTTAATTGGCTTGGTGGATGTGTAAAAAAATTGTCCCTAATGTGTGTAGGATAGTGCTAAGTTTAGTTTAAAGATACAGTGCAGAAACAGGCCCTTCGGCCCACCGAGTCCGCACCGACCAGCAATCCCCGCTGCATCTCTAAACTAAACTAAACTAAACTAAATGAAACATAGATAAGGTAGACAGTCAGAACCTTCATCACGGGGTGGAAATGTCAAAGACCATAGAGCATGGATTTTAGGTGAAATGGGTAAAATCTAAAAGTAATGCACAGGGTACATTTTTTACACAGAGGACGGTGGGGTGCTGGAATCTGCTGCCAGGGGTGGTGATGGAGGCAGATACAATAGTGGTGTTTAAGAGGCTTTTCGACAGGTACAAAGATATGCAGAGAATGCAGGGATATGGATTATGACCAGGCAGAGGTGATTATTCAAATCTAACCTCATGTTCATCGCAGACAGTGTGGGCCAATTAACACTGCAAATGGTTGTTGGTGGTGGTTGCTTTGAAATGCGACACTGCAAATGGTTGTTAGTCTAAACTTGACAACTTTCTGTTTGCACAGTATATTGATTTTAGATAAAACGCTACCACTTACAGCTGTGACTTTTGGCCATCTTAGTCCCCGTCCACTCATCAGGTGCAGAGTTCTTCCCATCAATGAAAGATAAAAGTGTTATTAGTATTTTAAAAAATGTTGAGAATCTCTCCTGTCAATCATGCCATGAATGCCACACCCCTTCCTGTGGGAGGGCGAGGGATTATAAAACCCAGAAGTGTTGGTGCAGCTCAGTCTCTGCAAGATGGGGGAGGGAGAGGTCACAACTCTGTCTGAGCTGTGAATCAACTGAACACACTGAATGTCTACTGAACTGTGAGTGTGGTGTTTATATGTTGTTTTATGTGGTTTAATGGTGGTTTCACCATGCTTTAAATGGTATGAAAATGTATTTAAATGTGGTGGCCTTGCACCGTGCTTGAAATGGTATGAAACTGCACTTGAATTTGGTGGCCTTCTACCCTGCTTAAAGTGGCATGAAACTGCACTTGAGTTTGGTGGCCCTGCACCTGCTTGAAGTGATAGGAAACTACACTTTAGTTTGGTGGCCCTGCACCCTGCTTGAAGTGGTATGAAACTGCACTTGAATTCGGTGGTCTTGCACCCTGCTTGAAGTGGTAGGAAACTGCACTTGAATTTGGCGGCCTTGCACTCTGCTTGAAATGAAATTTCAAGGAATAGCCATGAGTCAACTGCTAGCCCACCAGCCGTGAGTGAGCTGCCAGCAAATCAGGCTTGAGTGACTGAGCTGTCACCCCAAGCTGTCAATCTATTTGTCCCACAATGTCCATACTATCCCTCTTGAAACCAGTCCCTTCTGCCCACAATACCCATACTAGCGCTCCAGAAAGCCCCAACCCCCCCCCCCCCCCCCCGGCCGCCAATATTGGATTTGGTGGAGAGGTTGTATATTGTGTTGGGGGGCCAGCCCTCCCCTGTGAGCCCTCCCAACGGGTCCCACTTAGTCTAGTAAGATCATAAAGTCATAGAGTTATGCCGCACGGAAACAGGCCCTTGGCCCAACTTGCCTTGCCAACCAAGATGCTCCAAGCTAGTCCAAGTTACCCGCAATTGCCCCAGATCGTCCAAACCTTTCCTGCCCATGTCTTATAACTTTTCTTATTGTACCTGTTTCAATGATTTCCTCTGGCAGATAGTTCCATGTGCCCACCACCCTCTGTGTGAAGGCTGTTCCATCACCCTATTTGTTCCACTCTTCATTTTGTACATCTCTATCCCCTCAGGCTCCTGCGCTGCAAGGAATAAAGCCCTACCCAGCCCAACCTCTCCCTATAGATCAGGCAACATCCCCATAAATCTTCATTAATTTAGTTTAGAGATACAGCACAAACATGCCCTTCAGCCCACTGAGTCCACACCGACCAGCGATCCTGCACATTAACACTATCCTACACACACTGGAGACTATTTACACTTATACCAAGCTAATTAACCTACAAACCTATATGTCTTTGGAGTGTGGGAGGAAATCGAAGATCTCGGACAAAACCCACGGGGTTAATGGGAGAACGTACAAACTCCATACAGACAGCACCCGTTGTCAGGATCGAACCCGGGTCTCTGGCGCTGTAACACAGCAACTAACCAGGTCATAAGGAATAGGAGTAGTTTTAGGCTCATCAAGTCCACTCCGCAATTCAATCATGGGTGATCTATCTCTCCCTCCTAACCTGATTCTACTGCCCTCTCCCCATAATCTCATAACCTCTGACACCTGTCAACTCTACCGCTGCACCACCATGCCGCCCTTCTCTACACTCTTTCTAGCTTAAAAGTATCCTTCCCATAGTAGGGGACCAGAACTGAAAACAATACTCCAAGTGTGGCCTCAGCAATATCTTACATAATATAATAAGGTGTCCCAAATTTACTCGTTTCCCTGAATGATGAAAGCCAACATGCCAAAGGTATTCTGCACCATGCTAGGCAGCAGGTAGCTGCTGCTGGGCACCACAGAGCCATCCGAGAGAAGACCCGGCGGTAGACGGCTGAGGACGGGTCGCATGAGCGCCAGAGGTCAGATGAGGACGTGCCGCTGAGAGAACAAAGAGGGACCTGACGTGGGGGGGGGGGGGGGGGGGTGAGGAGGGGAAGGGCCACCGAGAATAAAGAGGGACCCGGTGGAGGAGGCGCTGAGCATGAAGAGGGATCATTCGGACTATATTGAACACTTGGTAACTTTGTCGGAGCTCTATATGTGGTGACTGTTTGCACGCCTTGTGTATAACAAAGTATAATTCATTCATTCATTCATTCATTCATTCATATCTACCTGCAGTACCACTTTCAGGGAGTTGATTGGAATGTGGAGAGAATGGAATGGGACTGGCATAGGAATTATATAGAAGGATGTTTGATGGGCCAAATATGCGCACAAAATGTTTATGGAACAATGCTCTGCAGAATGCACTTTTGGATAACCCAACTCATTTTTATTAGGGGAAGTTTCCGATCCTTGAAAATCAGTCATTTTCCTGAATAAATTGACTTTGTTTGCTGCAGGAAAGTTTGTTTTACTGTGAGTCATGCTTCTCACTCAAACTTAAATTATTTGGAAAGTTTTTCTTAATAAAATCTCTTTCTTCCGCGCAGATGCTGCCCGACCTCTGTGATCCCACAGTACCTTGCGGTTTGCATAATATTCCCGCATCAGCAATTCCTTGTGTCTCTTTCTACATTTTTTCCAAACTCCAATATTTATGATGGTGATGCAAGAGACTGCAGATGCTGGAATCTGGAGCAGAAAGCAACCTGCTCGAAGAACTTGCGTAGGGAGGAACTGCAGATGCTAGTTTCTACCGACACAAAAAGCTGGAGTAACTTCGGGGGTCAGGCGGCATCTCATATAGTCATAGTGATACAGTATGAAAACATGTCTCAGCTACACTAGTCCGATGGCCTGCATTTGATCCATCTATATTACTAAAATTAAGATCTTGACTACTTCCTTCTTTTTTCTGTTTCATTATTTTAGGAAAAACGCTGCCACTTACGGCTTTGATTTTGGGCCAGCTTACTCAGAGCCCCCTCCACCGTGCAGGATAATAGGATTTTTCCAATGGATTAAACATAAAAGAGTTATTAATGTTTTTAAAATGTTGACATTCTCTCTGCTGCCCCTGCTGTTGGGAGGGGGGAGGGACTATAAAACCCGGAGGTGTTGTGCCTCAGTGAGTCTCTGCAAGATGGGGGAAGTGAGAGGGTCACGTCTCTCAGTCTGAGCTGTGAATAATACTGAACACATGTCTACTAAACTGTGAGTGTGGATTTACTGATCTTGAGTGCCAAAATGTGGTTTGAAAATGAAAATGCAGTTGAACAAAGGGGACTATGAAGGCATGAGAGGGGAGCTGGTAAAGGTAGACTGGAAAGGGATCCTAGCAGGAATGACGGTGGAACAGCAATGGCAGGAATTTCTGGGCATAATCCGGAAGATGCAGGATCATTTCATTCCAAAAAGGAAGAAAGATTCTAAGGGGAGTAGGAGGCAACCGTGTCTGACAAGAGAAGTTAGGGATAGAATAAAACTAAAAGAAAAGATGTATAACACAGCAAAGACTAGCCAAAGCCAGAGGATTGGGAAAATTTGATAGGACAACAGAAGGAAACAAAACGGGCAATACGGGCTGAAAAGATGAAGTACGAAGGGAAGCTGGCCAGGAATATAAAGAAAAAGCTTCTTTAGATATGTTAAGGGAAAAAGAATAGCAAAGACAAATGTGGGTCCCTTGAAGGCAGACACGGGTGAAACTATTATGGAACAAGGAAATGGCAGAAGAGTTGAATAGGCACTTCGGATCTGTCTTCACTAAGGAGGACACAAATAATCTCCCAGATGTACTGGAGGACAGAGGATCTAAGGGGGTAGAGGAACTGAAAGAAATGTTCATTAGGCGAGAAATAGTATTGGGTAGGCTAATGGGACTGAAGGATGATAAATCCCCTGGGCCTGATGGTCTGCATCCCAGGGTCCTCAGGGAGGTGGCTCTTGCATTGGTGATCATTTTCCAATGTTCAATAGATTCAGGATCAGTTCCTGTGGATTGGAGGATAGCTAATGTTATCCCACTTTTCAAGAAAGGAGCGAGAGAGAAAACAGGGAATTACAGACCAGTTAGCCTGACTTCAGTGGTGGGAAGGGTGCTGGTGTCAATTATTAAAGAGGTAATAATTGGGCATTTGGATAGCAGTAAAAGGATTAGTCTAAGTCAACATGGATTTATGAAAGGGAAATCATGCTTGACTAATCTTCTGGAATTTTTTGAGGATGTGACACGTAAAATGGATGAAGGGGTGCCAGTGGATGTAGTGTATCTAGACTTTCAGAAAGCCTTTGATAAGGTCCCGCACGGGAGCCTGGTGACTAAAATTAGAGCACATGGTTTTGGGGGTAGGGTGCTGTCATGGATAGAAAATTGGTTGGCAGACTGGAAGCAAAGAGTAGGAGTGAAGGGTCCTTTTCAGAAGGGCAGGCAGTGGCGAATGGAGTGCCGCAAGGCTCGGTGTTGGGGCCGCAACTGTTTACCATATATATTAATGATTTGGAAGAGGGAATTAGGAGCAACACTAGCAAGTTTGCGGATGACACAAAGCTGTGTGGCAGTGTGAACTGTGAAGAGGATGTTAGGAGGTTGCAGGGGGACTGGACAGGTTGAGTGAGTGGGCAGATGCGTGACAGATGCAGTATCTATATTACTAAAAGTCTGATCTTGGCCGGTTTCGGCTCGCTGTGCTGTGATTTCCGAGACAACGCCGCAACCTCTGGATGTCATTTTTGGCCAGCTCGCATAGAGCCCCCCTCCGCCTTCCAGGACCAGAGTAATTTTCCCATCAGAGAGATATTAATGTTTTTAACAAATTCCCCATTCACCCTGCTGCCCCTGCGGGAGGGAGGGGGAGGGATTATAAAACCAGGAAGTGGTGTGCTTCACTCAGTCTCTGCAAGATGGAGGAACAAGAGGTTCATGTCCCTCTGAGTTCTGAATAGCACTGGATACATGTCTACTCAACTGTGAGTGCCCTTAATGTGGTTTGAAAATGAAAATACGGTTGGTTTGAAGTAAAAAGGCACTGCCTGCAAATGTTTGATTGGGTGCTTTGCCTTGAAGCGAAAAGGCACTGATGGCAAATGTTTGTTTAGGGCTTTGGCTTGAAGTGAAAAGGCACGGCTGCGCTTGGGGGCTTTGGCTTGAAGTGAAAAGGCACAACTGCAAATGGTGGCTTGGGGGCTTTGGCTAACTTCCTGTTTGTACTGTATATTGATTTTAGATAAAACCTTACAGCTGTGATTTTGGACATCTTACTCAGTCCCCCTCCTCTCAGCAGGTGCAGAGGATTCTTCCGATCAATGAAAAATAAAAATGTTATTAGTGTTTAAAAAATGTTGAGAATCTCTCTCCTGTCATGAAGGCCACACCTTTTCCAGTGGCAGGGGGAGGGATTATAAAACCCAGAAGTGTGGGTGTGGCTCAGACTCTGCATGATGGGGGAGGGGGAGGTCACGACTCAATCTGATCTGTGAATAAACTGAACACACTGAATGTCTACTGAACTGTGTGTTTGGTGTCTTGTGTGGTTGTGCAGTCCCTTCTGCCCACAACACCCATACCAGTGCTCCAGAAAGCCCCCCCCCCCCCCCCTTTACTGGCCACCAATATTGGAATTGGCGGAGAGTTGGAATACTTCATTGGGGGACCAGCCCTCCCGTGTGAACATGGGACCCAGTGGGTAGTATCTCTCTAAACCTGTCCTATCCATGCACCTATAATTGTTTCTTAAACATTGCGATAGTTCCTGTATCAACTACCTCCTCTAGCAGCTTGTTCCATACACCCACCGTCATTTGTGTGAAAAAGTTACCCCTCTGATTCCCATTAAATTGTTTTCCCTTCAACTTAAAGGTATGTACTCTGGTCCTCGATTCCCTTACTCTGGACAACAGCTGTGCAATCTATGCCTCTCATGGTTATACACACCTCTATAAGATCCCCCCTCATCCTCCTGTATTCGAAGGAAAAGAGTTCCAGCCTGCACAACCTCTCCATATAGCTCACACCCTAGAGTCCTGACAACATCCTCTTAAATATTTCATCTTACTATCTTTGGAGAATGGGGACGTTGAAGTAGGGTCTAGACCATAAACGTCACCTGTTTCTTTTCTCCAGAGATGCTGCCTGACCCGCTGAGTTATTCCAGCACTTTGTGTCTGCGAGAAGAACTCAGCAGGTCGTTCAGGATCTATGGGGTGGAAAGATGTTGTTGTTCAAGTCGAGACCCTGCATTGAAACTGTTACTACTGTAGATATACTGCTATAGAATGATAATACTTTACCAATGGTATGTTTTTGTAGGTTTACAATTTTTAATTGTACAAATACAATTTTACTTCGGAGTCACGTGAGTGACTATGTGAAGAACCCGTCAACCACGCATGCGCGCCATTACGTCTAACGCATGGCGCTGTGACTGGCTGCTGGCACGTTGCTCCACCAGCGGTAATTTTAAAAGGGCCTCCAGGTAAGTCTCGAACTTAGTCTGCGGGCTTTTTCTTGTTTTTTTTTTCAGCAAGAAGTCATCGAAATGGTGAAGTCCCGTCGGGCTGCAGGGAGAACCACTTCTGAAGACCGTGACAGTATGGTCAGCGGGCGGCAGTCTATTTCATGGTCGAGGTCACTGACTCTACAGCCAGCGACCTCGGGCTCGGAGCCCATGGACAGCACTGTGGCTACCCCGTGGGTCGGGAAGGCCAAATGCAAGTCCAACAGGCCAGTGGACTCTGATGAGTCTGGCCGGGAGTGTTCGCCTCCCCAAGTGGGAAGTGTCAGTGGACGTCTTTCCCGCATGGAGCATCTTCTGGAGAGGATGCTCCAACATGATGTGCCCTCCGGTCAGGAGGCATATCTCAGCATGCCTCGTGGGCTTTCAGCAGCACCTGGTGCAGAGCTGCATAATGTGTCCTAGTCAGAAGATGGGAGCACAGAGCAGCAGTCATGTGCGAGACCCGCGGGATGCGGAAGTGCCGACTATGGTCACTAAGTTTGCTATGCCGTCGCTGGTTGGGGAGCCTCTGGAAGAAGAGCTCGCAGCCAGCATAAATTATCTGGCTTCCCATCAGCTGCAGGAGCAGGTTATGATGGAGACAGCCATGAGGTACCATGCTCCTAGCAATTGTCCTGCCCTGAAGGTACCCATGGTCAATAGTTCCATCTAGAGCTATATCAGCGGCAGCATAAAGACCCAAGAGGTCAAATTGCAGAGAATTTTGAATCTGCTGGCGTCGGGGCTGACAGCATTTGCCAGGTCGGTAGACGGCTACGCATTATCGGAGGCTCAAAGGGACGCAATGGCTTTGTTGTGCTATGCGCAGTTCGAAATTAACTGTTTTCGGAAGAATGCCATTCGTCCTGTTCTCAACCCCAAGTTTGCGGGGTTGCGTAAGGCCAGCAATGTGCAGCTGCCCAATTTGCTATTTGGAGATGACCTGCCCAGGCAGGTGAAGGATTTGGATGATGTGTCTAAGGCTGTGGGGCTACTAAGTGCTCCACCACCTAACAGACAACGGTTCCGACATCAGCACCCCTACGCTTCGACCAGCGGAAGACCCGCTGAGGAGACCACCTCCAACATGAAAAAAAAGGCTGGTCTTTTTTAGGACATGGTCCAAGCCGGCCAACAGCTGGCGCACATCATCACCCCAACTCCCCAAATATCGGGGAAGGAAATATACGTCCAGAGTCCACCGACTAATATGGAGGTAGGTGGGTCTGGGTCTCAATGTAATGGGCTTATTGCATGTTGGTGGTAGGTTACGTTTCTTTGTGCATGAGTGGTGATGGTTAACATCTGACTTGTTCATACTGCACAGTATAGAAGGACTTAAAATTGAGTTTGCGGGCTCTCTCCCACCCACACAGCATGATCCAAATCATACCTTTACTCGTTCAAAGAGGAATGATTTGGAAGTTCAGGCTGAAATTGATAAGTTATGTGCTAAAAGAGTGATTGAAAAGACCAGTCATGAACCTCATGAATTTGTATCTAATATCTTCCCTAGGGAGAAAAGGATGGGGGATGTCACATTATTTTGGTTTTAACCCAACTTAGTATTTTTGTGCAGTACAAACATTTCAAAATGGAAAGTTTAATAATGGCAAAACAGCTAATTTCCAGGGGATGTTACATGGCATTCATTGATCTTAAAGATGCTTATTATTCTGTATCTATTCACAAGGATCGCAAAAAATACTTAAAGTTTAAATGGATGGGGCAGCTATGGCAGTTTAAAGCGTTGCCGAATGGGTTAACCTCAGCTCCCAGGTTGTTCATTAAAATATTAAAACCTGTGCTGGCTCTGTTAAGAGAGCAGAAACACATAGTTATGGCTTATTTAGACGATATCCTCATTAAAGGGAAAACCATGGAATTGACTATGTTGGCGGTTTCAGCCACCAAATTACTGTTTGAACAGCTGGGGTTCTTAATTCAGCCTGAAAAATCTAGGTTGATTCCATCCAGGGTTATGGATTATTTGGGATTTACTATTAACTCCAATCACCTGTTAATCACCTTGTCTGAGGGCAAGAGATTGAAGTTAATAGAAGCCTGCAATCATCTGAGCAAACAGCAGCTGCCTTCAATTCGACAAGTAGCTAGCTGAATTGGGAAATTGGTGGATACATTTCCAGCTGCCAAATATGGGCCTTTGCACTATCAGCAATTACAAAGAGCAAAGGTGCAGGCATTCAAACTTAAAATAGGCCACTTTCGGTGTCTGGTGAAATACATCCTCTACATGATCGGCTCAATTTATTCATTTGCAGGTTTTAAGAAGACCGTTCCTTGGACTGGAACTAGCTGATCGCACGGTGGATGTGCTAACTGCAGCATGGAGAGGCAGTACTCAGAAACAATATGCTTCATATATTAGGAAATGGGAACTCTTTTGTGCAAAGGCTGACATTTCTTATGAGGCAGTACAAATTGCTAATGTTGTGGAGTTCCTCCCAAATATGTATTATGATGAAAAATTGAGCTACAGTGCCTTCAATAGTGCCAGAAGTGCGCTGTCATCATACCTGCTGCCATATTCAGAACACCAATTGGTGGGGTCTCACCCTCTAGTGTCTAGGTTCATGAGGGGAGTCTTCAATTCAAATCCTCCTAGGCCCAGGTATTCAGAAATTTGGGATGTTGGGGTGGTGTTAACTTTACTCCGGTCATGGTCTCCGCCAACTTCCCTGTCTCTACTCCAACTCACACATAAGGTGGCTATGCTGATGGCGTTAGTTTCAGCACAGAGAGTCCAGTCGTTGCATAAGCTCCGTTTAGACAGGATGCCCACCGCCGCTGGTAGTTTCACCTTCTTTGTGTATGAGCCTATAAAACAGAGTAGACCAGGTACCTCGGGATTGAAGTTACAGTTCATGGCATATCGTTTGGATCCCAATTTGTGTGTAGTAGCTCACCTCAGGCAGTACATTACCCTCACCAAGGGGCTTCGGGGGTCTGAGTCAGCATTATTGATTAGTCACAGGAAACCACATAAGCAGGTCTCAACACAAACAATTTCCAGGTGGTTAAAGCAAGTTTTGATAAAGGCTGGGATTGATACTAAAATGTTTAAATCTCATTCCACCAGGTCTGCAGCTACGTCAGCGGCGAGGGCCATGGACGTTCCGCTAGACCAGATATTGTCGACTGCAGTGTGGTCCTCAGCACGCACGTTTCAAACGTTTTATAATAAGTCTTTAGCTGGAACGAGCGTGTTTGCTAACTCAATTTTAAGCTTGTGTTAATGTCCTCTTGGGTAGAAGGGGAACTGTTGTTGCTTTGCTATCGTTAAGTACACATTAAATTCAATTTGTTCATTATGTCATGTCCCTACAGTTTTGTCCACTCTCCCTGGTCAACTATACAGTGTGTGATGCATGGATTCGTTCCACAGCATGGAGTCACAGAGCTTTAAAATGTTCACATAGTCACTCACGTGATTCCGAAGTAAAATAGTAAGATTAAACGAGAACTGCCGTTGGGACATCAACCACCTCGACTTCTCCACTCCCCTGTCTCACTCCAATCTCACCCCCCCCCCCCCCCCGAACGTTCTGCCATCGCCTCACTCCGTAACAACCCAGACTGGGTTATAAAACCCGCCGACAAGGGAGGTGCCGTGGTAGTCTGTCGTGTCAATCTCTACAAAGCGGAGGCCACGCGCCAACTCTCGGACACCTCCTCCTACTTACCCCTGGACCATGACCCCACTGACAAGCACCAGGCTACCATCTCGAGCACCATAACCGACTTCATCAAATCCGGCTCCCTGCACCCCCGAGCCTCCAACCTCATCATCTCCCAGCCCCGCACAGCCCGATTTTACCTTCTACCAAAATCCACAAACCCGACTGCCCCGGCAGACCCATTGTCCCTGCCTGTTCGTGCCCCACCGAACACATTTCCACATACCTTGACTCCATCCTATCCCCCTTGGTTAAATCCCTCCCCACCTAAATTCAAGACACCTCAGACACTCTCCGTCGGCTCCGCGCATTCCATTCTCCAGGCCCCCATCCTCTCATCTTCACCATGGATGTCCAGTCAGTCTACACCTCCATCCCCCACCAGGATGGTCTCAAAGCCCTCCGGTTCTTCCTCGACCAGAGGAGCAACCCATACCGTCCACTGACACCCTCCTCCGCCTAGCGGAGTTGGTCCTTACCCTCAATAACTTCTCCTTTGACTCCTCCCATTTCCTCCAAACAGAAGGCCGTTTGGGCCCGAGCTACGCCTGCCTCTTTGTCGGGTACGTCGAACAATCTTTGTTCTCGGCGTACCAGGGCCCCACCCCCGACCTTTACCTCCGTTACATTGACGACTGCTTTGGTGTCACCTCCTGCACCCACACACAACTGACTGACTTCATCCATTTCACCACCAACTTCCATCCGGCACTCAAATACACTTGGACCATTTCCGACATTTCCCTACCATTCCTTGACCTCACCATCTCTATTGCAGGTGATACACTCCTGACCGACATCCACTACAAACCAACTGACTCCCACAGCTACATGGACTGCTTTTCCTCCCACCCTGCTTCCTGTAAGGACTCCATCCCCTATTCCCAATTCCTCCGTCTACACCGCACCTGCTCCCAGGATGAGGTGTTCCACACCAGTTCATCACAAATGTCCTCATTCTTCAGACAACGGGGATTCCCCTCCCCCACTATAGATGAGGCTCGCACCAGGGTCTCCTCCATACCCTGCAACACTGCCCTCTCTCCCCATTCCCCCACTCGCAACAAGGGCAGAGTCCCCCTGGTCCTCACCTTTCACCCCACCAGCACATTGTCCTCCGCCAGTTTTGCCACCTTCAATGTGACCCCTCCACTTGCCACATCTTCCCATCTCCCCCCCTGTCTGCCTTACGAAAAGACCGCTCCCTCCGCAACTCCCTTGTCAATTCTACACTTCCTTCCCGCTCCACTCCTTCTCCGGGCACTTTCCCTTGCAACCGCAAGAGATGCTACACTTGTCCCCCTCCCATTTACCTCCCCCCTCCACTCCTTTCAGGGACCCAAGCAGTCCTTCCAGGTCCGACAGAGGTTCACCTGCACCTCCTCCAACCTCATCTACTGCATCCGCTGCTCTAGATGCCAGCTGATCTATATCGGTGAGACCAAGCGGAGGCTTGGCTTGTTTCGCCGAACACCTCCACTCGGTCCGCAATAACCAACCCGACCTCCCGGTGGCTCAGCACTTCAACTCCCCCTCTCATTCCGTATCCGACCTCTCTGTCCTGGGCCTCCTCCACAGCCAGAGTGAGCAACACCGCAAATTGGAGAAATTGGGCTTGAATTTTCTCAATTCTGTTAACCCTTGCTGTCCTCCCCTTCCCATCTCTCCCCCAGCCCTCGGGCTCCTCCTCCTCCTTTTTCCTTTCTTCTCCCCACTCCCCCCCCCCCCCCCCCCCCGCCCCCCCACCTCCCATCAGTCTGCAGAAGGGTTTCGGCCCGAAACGTTGCCTATCTCCTTTGCTCCTTAGATGCTGCTGCACCTGCTGAGTTTCTCCAGCCTTTTGTGTACCCTTAAATGAGAAATTACCAGTTTGAAGTTTGATGTTTATTGTATGAGGAGTTACGATGAGGGATTACTTGCCCTCCGCTCCCAAACCCCTCCTCATAAAACCAGCTGGTAGTTCTAGTTTCTTCAATCTTACTATTCTCAGGTCAATGTTCCTGTCTGTGACTCCACACCGCTACTTTGAAGGTTGACGCGCATGCGTGGCTGACAGGTTCTTCACGTAATCCCTCATCGTAACTCCTCATAAAATAAACATCAAACTTCAAACTGGTAAGTTCTCATTTAATCTTACTATTAAAACCACATTAAGGAATTAGACTAACGAATAAACCGTGGGTCACTATCTACCTCTTTGGTGACCCTCGGAGTATCCTTGATTGGACGTTGCTGGCTTTACCTTACACTAAACGTTATTCCCTTATGATGGCTTGATTGTAATCATGTATTGTCTTTCTGCTGCCTGGTTAGCAGGCATCAAAAGCTTTTCACTCTACCTCGGTACACGCGACAATAAACTAAACTGAACAAATGGTGAAGAGGATAGTGATAGTTTTACAGGCATCCCTGCTGCCACAACAGTCTGTGTAATAATGGTTTCCTCTTGAAGTAATGCAACCTCTCGTTTTGCCTGTGGGTTAGTTAATTACATATTACTAGAAAAACATGAAATAATAGTTGAAGTTGAAACATCAATTGATTTTTAGAATATAGTTTTGGTCCATTACTTTTGTTCAGTATTGCAAATTACGATATTAATTTAAGGCTTCATGTCTCAGCAATGTGCCAATTTCACATTGATACAATATTGGTCTGCAGTGTTTCAAATTAATGTTTCTGCCAGAATGTCACATTCATTTCCAAATATAATTCAAAGGAGTTGTATCCATAATTTTTGCTGCTTTCTATCTAATAATTTAGCAACTTCCTTGACGCAAACTAAGAAATACCTTTGAAAATAATGATCAGCTCCTTCATAGGTTCAGTTGCTTCATTGTGATTGTGAGAATAAGGTAAACATAATAAGATATCAAGCCTATCAAACATAAACTGAGCTACAGGGAGACAGAGGATCTTAGGCTTGGTCTCTGTTCCTTGGAGCACAGGAGGAAGAAGGGAGATCTTATAGAGGTGTATAAGATCGTGAGAGGAATAGATCGGGTGGGTGAACAGAGTCTCTTGCCCAGAGTAAGGGAATCGAGGACCAGAGGACATAGGTTCAAGATGAACATTTAAGAAACTGTTAGACAGGTACATGGATAGGCCAAGATTGGAGCGATATGGACCAAGCGCAGGCAGGTGGGACTTGTGTAGCTGGGACATAGAAATGTAGAAATACATGTTGGCCAGTGTGGGCAGGTTGGGCCGAAGGGCCTGTTTCCACACTGTATCACTCTATTGCTCTATGACTAATCCAACTTTTCACGGACTAGGTCTTCATGAGCTAGTCTCTCAGCAACAGCAACACAATTGATGTTAGAGGAGGCACAAGGAACTGCAGATGTTGGAATAGTGCATGGAACACAAAGTGCTGGAGGAACTCAGTGGAGGACATGGATAGGCGACATTTTGGATCGGGACCCTTTTCCAGACTAGATGTTAGCGCCTGTGGTAGGTGGTGGTGAGGATGGCTTGGTGTGGCATTGCCAGACTGATTCGAGTCATGGAGCCCAATCGATCACATACACCAGAATCCCTACCATTGACTTCATCTACACTTCATGCTGTCTCGGAAAAGCAGCCGCCATAATCAAAGACTTGTCCTACTCCGGTCTTCCTTCTTCTCACCGCTCTAGTTGAACAGAAGATACAGAAGCTTGTAAGAGTACACCATCACAATCGGGTATATCGTTTTGCCCTCTGTTTTCAGGCCACTGAATGGTTCTTCCATTATATAGGTGCTATCCAATTCATCTCTACCTCATTGTAGACATTGGACTTTATCTATGGAACTGATGCGCTACAAAGCTGGGAACTATATTCTGCGCTCTGTATCTTCTCCATTACTCTACCTATTCAAGTTTGGCCTGGTTGTATTAATGTAGTGTTTTCTGAAACTGTACCTCGAAACACGTAATAATCATAACCCTAAATCTAGACTTCCATGGACAAGGATAATGGACAGACTGGTCTTTCTTGTTGACACTGAAATAATTAGTAGACCATTGTATATTTTTTTCTCCCTTGATGGATGTTCACAGCGTGGAAATAGGCCCTTCGGCTCAACTTCCCCACACCGGCAACGTGTCCCATGTATCTATCTAAATGTTTCGTAAACATTGTGATAGTACCTGTCTCAACTACCTCTTCTAACAGCTCATTTTACTTTGGAGTCACGTGAGTGATTCCGTGAAGAAGAACCCTGCCAGTCTGCATGCGTGTCATTACGTCTGACGCATGGCGCAGCGACCGGCTGGAAGGACGATAGCTCCTCCAGCGGTAAGTTTTAAAAACCCTCAGGAAAGTGGAAAACATAGTCGGTGGTCGTTTTCTGCGCTTGATAATTCTTGTTTTCAGGAGCAAGTTCAAGTATGGAGAAAGTGTCGAGGGTGAAGTCAAGGCGAGCCGCTGGGAGAGGAGCTATGGAAGACCGCGGGAATGCGGGTAGCGTGACAGGGCTGCTTAGTGTCTCCCTCTTGGAGGAGCAGAGTCTGGGGGTCAGTGTCCTCTGATGCCGAGTCGGGGTCATTCTGACGCCGAGTTGGAGGGTATAGCCGTGGAGCGTACCCCAAGGGATGAAGGGCATAAATCAGAGGTACCATCCCAGACAGCAAGATTTGCCATCCCAACATAGTCAGGAGAACTGCCGGGTGAAGAGTTGGCCGCAAGTATTAATTACCTGGCTTCACACCAGCTTCAAGAGCTTACTATGGATGAAACATCTAAAAAGTACGAGAACCCGGCTAATTGTGTCCTGCTCAAAGTGCCAGCTGTGAACCACGCCATCTGGGGTAATATGAGCGTAGGCATCAGAGCTGAAGCAATGAGGCTTCAGAGGGTGCTGAAGCTGCTCGCCTCGGGCATTACAACATTCGCCAGGTCAGTGGATGGAGGGCACCTGTCTGATGTACAGCAGGGTGCCCTGGCCCTCATGTGCAATGCACACTTCGAGATAAACTGTCTGAGAAAGAGTACCATCCGCCCTACCATCAACCTGAAGTTCGTCGCTCTGTGCAAACCCAGCAATATCCAGCCACCCAATCTGCTGTTTGGTGAAGACCTCACAAAAAGAGTGAAGGAGCTGGACGACGAGGCAAGAACGGTCGGGCACATCAAAACACCGATGACCAGCAGAGCGCTTTGGCGGCAGTATCCCTACAAATGGTTTGCTGAAACCGGGTCAGGTCAAGGACCAAGCCGGCCATTTACAAATATGCACAGCTGGCGCAGTTACAGGGGCACGGGCGAACATGTCCTTTCCTACCAGAAACAGGTGGCAGAAAATTCCACCGGTAACCATGGAGGTAGGTGGGTCTGGTTCTTGTCGGAATATATTAAGTGGAAATCACCTACAAGTTGGAGGGAGATTACAATTGTTTCTGAAGGAATGGTATGGGATAGCATCAGATTTGTTTATACTGCACAGTATACAGGGGGTTTCGAATTGAACTCCTTCCCAATTTGCATCCACCCACACAGCATACACCAAGTTGTGCACTCATTTTCTCACAAAAAGAGAATTTGGAGGTACAAGCTGAAATTGAAAAGTTATATTAAAAAGGGGTAATTCAGAAGGCGGTTTATCAATCTCACCGATTTGTGTCTAATATTTTCCTAGGTCAAAGAAGGATGGGGGGTGTCGAATCATGACGAGCCTTAACCCTTTTGTGCAGTGTAAACATTTCAAAATGGAAACAATTATTACTGCCAAAGAATTGATTTCCAGAGGATGTTACATGGCATGTATAGATCTTAAAGATGCATATTACTCAGTGCCTGTTCATAGGGATCATCTAGATATTTGAAATTTAGCTGGATGAGGCAATTATGGCAATTTAAAGCACTGCCTAATGGGTTAACCTCGGTCCCTAGATTATTTATAAAACTGTTAAAACCAGTATTGGGGCTACTCTGGGCTCAGGGCCACATTGTAATGGCTTATTTAGTTGATATCTTAATCATAGGAAAGACTCGGGAAGCAGCTGAATTACCTGTTTCAGTTATTAAACTAATGTTTGAGAAATTGGGGTTTCTCATTCATCCAGTTAAATCCAAATTGACATCATTTAGAGTTATTGATTATTTGGTATTCACTATTAAGTCAGTTCACATGTCAGTGATTCTGCCCATGGGCAAGAGATTAAAGTTAATTGAAGACTGTAACAAGCTCATGGTGCACCAACATCCTTCAATGGACATGTGGCCAGCTTGATTGGCAAATTAGTGGCTGCTTTTCAGCTGCACAGTATTGACATTTTTGCATTACCAAAATTTACAACGGGTAAAGGAACAAGCATTCGGGATACATCCAGGTCATTTTGACAGGCCCATGTAATTACCAGCTGAATCCATTGCTGAAGTGCAGTGGTGGATAATGAACATCTCAAGCTGCTCCAGCAAAATTCTGGTTGAGGAACTCTCAGTTGTCTTACAGACTGATGTTAGTGCCCTAGGTTGGGGTGCTACTGATACAGTCTCTAGCTGTGGAGGCAGATGGAATATGCATGAGGCATTTATTCTTCAATCACATGGGATTAATTATTTAGAGCTATTGGGAGCATTTTATGGGCTTAAGGCTTATTGTACTACTATGCATCACTTGCATGTTCACCTTCAGATTGACAAGACTAAGGCAGTGGCGTATGTTAATCACATGGGTGGAATCAAGTCGGAATCTTGTGATAGATTGTCTAATCTTATTTGGCACTGGTGCATCACAAGAAATATTTGGGTTTCAGCTATCTACCTACCAGGTAGACTCAACATGGTGGCAGACACCAGGTCATGCAAATTCAATCACAACACGGAATGGATGTTGAATCATGATGCATTTAATGATATTATTGTTCGGTATGGGATGCCAGATATAGATTTGTTTGCATCCAGACTCAATCACCAGTTATGCAAGTATGTTTCATGGGAACCAGACCCAGGGGCAGTAGTGGTTGATGCATTCTCGCTACACTGGGGTGGAGGGTTTTTATATGCATTTCCCCCATTCTGCCTCATCAGTCGGTGCTTGCTCAAGATCCAGCAGGACTCTGCTTCAGGAGTTTTGGTGGTACCCGACTGGCCTATTCAGCCATGGTTTCCCCTCGTTTTGGAGATAATAACACAGCCTCTTATGGCTGTCCCGAAATGTAGTGACCTACTGATGCACCCTGTAACTGGGGATCAACATCCATTATATGACCGTATTGATCTGTTAATTTGCAGATTCTGAGGAAGCCATACCTAGGGCTTGGACTATTCGATCGTACTGTGGATGTGATCGCTGCGGCCTGGAGGGATAGTACCAAAAACAGTACATCTCTCATGTCAGGAAATGTGAGATGTTCTGTTTACGGGGAAACATTACATATCCAAGGCATGCATTTCTGATGTGCTGGAATTTCTGTCAATGCTATATTTTGATGAAGGGTTGGGCTATAGTGCCATCAATAGTGCCAGGAGTGCCCTGTCATCATACTTATGGCTGGGGTCAGAGCAACACTCTGTTGGATCTCACCCTTTAATATCCTGGTTTATGATAGGTATTTTTAATTCCAATGCCCCCCAGGCCCAGGTACTCTGAAATCTGGGATGTGAGCATGGTAATCGCACTGCTTCGCCAGTGGGCTCCAGCCACATCCCTGTCTTTGCCCAAAATCACCCTTAAGGTGATCATGTTCATGGCGCTGGTTTCAGCGCAACGGGTCCAGACGTTGCAGAAGCTGCGTCTGGACAGGATGGTATCATCTGGTAATAACATTACGTTTTACATTTATGATTTAATTAAACAGAGCAGACCAGGGGTGTCAGGGTTCAATATTATTTTTTCGGCATACCCCACGGATTTACGACTGTGTGTAGTGTCGCACTTGCAATATTATATCAAGGTCACCAAGACCCTCAGAGGTTCGGGATCAGCATTACTTATTAGCCACAAAAAGCCACATATGAAAGTGTTGGTTCAGACCATTTCAAGGTGGCTGAAACAGGTTCTCGGTTGTGCAGGAGTAGACAATGACAAATTTAAATCTCACTCCACCAGGGCGGCATCAACATCAGCAGCGAGGGCAATGGACGTCCCTCTCAACCATATCCTCGTGGCAGCAGGATGGTCAAATGAACTGACTTTGCAAAGATTCTATAACAAGCCGCTTACCGAACCGGGGGTATTAGCCCATTCCACTTTAAGTTCTGTTTCATAGCTTCCCCCTGGGAGAGAGGGGTCGCTATTGTTTTTTCTTTGTTAAATAAACCATTAATATATTCAAATCGATGCCATGGTTCAATGAATTGTTTATTATTCACTCATCCTGAGTCAATTGATGCAGTGTGACACCTGCATTCGTATATATGGCATGAAATCACAGAGCTTTGAAATCTTCACAGAATCACTCGCGTGACTCCGAAGTAAAGTAGTAAGATTAAACAAGCTTTCCAGTTTGAAGTTTGATCTTTATTTTATGAGGAGTTACGATGAGCAATTACGTGCCCACCGTTCCCAACCCTCATATCACAAAGGTCATCTGGTAGTTCAAGGTTTCTAATCTTACTATGTTACTTCAATTACTGTTTTCTGTAATTTCACACAACTGTTTTGAAGATTGACGCGCATGCGGACTGGCAGGGTTCTTCACATAATCGCTCATCATAACCCCTCATAAAATGAAGATCAAACTTCAAACTGATAAGTTCTCATTTAATCTTACTATTTTACTTCGGAATCATGTGAGTGTTTCCGTGAAGATTTCAAAGCTCTGTGATTTCCTGCCGTAGATACGAATCCAGGCGTCTCACTGCATCAATTGACTCAGGATGAGTAAAATTTTAAATTGAATTAGATTATGTCTTACATTAATCGACCATTTATGTACATATAAAAGATTTTTTTTCCCATCTGTCGTTTGGGATTTTTATCAATAACTCTTGTTCCCAGTCCCTTCTAATTGCCTCTGTCGTTGGTGTTTCTATATTTAAAATTATATTATATAAATATGATATTAAATTGCTTGATTCTGCCTTTCTATTCATTCCTTCCTCTAATAAATCTGAGGTTAGAGTTTAATATCCTTGTATATATTTTTTCAAATAATCTTGAATTTGAAGATATTTAAAATATTGGTTACTTTTCAAATTATATTTTAGTTGTAATTGTTGGAATGATAAAAGTTTTCCCATTGCATACATATCTCCCATCATTTTAATTCCTATTCTTTCCCAATGTATAAACATGTTATCAATAATAGATGGTTTGAATGAGGGATTGTTAGCTATTGGGGAAAGAAGCGATACATTTCTTAATTTTAAAGTTAATTTTATTTGTTTGCGGATTCATATTGTACTGTGAATAATTGGATTCTTTTTATATATTATATTGTTCAGTTTCATTGGGGAAAGAAGGATCGTCCTATATTATAAGGGGAACAATCCTCTTTCTCCATTCTTATCCAATCTATTTGTTGGGCAGAACTGTCCAACCAATAGATTATATTTTTAATATTTACTGCCCAATAGTAATACAATAAGTTAGGGAGGGTCAGTCCCCCTGATTCTTTAGATTTACACAAATATTTTCTTCGAATTCTGTGTGATTTATAGTCCCATATGAAGTTTGTAATATCAGATTCTAGTTTTTTAAATAATTTTTTTGGTAAGTATATTGGTATTGATTGAAATAGGTACAGTATTTGTGGTAAGAAGATCATTTTTATAACATTTATTCTGCCTATTAAGGACATCGGCAGTGTTTTCCAGAATTTAATCAACCCATTTAATTTAGTTAATAAAGGCATATAGTTGGCGTTGAGTAATGATTTATATTTCCTATTAATTTGGATACCCAAATACTTGAAATTTCAACAGATGTGTCGGCTCTTGAGATTTTATCGTCATAATTTCGCTTTTGTTCCAGTTTATTCTATATCCTGAAAAAGAACCAAATTCCTCTATTAAATTTAGTATATTTGGTATGCTAGCCTTTCAGGTTCCTATTACATTTTTTCCCCCCTCAACTTAAACCTATGTCCTCTAGTTCTTAATTTCCCTGCACTGGGCATAAGACTCTGTGCATTTACCCAATCTATTCCTATCGTGATCTTGTACCCCTCATCCTCCTACACCCCTCATCTGTTTCCTAGCCTGCTCAACCTCTCCCTACAGCTCAGGCCGTTGAGTTCTGGTGACATCTTCGTAAATCTTTTCTGCATCATATCCAGCTTAACAACAACCTGGCAAACCAGAAACCAGCAAATTCATCATGAGATCACCACCGGTAGAAGATTGCATAGATTTTTCCCATTGTGGCACATCGGTAACTGCTGCCTTATAGCGCCAGGGTCCCGGCTCAATCCTGACTGCCAATGCTGTCTGTATGGAGTATGCACGTTCTCCATGTGACCTGTGTGGAATTTCTCCAAGAACATTGGTTTCCTCCCACACTGCAGGTTTGCAGGTTAATTGGTTTGGTATAAATGTAAAATTGTCCCTAGTGTGTGTAGGATAGTGCTAGTGTATGGGGGTCGGTGCGGTTTCGGTGGGCTGAAGGGCCTGTTTCCGTGCTGCATCTCTAAACTAAACTAAACTAAGCCAAGCCTGTCATCCCATATGATCCCTGGGATATGGATAAAGAAAAATCCACCTTAATCTGTTGGGCTTTGATGACCTAAACGGGAAAGATATGTAACTGAAGACACATGATAGAGGACTCTTTGGTCAAGGTACTCTGTAGTCAGGGGTACAGACAGTCCAGGACATGCGACACTCCAGGAAGGTCCATTGTCTCACCAATACCAGGGCCAGTGGTGTTTTGGGATGGATGCTGGATATTCTGAGAAGTGAGGGTGAACAGCCAGATGTTGTGGTCTAGAAACATAGAAACATAGAAATTAGGTGCAGGAGTAGGCCATTCGGCCCTTCGAGCCTGCACCGCCATTCAATATGATCATGGCTGATCATCCAACTCAGTATGCCGTACCTGCCTTCTCTCCATACCCTCTGATCCCCTTAGCCACAAGGGCCACATCTAACTCCCTCTTAAATATAGCCAATGAACTGGCCTCAACTACCCTCTGTGGCAGAGAGTTCCAGAGACCCACCACTCTCTGTGTGAAAAAAGTCCTGCTCATCTCGGTCCTAAAGGATTTCCCCCTTATCCTTAAGCTGTGACCCCTTGTCCTGGACCTCCCCAACATCGGGAACAATCTTCCTGCATCTAGCCTGTCCAACCGCTTAAGAATTTTGTAAGTTTCTATAAGATCCCCTCTCAATCTCCTAAATTCTAGAGAGTATAAACCGAGTCTATGCAGTCTTTGTTCATAAGACAGTCCTGACATCCCAGGAATCAGTCTGGTGAACCTTCTCTGAACTCCCTCTATGGCAATAATGTCCTTCCTCAGATTTGGAGACCAGAACTGTACGCAATACTCCAGGTGTGGTCTCACCAAGACCCTATACAACTGAAGTATCCTTTTGCTATGAAAGCTAACATACCATTCGCTTTCTTCACTGCCTACTGCACCTGCATGCCTACTTTCAATGACTGGTGTACCATGACACCCAGGTCGCGCTGCATCTCCCCTTTTCCTAATCGACCACCATTTAGATAATAGTCTGCTTTCCTATTTTTGCCACCAAAGTGGATAACCTCACATTTATCCACATTATACTGCATCTGCCAAACATTTTCCCACTCACCCAGCCTATCCAAGTCACCTTGCAGTCTCCTAACATCCTCCTCACAGCTAACACTGCCCCCCAGCTTAGTGTCATCCGTAAACTTGGAGATATTGCCTTCAATTCCCTCATCCAGATCATTAATGAATATTGTAAATAGCTGGGGTCCCAGCACTAAGCCTTGTGGTACCCCACTAGTAACTGCCTGCCATTCTGAAAACGACCCGTTTACTCCTACTCTTTGCTTCCTGTTTGCCAGCCAGTTCTCTATCCACATCAATACTGAACCCCCAACGCCGTATGCTTTAAGTTTATATACTAATCTCTTATGTGGAACCTTGTCGAAGCCTTCTGGAAGTCCAGATACACCACATCCACTGGTCCTCCCCCATCCACGCTACTAGTTACATCCTCGAAAAATTCCACAAGATTCGTCAGACATGATTTACCTTTCGTAAATCCATGCTGACTTTGTCCAATGATTTCACCACTTTCCAAATGTGCTGCTATCCCATCTTTAATAACTGACTCTAGCAATTTCCCCACTACCGATGTTAGACTAACTGGTCTGTAATTCCCCGTTTTCTCTCTCCCCCCCTTCTTAAAAAGAGGGGTTACGTTTGCTACCGCCAATCCTCAGGAACTACTCCAGAATCTAAAGAGTTTTGAAAGATTATCACTAATGCATCCACTATTTCCGGAGCTACTTCCTTAAGTACTCTGGGATGCAGCCTATCTGGCCCTGGGGATTTATCAGCCTTTAATCCATTAAATTTTACTTCAGAGTCACGTGAGTGACTACGTGAAGAAGACCCCGCCTGGCGCTGGATCGGCATTACGTCGACGCTATCGGCAAAGGAAGAGCTGCAGAGCGCAGCTCCAGCACAGCGGTAAGGAAACGGCCCGCAGGTAAGTAAAATTATTTTACTTCCAGGGCATTTTCTTAAAACTCCGTAGGCTGGTAGGAAACCAGCAGGTGTTTAAATAAAAATAAAAATAAAAATGTTTTTTAAAAAAATCGCTGGTAAAACGTGCGTCCCGGGGTGTAAAAAGTCGGGACAGCAGACTATTGCGGAGCCGGTTCCGATACCGGTGGCCGATTGAAATACCCGTTAGGGAGCCTTTAGTTGCTCCACAAACAAAACTTGAAAACCCAGTGCCTAAAAAGTAAAAAGAGGCTTGAAAGGCCTGAGGTTTCTAAAAGATCCTGTAAGGTAAGCCTAAAATTGGCTAAGTATGGATCTAATGGAGGTAATACTCCAAATAATATCAACCAAGGGTCTAAGTACCCAGAATATTCCCAGGCAGCCCCTGAGGGGGTTCCATATCGTGAATATGGTGCCAATTCGAATTGGGAATTTGAAACCCCAGTGCCTGGGTATGGACTGGAGGAAGTCTCCTTGAACGAGTTTCAGGAGTACCAGGGCTGTATGAGACAGACCCTGAAAGTGGTGTTTGTGGTCAGAAGTACCCACCACAATGCAAATCCAGGTGTGTCTGAGGGGCACAAAGTTACTATACCTGGTGGAGGCGGTGAGGCCATGGAAGGAACCTGGCGGCCAATGTTAATTATATGGTCTCTCACCTGCCTCAAGAAGCTGTTATGGTTGAAACAGCAGATTTGCATTTAAACATGTGCTCGCTTCGGCAGCACATATACTAAAATTGGAATAATACAGAATATAAGAAACATTAGGATGCGCAAGGATGACGCAAATGCACGAAGCATTCCAAAACACCTTTAAGAAGGTACCTGGTAAATCCGGGTTTTGGGCGCCAATGTCAGCAATTATGCGGGCGCAGGAATTACGATTAAAATAATCCTCAAACTAATTGGCATCACTGTCTTTTAAGACAAGCTGGAAGGTTGTGGAATGACTAAAGTTCAGAATAAAACAAAATATGTTAGGTTTATTCTGCAAACTCATTTGAGTTAAATTATATAAATGGAAGATTGCCATTTGGCCTCTTTTACATCCAAAGATTTACAGGACAAGCAATGTTCAAACTCCTGGTTATTGATTCGGAGGAAATCTGTTTAAGCAAATTAAGTATGGATGAAGGGGAAAAAACTGTTGGTCTTATGAAACCCTTCAGTTGGCCAGTAGGCTGATCATATGGAAAAGGGATTTGATTTGAGCCGAGGCAGGAGTATGATAAGGAAGAATTTCCAGCCAGCAAATCGCTTCTCGGCTTTTTGGCTAAGATTAAGTATGGTATCTGTTCTTATCAGTTTAAATCTGATACGTCCCTTATCTAGGGACCATATATTAAATAAAATAACAAATGTACACCCATATTTTGGGTAAGGAGGTAATTTCGTCAAACAGTTGGAGAGGTACAAAACTTAATCCTATTAAAGAAGGATGTTTGGATGAACCTCAGATTGGTGGTAGACTCCAAATGTTGATGATGAAGAGGTATGGATCCATTGGGACACAATAACCTTATCATTCTTCATGTTTATAGTCTTGTAATAATTCAAATTGACAAAGATGTAAGAATTTGTGTGAGGAAGGAGGTATTGAGAAACAGGAAAGGATCCACAACAATTGTATCAAATATTTCCCCAGACCGTAGAAGATGGGGTTGTAGAATCATGTTAGATCTCACACAATTAAATATATTGTCCAGTTTAAAATTTTAAAATGGACACATTCAACACTGTAATACAGCAGGTATCAACAGGTGGTTATATGGCTACAATAAATTGAAGAGATGCATATTTCGGTCCCAATTCACCATAATTTCGTAGGTAATTAAAGTTTATGGATGAGACAGTTTGTGGTACTACAAGCTTTGCCTTAAAGGATTAAGCCAGCATTTGCACTGCTTTAGGCACAAAAGTACATCGTTATGGCTTATCTAGATGACATTTAATTGTCAATGCTAATCAGGAGCCAGGTGGAAAATTAGTCTCAGCAACTACAAGTTGTTTGAGAAGTTGGGTTCCTGATCCATCCAACAAATCTAAGTTACAGCAATCCCAAACCATTGAATATCTGTGGTTTGAGATTAACTCAGTTACCATGTTGGTAACTTTACCAATGGATAAGTGTTGGATTTGACAAATGTGTGTCAAGACCTGATTTACAAACCTTATCCCTCCATCCGAGAGGTTGCCAAGGTTATTGGTAAATTGGCAGCAGCATTTCCAGACAGTAGAGTTTGGTCGTCAACATTACCGAAATCTTCAAAGGGCAAAAACTCAAGCGCTTATTCAGCGAGCAAGCCATTTGATAGGCCAATGCAATTGCCTAAGGGAACTTTATCAGAATTACATTGGTGGATTGAGAATGTTCCATAAGCTGCTAAGAACTTTGTAGTTCATCAGCCAGTAGTGTTTTTGCAAAATGACGAAGTTCTCTCGGATGGGGGGGGGGCTACGGATAATGAGACCAGCTGTAGAGGCAGATGGGCTGTCCAAGAGGAGTTATTGTTCCAAACATATGGTATTAATTATTTGGAGCTCTTGGTAACATTTTATGTATTAAAAGCTTATTGCCCTTCATTAAAGGATTTGCATGTCGAAGTACAAATAGATTATACCACAGCTGTGGCATATATCAATCACATGGGTGGTGTCAGATCAATATCATGTGATCATCTGGTAAACCAGATGTGGCAATGGTGTATGGCAAAAAATATTTGGCTTTCAGCTATTTATCTCTCGGGGAGAGACAATGTTGTGGCAGACAAAAGATCACGAATATTTAAAGACAATACAGAATGGATGTTAATCCACAAAATTTCAAAATATTGTCAGTTGGTATGGAGTACCGGACATTGATCTGTTTGCATCTAGATTGAATCACCAATTGCCCAAATACGTGTCTTGGGGAACACGATCCAGGGGCAGTAGCGGTGGATGTTTTCTCGCTACACTGGGGAATTTGTTCTTTTATGATTTTCCTCATTCTGTCTCATTGGGCAATGTCTCAATAAAAAGCGCAAGACGCTGTCGAAGGCAATTTTGGTGGTGTCAGATTGGCCCACGCAGTCATGGTTCCCATTGATGCTAATATGATTATTGAACCATGTATGACAATTCCCATTTGCGACAATCTGTTGACACAACCAGTAACAAAAGGAATTCATCCATTGCATGATCATATGTATTTGTTAATCTGCAGGTTCTGACCAGACCATTGCAAGAGTTGTACTGTGGGACAGGACCATGGATGTTATAGTTGCAGCTTGGAGGAATAGCACTAAAACAATATAAGTCCCATATAAGGAAATGGGAAGTTGTACACAGTCAAAGATATCTTATCATACTGCAAACATTTCAAATGTATTAGAGTTCCTTGCTGGGTTACAGTTTGATGAGCATTTGAGTTATAGTGCCATTAATTGTGTTCGTAGTGCATTGTCATCCTATTTAGGACAAATTTCAGGTCGGAATTCAGTTGGGTCTCACCCATTAGTATCCCGATTCATGAAAGGAATTTCAATAAAAATCATCCTAAACCCATATATACAGGGATTTGGGATGTTAGCATTGTTCTCACTTTGTTTAAACAATGGACTCCAATTAATTCAATGTCTTTGCAGAAATTAACATTCAAGGTGGTAAAGTTAATGGCATTGGTATCAGCTCAAAAAGAGTACAAGCTTTGCAGTTGTAACGGTTGGATTGCATGCATGTGACTACAGATAACATTATGTTTTATGTTTATGACTTGATCAAACAAAGCAGACCAGGAAGAACTGGAATGAAGGTAATGTTTAAAGCATATCCTATTGATGAAACATTGTGTGTGGTTAAGCATTTAACTCAATACATTGAGGTAAACCAAAATCTCAGAGGTTCTGAGAAAGTGTTATTAATAACACACAAAAAGCCACATACAAAAGGTTTAGTTCAAACTATTTCTGGATGGTTTGTGTCTAGCAAGAATAGATACTGATGTGTTTAAATTTCACTCCACTAGGGCGGCAGCTACGTCCGTGGCAAAGGTACAGGACGTGCTACTCGATAAAATTTTAGAGGCCGCAGGGTGGTCTAGAGAAGAGATTTTCAAAGTTCTAGAATAAACCTGTTGTCACGGTGACAGGTTTGGACACACAGTAATGGGTTCTCTTTAATGCTTGCTTTGTTTTATATTATCGATTTATATTATCGATTTATGTTACCATTGACAACATTTATCAATTTATTTTGTAATTTTCCCCTAAGATAGAGGGGTTATTATTAAAAAAATTGTTCTTTTTTATGCTTAAAGGACTTATTACATAAATTGTAACAATGTCCTAAAAATACTATTTACTCACTACTGTTTTGACTAAACAGAGTCGTATGAAATGAATTTACGACATGAAAGACACAGAGCTTCAAAATCTTCACTTATCACTCACGTGACTCCGAAGTAAAATAGTGAGATTAAACGAGAACTTACCAGTTCGAAGTTTGATCTTTATTTTATGAGGAGTTACGATGAGGGATTACGTGCCCTCCACTCCCAACCCTCATAATGTAAATGATCATCTGGTAGTTCTAGTCTATTTTGAGCCTTACTATTTTACTTCGGCTATTGGTTTCTGTGTTTTTCATGCCGCTGCTTTGAAGTATGCCGATCCAGCGCCAGGCGGGGTCTTCTTCACGTAATCCCTCATCGTAACTCCTCATAAAATAAAGATCAAACTTCGAACTGGTAAGTTCTCGTTTAATCTCACTATTTACCCAACACCACTTCCCGACTAACCTGGATTTCACTCAAGTCCTCCTTTGACCCGCGGTCCCCTGCTATTTCCGGCAGATTATTTATGTCTTCCTTAGTGAAGACGGAACCAAAGTAGTTATTCAATTGGTCCGCCATATCCTTGTTCCCCATGATCAACTCACCTGTTTCTGACTGCAAGGGACCTACATTTGTTTTAACTAATCTCTTTCTCTTCACATATCTATAAAAACTTTTGCAGTCAGTTTTTATGTTCCCTGCCAGTTTTCTTTCATAATCTATTTTTCCTTTCCTAATCAAGCCCTTTGTCCTCCTCTGATGGTCTCTGAATTCTCCCTGTCCTCTGGTATGCTGCTTTTTCTGGCTACTTTGTACGCATCATCCTTTGCTTTGATACTATCCCTGATTTCCCTTGTTATCCATGAATGCACTACCTTCCCTGATTTATTCTTTTGCCAAACTGGGATGAACAATTTTTGTAGTTCATCCATGCAGTCTTTAAATGTCTTCCATTGCGTATCCACCGTCAACCCTTTTAAAATTGATTGCCAGTCAATCTATATTAGTACTGATGACATAGATAGGAAGGGAGATAATGTCCTGCAAAGAGAATTTATAGAGTTAAGGGTCTGTCCCCCTTGGCCGTCATTTGCGCCTCATTTACGCGTCATATGTAAAATAGGTCGATGCATCACCTATCACACATCTTCATTCTGTCTGGTGCGCGTGATATCATTAGAATAACCTGCGTTCTGCAGCGACGCATAGTTACGCACGGTGACGTAACCATGCGTCACCACGCAATAAATGTGAGACGTTGGGTCACAGCGTGTGATGCCAATGCGTCAGCGTGCGTACCCGATGCGTCAGCGTGCGTATGCGATATGTCACGTAGGTGGCGTGTGAGGATTTTGTGCAGCACAAAATCCTGGAGCGCCGTGCGATACCACGCTCAACTCCACACTCCTCCGCGCCTCTTCATGCGCCCGTCCTGCGCTACCCACATGCTACCCATGCATCACAAATGAGGCACAAATGACGGCCAAGTGGGACAGGCCCTTTAGGTGACAAAACAGGGCCTCCTGGGTTTCATCTTGGGTTCACTACCTGTGGCACATGCTGATGAGGCGAGGAGTGGAAAGATAGTCAGGTTGATACAAGATACAAGATACAAGAAATATTTATTTGCTACATGTGCCAGATGGCACAGTGAAATGTGATCACAATACACTAAAATAAAAAACACAACACGATAGATTTAAACATAAAACATCCCCACACAGCGGAAACGAAACTTTACGACTGTGAGGGAAGGCACCAATGTCAGTCTCATCCTCGGAGTTCACCAGTGGTTGTGGCCTCCGGAGCCATCCGCAGTCGCCGCTACAGGCAGCCCGCCGCTTCAGGCCCGCTCACCGGGATGTTGGCTCTCCGACGTCGGGACTGGAGCCAACCTCAGTGGCTTGGACCTCCAAAACGGCAGCTTCCCACCGGAGTCCGCAGCTCCCGACGTCCCCAGGCCGCGCCGGGCGGAGACTCCTGCTGGCGGCCCTCGGCAAAGGGCCCCAGGGACTCCACGGTGTCGGTCAGTGCTGCTCGCATTGGGATCTGCTCAAACCACAGCTCCATGATGTCGATGCTGCAGGCCCAACGCTCCGGAGCTCCAAACGAAATCATTGGGCTCTGTGGGTCAGGGGCTTTGCTATGTTGTACTGTTCTATGTTTTATGGGTAAATGAAAACATTAAAAATAAAATATTTTGAATTTACTTTGAATTTAATTAACAAAATCAATTTCACTTTGTTTAACAACGTTGACAGCTGCCACTGGTCTGACTGGGTGAGAGAGTAAGGCAATGCTGATGTGAGTTGTTTTATATAATTAGACTTATCAAATTTAAATCTCACGTCATGAAGCCAACTTTTCTGCAAGTGGCATTAACTTTTTGTCATACAGCATGTCGGAGAATGATTAATGGCACAGAAACAACAGTCAGTGTAAACATGGAGAAATATCTACTGAACATTTGGAGAAATTACAGTGAGCCTTGTGTTGTGTGAAAATTCACTGATATAAAATCAATAAATAAATGAATCTCTGGTAACTCTCCGGCACTGTGGCCCAGAGGTAGAGTTACTGCCTCACATCGTCAGGTTCCTGCGTTTCCGCACTGTAACTCTGGACTGAACTAAATCCAGTCTACTGTAAGAATGAAAAGAAATCTGTTACTTTCATAATTTTCACAATTTACTCATTTAAATATAATTAGCAAAGTTTTTGTGAGGACATTAATTAAAATGTCTTTGTTAAATGTTTTAAAATAATTGATCACTCCCAAACTGACTTGGAATGATTTGGAAGAGGGAACTAGCAAGTTTGCAGATGACACAAAGCTGGGTGGCAGTATGAACTGTGAAGAGGATGCTAGGAGGTTGCAGGGGGATCTGGACAGGTTGAGTGAGTGGGCAGATGCATGGCAGATGCAGTATAATATAGATAAATATGAGGTTATCCACTTTGGCAGCAAAAACAAGGGGGCAGATTATTATCTCAATGGGGTTAGGTTTGGTAAGGGAGAGGTACAGCGAGACCTGGGTGTTCTTGTACACCGGTCACTGAAAGTTGGCGTGCAGGTACAGCAGGCAATGAAGAAAGCTAATGGAATGTTGGCCTTCATAACAAGAGGATTTCAGTACAGGAGTAAAAAGGTTCTTCTGCAGTTGTATAGGGCTCTGGTGAGACCACATCTGGAGTATTGTGTACAGTTTTGGTCTCCTAATTTGAGGAAGGACATCCTTGTGATTGAGGCGGTCCTGTGTAGGCTCACGAGATTGATTTCTGGGATGGCGGGACTGTCATATGAGGAAAGATTGAAAAGACTAGGCTTGTATTCACTGGAGTTTAGAAGGATGAGGGGGATCTTATAGAAACGTATAAAATCATAAAAGGACTGGACAAGCTAGATGAAGGAAAAATGTTCCCAATGTTGGGTGAGTCCAGAACCAGGGGCCACAGTCTTAGAATAAAGGGGAGGTCATTTAAGACTGAGGTGAGAAAAAACTTTTTAACCAGAGAGTTGTGAATTTATGGAATTCCCTGCCTCAGAGGGCAGTGGAGGCCAAATCACTGGATGGATTTAAGAGAGAGTTGGATAGAGTTCTAGGGGCTAGTGGAGTCAAGGGATATGGGGAGGAGGCAGGCATGGGTTATTGATAGCGGACGATAAGCCATGATCACAATGAATGGCAGTGCTGCTTGAAGGGCGGAATGGCCTCCTCCTGCACCTATTTTCTATGTTTCTAAACTTATTAAAACTTGTTTTCAGCACTGAAGGTTTAATCCATGTGTTCTCTCATCCCGTCATCTGAAATGTTGCATTATTGTGTCAATAAACCTCACCACAGATGTGTCAGCTCTCGGCTAAATTGAAATCTGCTCTCTCTCTCTCTCTCGTATATTATATTGTTTACAGTGCACTATGTTTACATATTCTGTTGTTTTGCTGCAAGTACGAGTTTCATTGTTCTATGTGGGACATATGGCAACAAAACATTCTTGACTTGACTCTCCATTTAGTAAAAGAAAAGCAGTTCCACGGGTGTTGTCCAAAACTTTGTATCCTTACTCAGAATGTTGGACTTGGAATTAGAATGAGCTCAGCTGTTTAATTCAATGGAATATCCAAAGGAATCTCTTGGGTACAATATATCTGGTGATGTGTTTTTAACCATTTTGTGGTTAGAATGATTTGTAGTTGCCTTCCCTGAACAGCACTTGATTTGTAATGAACCTTTAATCCAGTGAGATATTTAAAGATACTTTGTGGATTTATGCTCAGGTAAGAATTGAAACAAAACTAAGCAATGACATGTGAAGTTAGACAAATGAATGAGAGTCTAAATGGGCAGATGGGGAAAGACTTTGAAATGGAATTTGAGAGCTTGTGGTAAAATGTGTAAGAAGCTGGTTAAACACCAAAGATAGACACAAAATGAGACTGTGTGACCGTTTTGCTGAACACAAACACTCAGTCCGCCTTGACCTACGCGATCTCCCAGTTGCCAAATATTTTAACTCCTTTCCCACTCCACCTGAGCTTTCTAAACTGGGCCTCCTCCATTGTTACAGTGAGGCCACATGCAAATTGGCAGAACAGCACCTTGTGTTTCGCTTGGGCAGCTTACAACCCAACCACTTGAGATTTGTTTTCTCTATGTAACCCTTGCATTTCCTCTCTCTCCATCACTCCCCCACCCTAGTCCTCTTGTTAATTTAATTGTCTGTATTCCTTCGTTATCACCTCATCCCCAACCAACAATGGACCATTGTAGGCTCCACCTTTTCTGAGTCATCGATGCAGGCTCTGCTTTGTTCTGTGCCTTCATATACCTCCAGTGTCCCCCTCCCCGACTCTCAGTCTGATGAAGGGTCTCGCCCCGAAACATCACCTAATCCTATTCTCCAGAGATGCTGCCTGACCCGCTGAGTTACTCCAGCATTTTATGTCGATCAGCTGAAGACAAAGTTCCCATCGTAGCGTAAAAGGCATTACCGTGCACTTGTAACCAAAGATGAAGGCTTACCTAGATCTTGGTTGTCGAATTGGCAGAGATCACAGAGAAAGGGATCGGCAAGTCCACAAAAGGATCTGATCACATCAACGATCATTTTAAACAACAAGCTGGAGGAACATTAGGGATCGAGCAGTATCTGTGAGGGGAAGGGAATTGTCAACCTTATGAGTCGTCAGGTCGACAGGTGTCAGAGGTTATGGGGAGAATGGGCTTAGGCGGGAGTGATAGATCAGCCATGATTGAATGGCGGCGTAGACTTGATGGACCGAGCCCGAGCGGTAGAGTTGCTGCCTCACAGCGCCAGAGACACGGGATTGATCCTGAGTACAGGTGCTGTCAGCACCGAGTTTTATGTTCTACCTGTGACCCCATGGTTCTTTTCTGGATGATCCGGCTTCCTGTAAAGACACTCCAAAGACACATAGGACCCCTGGTCGTCAATACCCCTACTCTGGGTAAAGGACTCTGTGCTTCTACCCGATCTATTCCTCTCATGATTTTTTATTAGGCTTCAGAGCCTTGGGGTCTTTAACTGGACATGGAATAGATGGTTAACTCACAGGAATGGATGTTAGGCTGCTTGCATGATTGTTTATGAAATAGAAGATAGGCACAAAAAGCTGGAGTTATTCAGTGGGTCAGACAGCATCTCTGGAGAAGGTGACGATTAGAGTCGAGACCCTTCTGCAGACCCACATCTGCAGTTTCTTCCTACTCATTTTGTCTACTCCACTACAAAATCTCCTCAATGTATGCCTACTTTGCTCTTCTGAAGAAGGGTCTCGACCCGAAACGTCACCTATTCCTTCACTCCAGAGATGCCGTCTGACCCGTTGAGTTACTCCAGCTCTTTGGTTTAAATGAGTATCTGCAGTTCCTTCCTACACATTGTTCATCACTTGTCATTAGGCAGAACCTCCCGTCATTTCTCAGTCCTGCTGGGAGATAGAATTGGCACTTGGTAAACAGATTCTACAATTTGTTGATAGTACAAGAAGAGATATGATATGAATGATTTCAAAACACAGGGCTGCAATGCCGACAGTTCCCCCACAGGACCCATGATAAAAAGCAAGCCATTAGATAAGTTGTTTCCATGACTGATGTGCCATATGTTACACTTAAGAAGAAAAGCCTTTTTAAATGTTGCTAATGACATGATGAATTTTAATGCAAATGCAAAATCCAACAAATGTTGGAAATAAGTCAATGATATAAACAACATTGCATTATAAGCTGACGATCGGGAACAGTCCTAACATATTTCTATCTAATGCAGCTGGAAACCATTAGAAAATCACAAGTTTAAAGTATAGAGATGCAGTGTGGAAACAGGCCCATCGACCCACAAAGTCCACTCCATCCAGCGAACCCCATACCCTACCACTATCCCACACACCAGAGACAATTTACAGTCTTTTAATGAAGCCAATTAACCTACAGACGTGCACGTCTTAGGAGTGTGAGAGGAAACCTCAGCACCCGGGGAAAACCCACTTGGTCACGGGGAGAACGTACAAACTCGAAACAGAGAGCACCGTTAGTCAGGATCGAACCTGGGTATCTGGCAGTGTGCAGCACCAACTCTACCACTGCGCCGCAGTGCCACCATAGTTGGTTACAGGATTGCGCTGAACTTTAACATCGGGAGCCTGGCATCTCTCGACGAGATCACCAGTTATGGAACTCCATCCAGCGCAGCCTTGTCAGCTTCCAGGTGTCCCAAGCCGCTGTGAGGACTCTCCCGACGCCGGAGCACCATCACCCGGCGAGAAGGCCTAAAACATCGGGCCGCCGTAGCGCCAACTGCGGAGGCCTCAATAGGCCTGACCCGGGGTGGACATGGGGATGGGACTGAACTTTGTGCCTTCCCCCAAAGTGGGAACCATTGTGGGGGGATGTTTTTATGTTCATTGTTAATTCTTTAGTGTTGTGTCTTATCTTTATCTGTGTGCTGCATGGCAAGTCAAATTTCACTACACCAATTGGTGTATGTGACAATAAATGTCCTATGTCCTATGTCCTATGCCAACATTTTGAAGGATAGCACCACAATGTACAGTGACACAGTTGGTAGAAACATAGGTTCAATCCCGACTTAGGATGCTGCCTGTGCTGCCGTCTGTCTGTCCAGAGTTTGCACGCCACGTGACCCCACGATTTACTCCGCGTGCTCCACTTTCCTCCCACATCCCAAAGATGTGTGGGTTTGTAGGTTAATGTCCTCATTAAATTACCTCTAGCGGATGCGAAAGTGGGATTTCATAGACGTTTCCCCTGCCACGGGTACCATGTGATCACACGCTACCTGCTCCATGGTCAGATAGTCGGTGACGAAACATGGTTTTCCAGGTGAGGAGGGGACTGTGGACCCCCAGCAAGAACAAAAACAAGACCTGTCAAAGGGCAGATGAGCTTCTAACGGCCATCCACACTTCAGTAGAAGTTGCGATCACTGTTGTACATAGCATTGTACGGAGTGATGATAAAGCACACACACCAAAAGTCCGCAGGAACTGGAGGACAGAGATGTGTGGTGCGTCCGTCACCGTTCCCATTGGAAACCAGCACCACAGCGTGGCTAATATTTTCAACAATGATTAATTAATTAATTAATGTTTGAGTGGGTGATCGATGGATGGCGTGGACCCGGTGGACTGAAGGGGCTGTTTCCAAGCTGTATCTCTAAACTGAACTGAACATAACAGGGCCTATGCTTCTGGTTGAATAAAACAACCATTTGCACGCGACAACCATAAAGGAGACAGACACAAAATGCTGGAGTAACTCAGTGGGACAGGCAGCGTCTCTGGAGAGAAGGAATGGGTGACGTTTCAGGTCGAGACCCTTCTTCAGAATTATAAAGGAGACATGGACAATTCATTGTAGCATTCAGAGCAGAGACTACTGCAAAGAAAATTTCAATAGATTCAAGTGAACATCAGTTTTCTAAGATGATGGAGCACTATTCTGTTCAAGGTGCCAGTTTTAAGATGATGTTAAACTGGCTATTAGAGTTGCCGCCATACTTTGCCAGAGGCCCGGGTATGATCCTCACTATGGATGCTGTCTGTACGGAGTTTGTACGTTCTTCCTGTGACTGCATGGGTTTTCTCCAGCTGCTCTGGTTTCTTTCTACGCTCCAAAGATGTACACGTCTTAGGTTAATTGGCATTGGTAAAATTGTAAATTGACCCTAGTGTGTAGGATAGTGCTCGTGTATTGCTGGTCAGCACAGACTCGGTGGGCCAAAGGACCTGTTTTTACATTGCTTCCAAGATGGCAACCGACCCAGGCGACTATTTGCGTGCTAGCCACAGAAGCAGTTCTACAAACTCATCTTACAATTGCTCCACACTCTTAAATATCTATTCCTACAGCAACATCTCTTACTTTAATCTATACACTGTTATGGATCGATTGTAATCATGTATTGTCTTTCTGCTAACTGGTTAGTACCCAATGAAAAATGTTTCACTGTACTAAACTAACCTAAACTGTATCTTCAATGTCTAAAGAAACTCTTTCTTATCCACTCAGGAAGGTATAAAAGTTCTCAAAGCATTATAGATATGGGTTATGTATGTCATTTAATTAAGATATTAGTGGTTAATCATAGGTTTGTTTCAAAATATATCTATGAATGGTAAACACATGATATAGAGGCATCAGCAAAATGTGCTCTGCCTCAGAGATTGAATCCATTGTGTATTTCAAAGGCAGAGTACACAAAGTTGACGTTGCAAGAAAGTGTGTTTGGAGCAACCAACAGGGGAAATGTTTCTACACAATAATGGTGATGAAATATAGCCTGAATGTGTGTTTCAGTCAAGCTAGACTCAGCCCATCAACACTACTCTAAACCTTAATATGTGAGATGTGAGCGTCATCAATAAATTCTATGTATGGCACTTTTGGCTGTTCTGTGTACACTATTCAATCATTTCTATTATGATCTGCACAAAAACTAAAACACAGGTTATGCTGAAATTGGAGCGAAAGCCTAAAGCATTTTCATATTGCTTCTATGTTTTGCCTTGCACTCCCGATCTCAAGTTGACTTCTCCACACCCCATCTCAAAATATTTTAATAATTTATCATGAGGAATCAAGAGCAAAGTGAAATGAGGTAATGCAATTTAATTTGTTAATTTGTACAACTGGGAGTACTATAAATTGCTTAAACAGAACAAGTAAAATTCAAATTGATGCACCGAGGGATCTTCTGGTCCAAATCCATAACTCCCTGAAACCTGCAACACAAGAAGACAGAGTGGTGAGGAAAGTGGACAGTATACTTGCTTTCAATAGTAAGGGCATTGAGTATAAGAGTCAGGAAGTCATGTTGCAGATCTAGAAGATTTTAGTTAGGCCACTCTTGGAATATTGGATGCTATTGTGGTCGTCCTAATACAGGAAGGATGAAGGGGCTTGAGAGAGGGTGCAGAAGGTGTTTACCAGAATGCTTGCTGGATTAGGAGCTATTAGCTACAAGGAGAAGTTAAATACACTTGGATTGTTTTCTTGGAGCTCTGGAGGTTGAGGGGAGATCTGATTTTCCAGGGTGAAATGTCAAAGACTAAAGGGCATAGGTTTTAAGTGAGAGGTGCAAACTTTAAAGGAGATATGCAGGGCAGGTCTTTTACACAGATGGTGGTGGGTGCCTGGAACATGCTGCCAAGTGTTGTAGTGGAGGCAGATACAATAATAACATTTAAGAGGCTTTTTGATCGGCACATGGATATGTAGAGAATGGCGGAATATGAAACATGCATCAGCAGAAGCAATTAATTTATGTATCTTGTCATTAGGTGGGGTGCAGGCATTGTGAGCTAAAGGGCCTGTTCCTGTGCTGTTCTGTCCTATATTGTATGATCTAAATTATTTTATCAGTTACTGCTCATGTAATTCAATTACTTTATATGTCAAAAAACACATGCAGATTGGCATTAATCCACAGGTTTCTCACTACAATTATTGCTAAGATTATTATAAATTGAGGGTTTTAACTTTAACTACTTGGGTTAAAAGTAGTTTAACTTTTTAAGTTAAATTTAACTTAAATTTAAATATCCCCAAGTTGTATTGGTATCAACATCATCGGATATTATCCCCTGGATATAAGCTATAGGGGCAAGAGCACATCGTACATGGAATGCTTTGGTTCAATGTCCACTCAAATGTTCTGAAAATCTGTCCTTTATTGAAGACTGAAGTTGAGTTTCTCTGAATAACATCAACGTTTATTTTGCAACAATTTGATTCACTTCCATATTTTAAGAGAACCAAGAATTTGAGTACTTAAATAAGTAAGCACTACCTATATATCTAAAAGTCTCATCTTGACCACTTCCTGTCTGTGCTGTATATTGATTTTAGAATAAAAGCCACATTATATTGCTATGATTTTTGGCCATCTTACTCACAGTCCTCCTCCGCTGAGGCAGCCCCGAGGATGTTTCCCATCGATGAAAAATAAAAAAGTTATGAGTCTTTAATAAATCTTCAGATCAGCTGATTGGCCCACTCACCTGTCATTCAGCACGATGAAGGTACCGCAATGTCCGGGGGGGGGGGGGGGGGGGTGCAGGATTAGAAATCCCTGGATGCCTAGACGTGAGTCAGTCACTCTGGAAGATCGTGAGGGAGAGGCCACGACTGTGAGTCTAAGCTGTGAATCAACTGAACTGTGAGTCTGCAATGTACTTGCAATAAATGATTTGTTAGGAGGTTGAAATGCTGTGAAATTGAATTGGCTGCCTGCACTCTGCTTGAAACACTGTGAGATTGAATTTGCTGCCTCTGCTGTATGCTGAGCAGAGAGCAGTGTATGACCAGGTGTGCAACTCCTTGAAAAGGAATCTCCCTTCAATGTTTTTCATCGATTCAACAGGAGGAACAAGAAAAACATTTATCACCAATTTGATCCTCTCCAAAGTTAGAGGTCAAGGTGATATGGCTATTGCTGTAGCATCCTCTGGGATAGCAGCTACATTAATGCCTGGTGGAAGAACTGCACATTCTCGATTCAAGATACCCATCCAAGGGGCCGAGGATACATTCTGCAATATTGAGAAGAACTCAAGATGGCACATTTGATGAGGCAAGTGAAACTCGCTGTTTGGGATGAATGTCCAATGATTAGGAGAGAAAGCTTTGAAGCGGTGGACAGAACTCTTCAAGATGTATGCAGCAACACTGTCTTTTGGTGGCATTCTTATCATTTGTTGTGGCGATTTTCGTCAACTCCTTCCTGTGCTGAAAAGGGGAAATGATTCTGATGTTGAAAATGCCTGCATCAAGAAATCCTATTTGTGGCGACTTTTCACCAACTTTCAATTGCAGACAAATATGCGACTATTCTCAATTTTTGTTGAAAGTTGAAGACAAAATTTTAAAGAATGAAGATGATGAAATTGAAATGCCACAAGACATGCTTCTATCAGCAAAAACATTGGAGGATTGTATTGATTTCATCTATCCCACATTTGACAATGTTGCAGAATTTTTCTCCAACAATTGTATCTTGGTTCCGCACAACGATACGATGAGAAGGTTCAATTCTACATGTATCAGACGCTTCCCTGGAATCATTAAGGAGTACTTTTCTTTCAATGCTGTCACTGACGGAACCCATGCTACTCACTTCCCAACTGAATTTCTCGATTCACTCGAGATCTCTGGATTACCACCACACAAATTGGAGTTAAAAAAAGGATCTCCAATCATATTATTGAGAAACATGGAACCGCTAAAGCTATGCAATGGAACGAGAATGATTATGGAAGAGCTACACAATCATCTGATCATTGCAAGAATTAACATGGGATCCTTCAAACATGACATTGTTTCTATTCCTAGGATTGCACTCAATTTAACAGAAGGTGAAGACACTTCCCTTCAGCGGACTCAATTCTCCATTACATCAGGTTTTGCTATGACGATCCATAAAGCACAAGGACAAACAATGCAGGTGTTGATCTACCTCGACAAACCAGTATTTCAGCATGGACAACTATATGAGGCTCTTAGCCAAGGAAAGATGAAGGAAAATGTCAACATTTTCCAAAAAAAAGGCACAAGGAGTTGACAGTTGAATCTTGTATTCAACATTGTTGCCATTAATGTGTCCTCCTGACCGATTCAACACTTAAAGCATCAATGATTTTGGTGAGGAGATTCAGAGTAACATTAGCAAATTTGCAGATGACACAAAGCTGTGGGCAGTGTGAACTGTGAGGAGGATGCTATGAGAATGCGGGGTGACTTGGACAGGTTGGGTGAGTGGGCAAATTCATGGCAGATGCAGTTTAATGTGAATATATGTGAGGTTATCCACTTTGGTAGCAAAAACAGGAAGGCAGATTATTATCTAAATGGTGTAAAGTTGGGGAAAGGGGAAGCACAACGGGATCTGGGGGGTCCTTGTTCATCAGTCAATGAAAGTAAGCATGCAGGTACAGCATGCAGTGAAGAAAACAAATTGCATGTTGGCCTTTATGACAAGAGGAGTTGATTATAGGAGCAAAGAGATCATTCTGCAGTTGTATAGGGCCCCAGTGAGACCACACCTGGAGTATTATGTACAGTTTAGGTCCCCTAATTTGCGGAAGGACATTCTTGCTAGGGAGTGCAGCATATGTTTATAAGGTTAATTCCAGGGATGGCGGGACTGTCGTATGCTGAGAGAATGTAGTGGGCTGGGGTTGTATACTCTGGAGTTTAGAAGGATGAGAGGGGATCATATTGAAACATATAAGATTATTAAGGGTATGGACACGCTAGAGGCAGGAAACATGTTCCCAATGTTGGGGGAGTCCAGAACCAAGGGGACACAGTTTAAGAATAAGGGGATGCCATTTAGAACGGAGATCAGGAAACACTGTCTCACAGAGAGTTGTGAATCTGTGGAATTCTCTGCCTCGAGGGCGGTGGAGGCCAGTTCTCTGCATACTTTCAAGAGAGAGCTAGGTAGTGCTCTTAAAGATAGCAGAGTCAGGAGATATGGGGAGAAGGCAGGAACGGGGTACTGATTGGGGATGATCAGCCATGATCTCTTTGAATGGCAGCGCTGGCTCGAAGGGCCGAATGACCTACTCCTGCACCTATTGTCTATTGTCTAATACAAACTGCTGCTGAAAAATCATCAAGTCAGTAAGAAATTTTTCGTTGGTCTACTCAAGGCTTGTTGCTCTTCCCATGCGTGCAGTTGGGTGGAAATAAATGCTTCAAGCAATCATGTCCCTAAGCATGGGTATCTACTGAGGAATGGTGCAGCCATTGCCAAGGCTCTGAGAAAAAGGGCACAGTATAACGTTCTCATGACTATGGACTGGGACTACTACTGTGGCTGAGATGTTTTCTTTTTTAATAATATTTTAATTGGAAGTCATATACAATAGTATATTTGTGCATTGTTCCCTGAAGGTGGAATTGCATGTAGATAGGGTGGTAAAGAAAGCTTTTGGTGTGCTGGCCTTTATAAATCAGAGCATTGAATATAGGAGTAGGGAAGTAATGTTAAAATTGCACAAGGCATTGGTGAGACCAATTCTGGACTATGGTGTACAATTTTGGTCGCCTAATTATAGGAAGGATGTCAACAAAATAGAGAGAGTACAGAGGAGATTTACTAGAATGTTGCCTGGGTTCCAGCAACTAAGTTACAGAGAAAGGTTGAACAAGTTGGGTCTTTATTCTTTGGAGTGCAGAAGGTTAAGGGGGGACTTGATTGAGGTCTTTAAAATGATGAAAGGGATAGACAGAGTTGACGTGGATAAGCTTTTCCCATTGAGGGTAGGAAAGATTCAAACAAGAGGGCATGACATGAGAATTAAGGGACTGAAGTTTAGAGGAAACATGAGGGGGAACTTTTTTACTCAGAGAGTGGTGGCTATGTGGAATGATCTTCCAGCAGAAGTGGTGGAGGCTGGATCGATGTTAACATTTAAAAGTAAAGTGGATAGGTATATGGACGTGAAGGGAATGGAGGGGTATGGTCTGAGTGCAGGTAGATGGGGCTAGGGGAAAATAAATGGTCGGCACGGACTGGAAGGGCTGAGAAGGCCTGTTTCCGTGCTGTAATTGTTATATGGTTATATGGTTATATGGTTAATAGGGTACATTAAGAATAATATAACACATTTCATATACAACTTGTTTTTCAATTTAATAATAAAAAAGTAATATAAGGAAAAAGAGAGAAAAAGAAAGTTAGGTAAAGTGGTGAAAGTTATAGTTCGTGAAAAGTAAAGAGAGAAAGGAGGAGAGATATTAAAAAAATGATAATAAAAGGAAAATAGAAGGGATATACCTACTTCGTATCTTTGCGCACCCCTCACCCGGTTCTGAAAGAGTTTATTTTCAGGATTATGTTGCACCATTTGCTTGTAATAAATCAATAAAGGGAGACCAAATCTTTAAGAATCGGTCTGATTTGCCTGCCAGGATGAATCTCATATCTTCTACGTGTAACAATTCAGACATGTTTGAAATCCACATTTTAAGCATTGGTGTTGCTGCATTTTTCCAGAATTTTAATATACATTTTTTTGCCATTATTAAGCCATAGTTAAGGAAACACTCTTGGAACAAAGTCAGCTCAGAGCCGGTCTCCATTGTTCCAAAGATATCAATTCTGCGTTGGGGGTTCATTTCTGCTTTAAATACTTTTGTAAAAATCTCGAAAATGTTATTCCAAAACTTCTGAAGTTTTATGCAAAAGACAAAAGAGTGTGCTATAGTTGCATCTTGAGATAAACATTTGTCACAGATGGGTGAGACAGTTGGAAGTATTTTATTCAATTAAGTTTTTGAGTAATATAATCTTTGTAAAATTTTTAATTTAATTAAGGTATGTCTTACATTTATCGAGCATTTATGTGCATATAGCAAATATTTATCCCATCTGTCTTTCGAGATATTTATAGATAATTCTTGTTCCCAGTCTCTTCTGATTGCATCAGATGGTGGTATCTCTATGTTTAAAATGATATTATACAAATATGATATTAATTAGTAGAATCTGCCTTTCTGATCATAGCTTCATCTAGTATACCTGAAGTCAAAGTTTTATGTTCTTTTGTATGTTTTTTCAAGTAGTCACGGATTTGAAGATATTTAAAGTACCGATTACTTTTCAGGTTATATTTAAGTTGTAGTTGTTGGAATGATAAAAGATTTCCCATTTCATACATTTCTTCAAAGGTTTTAATTCCTATTCTTTCCCAGTGTGTAAACGTTTTATCGATAATAAATGGTTTAAACGACGGATTATTAACAATAGGAGAGAGACGAGATAGATTTCTTAATTTGAAAGTTAATTTTGTTTGTTTCTGTGCTCGTATTGTACGAATAATAATTGGATTTTTCTTGTATATTGTATTATTCTCTTTTATCGGTGAGAGAAGGATCGCTCCTATATTAAACGGAGAGCAGTCCTCTCTCTCCATTGCTATCCAATCTACCTGTTGGGGAGAATTGTCCAACAAATAAATTATATGTTTAATATTCATTTGCCCAGTGATAGTGCAGAAAGTTGGGTAGTGTCAGTCTGCCAAATTCCTTGGCTTTACACAGGTGTCTACTTTGAATTCTACGGGACATATAGTCCCATATGAAAGTTGTGATATCTGAGTCAAGTTTAAAAAAAAAAAATTTAGGTAAATATATTGGTATTGATTGAAATAAATATAAGATTTGTGGGAGAAAAACCTTTTTTAATGGCATTTATTCTGCCTATTAAAGACATCGGTAGTGTTCTCAAAATTTAATCAAAGCATTTAATTTAGTAAGTAAGGGCATATAGTTTGCATTGAATAAAGATTTATATTTTCTAGTAATTTGAATACCCAGATATTTAAATTTTTCTGTAGCAATTCTAAAGGGGGATTTTGAAAGGTGTGTCAGTTCTTGAGGTTTTATCATCATAATTTCACTTTTATTCCAATTTATTTCATATCCTGAAAAGGATCCAAATTCCTCTATTAAATTTAATATATTTGGTATGCTGATTTGTGATTTTGTAATATATAATAATATGCCATCTGCATATAGTGATATTTTATTTTTTGAATGTTTTGTATTATAACCATGGATGTTCGGATGCATTCTTATACTTTCTGCTAAAGGTTCTATCACAAGAGCAAATAGCAGGGGTGATAGTGCACATCCCTGTCTATTGCCCCTGGATAGTTGAAATTTCGAAGAGAGTGTATTATTAGTCAGTATTCTAGCAGTCGGATTGTCATATAATAATTTTACCCATAAGATAAAATTCTCTCCCATTTGAAATGTTCGCAATACTTTGAAGAGGTATTCCCATTCCACCTGGTCAAATGCTTTTTCTGCATCCAATGAAATAATTGATGTCTTCCTCTGTAGTATTATGTGAATACATTATACTAAACAGACGTCTCAGATTGTTGAATGAGTATCTCTTAGGTATAAACCACGTTTGATCCTCATTTATTAATTTACTAACATATTTGCTCAATCTTCTTGATCGAATTTTCGCTAGAATTTTCTGATCTGTGTTAACAATGCAATGGTTCTATATGAACCGGGTTCTTCTAAATCTTTATCTTTTTTTCGTATGAGTGTAATAGTTGATTCCGCTAGTGTTTCGGGTAGTGTTTGTTCTTTAAAAGCATGTGTATACATTTTTTGTAGACGTGGTGCAATTGTCTCGTAGAATCTTTTATAAAATTCATTACTAAATCCATCTGGTCCTGGTGTTTTACCGTTCTTCAGTGAATTTATTGTCTCTTCTATTTCCTTAATTGAGTTTAATGTTTTCCGTTGATGTTTTTGATGTGTATAAATGTTTATAGAATTGAGCAAATCTTTTATGAATGTCTTTAGGTATTGTTAACAATTCGCCTTTATCTGATTTGATTTTTGAAATTGTATGGTCCTTTTCGCCTTATTTCAGTTGACATGCCAACAGTTTATGTGGTTTATCACCGAATTCAAAGTTTTCCAGTTTTGTAATTTGAAATAATCTTCATTTTCTGGATAAGATTCTGTTTAATTTAAATTTCAACATTACTATTTTATTATATTTGTCTATGGTTGGTTCTTTAGCGTTATCTAAGTCTAATTGTCTAATTTGTTCTTCTAACTGCAATTGTTCTTCCTTATTTTTTTTATTTTGAAATGCTTGATATGAAATTCTGGATCCTCGACTAAATGCTTTAAAAGATTCCCATAATAAAGAGGGTGTTGTTAGTCTCCAAAAAAAAATTCCATCTGTTGTGTTAGATGTATACCACCTTGTGGATCGTTTAAAATTTGGGGAGTAAACCTCCAAAATGATTTTATATTGGGCATTCCTTCTAATTTTAAGGAGAAGGTTAGCAGAGAGTAATCTGAAATAATATTATTATGATACTTAGGATTCGATGTAAAAGGAATTAATTTTGTATCAACTAAAAAATAATCGATACGTGAATAAGTTTTATGTACCATTGAGTAAAAAGAGTATTCCCTTCCTACTGGATTAGCGATCCTCCATACATCTGTTATATTTGTATTTTTTATATATGTATTAAGGAGTTCACTAGCTTTTGATTTTATATTAAGCCTCTTTTGTTGTGCAAATTTATCCAGGTATGGATCTAAAACGCAATTGAAATCTCCCCCAATTATCACATTTTGATAATTAAACTCTGAAATTATATTGTATTTTGTTAAAAAAAATTGAGGATTGTCAAAATTAGGCGCATATATATTTACCAAAGTAAGTGGTGTAGCATTAATTTCTCCCGTAACTATAAGATATCTCCCCTCTTTATCTGTTATGATATTCTTTGATTTAAATGGTATAGCTTTATGAATGATAATTGCCGTGCCTCTAGATTTAGAAATATATGAAGAGTAATATGTTTGGGCAATCTAAGTTGCATTGAGTCTGGTCAGAGCTTGAAGTTTCAGGTGTGTTTCCTGTAGGAAGATTATGTCTGTATTGAGTGAGTTTAATTGTGCAAAAACCTTACCCCTTTTAATTGGCTCGTTGGCACCCCTTATATTCCAGCTACAAAACGTGATTCCTCCTAATTTCTTTTGTTTATCGTCTTGCATTATGAATTACTTTAATACCTTTAAGTCATATGGTGCAACACAATACCTCAGGCCTCTAGGTGTTGGGTGGGCACTCGCGGTTGCCACGTTCTGTTTGTATATCCCCTTTAAACTTGAAAAAAAACCAGAGAGGTGTAAAGTGATATAAAATTAAAAAAGATAATATTATACTATCTAAAAATAAGGATACTATAAAAAAAATAACCACCTAGTAGAGGTAGCTAAATTCTTAAGAACTTCCATAGATGTTAGTTTACATTAAGCTCCGCTCCCTTGACCCAATATTGTAAAAAGGAAGAAAGGCCAGGTCAAAACAGAGTTATATATATAAAAAGTAAAAAGAGAAAAAAAATCTTCGAGCTTGTATATCTAAATGTATCTTCAAGTAATCTAGCATTGCATATATACTACCAAGTATTACATATTACTTCCTAGTTAGGCCCCAGTCTCTTATATTAGACAACAGCAGGTTGGAAGGGGTTAACCAGTCAGACGCCTGGCTATCTGCCAAGTGTCTGACTTTCTTCCCCTCGTCTTACACACCACTGGGGCCGAATCTGTTATATCTGTTTTAGTTTATTGGTATAATATAATATATATCTATATTGATATATTTAGCTCATTAACCTAACTCTAAAAATTAATTAACACTATGAAGTAAACCCCTGCCTCCCCCCCGGAGGAGTTAATCATTATTACATTATACAAATTCATATTTTGTTTCTATTGCTATTGCTAAGTTAATTCAATTTCTTGATTACTTATATGTTAGTACTAGATTATTAAAAAAATAATAATTCATCAGTTTTTATTTTAAAGTCCCTTTGTATTAGTTTTCCATGCTCCACGGCTCCGCTTTGTTTTGTCCTTCATTTCAAGTGAAACATAAAGTTTGGCCTTCAATTAACATTGCAGAGAGATAAAATGTCTAGCCATCGCCTAGTGTAGAATTCCGCCATCTTAACGAGAGCATTGTCTTTTATTAAAAAGTCATATCTTCAGTGCTTCCCCTCTGCCGATATTATACAGAACCAGCTCCTGAAATTTCTTGTGTTTATTTGAATGCCTCTTCTGGATCAATGAAGGCACGTTCCACATTGTTATAAGTGATCCTCATTTTTGCAGGGTACATTATGCCATATCTTACGTTTTGGATTCCTTTCAGAATCTGTCTTGTCTTTGTGAACATGTCCCGTTTTTTAGCTATTTCTGCAGAGTAATCTCAGAAGAATCTCAGATTGTCCTCTTCAAATATCAGATTCTTTCCATAAGGAATCTGTTTCATAATATCTTCCAGAGCAGAAATGTCATGAAATTTCACTATGATCTGTCTTGGAGGGGCTCCTTGGAGTTTGAACTCTTCGAACCCGATGAGCCACATCTATTTTCGGTTTGTCAGACAGTTTAAATACTTGTTTAAGTAAGTTGGCAGCGAACTCCCGAGGGTTCTTTCCAGCGTTCCATCCCTCTCTCACTCCAACTATTCTTAAATTCTTCCTTCTTGATCGTGCTTCCAAATCCAGGCATTTGCCAGTTATTTTGGCCAGTTGCCCCAAGACAACTTGCTCCTTCCTCAGTCTTTTCATCTTTTCAGACATATCATTCATCGCAGTTTCCATATCTTCCATAACCGTGGAGAATGCTTTAGTGGTCTTGACAACAGAATCCAACTTCTCGTTGCAAACTTTTTCAACCAGTTTGATTTCTATATTTAAGTCATCCTCAATTTCTTCAATACGTTTCCTTAGAGTAGCTATTTCCTCAATGACTTCCTCATTACCACGTTTAATTTTTTTAGACAGATTTTTCTCCAGTGCAGATTTCCCGTCTTTATCATTTTAGCAAAGTCACTCATTAATGAGGTTCTTACTGACTGCTCCAGTTGTTCCAACTGTTTGCACTTTGAAGCCATTACAGTAGGCATTATTTGAGCCTCAGACTCTTCTTCGGAACTTTCTGCTACTGTTTGCTGGGTTTTATCCAGCTCTATAGTCCGTTGTTTTACTTGAGATCTTGTAACAGGTCTGTTGGAATTCTTCTTGTGCATTTAAAAGTATCAGAAAACCCCGTTATCAGCAGGATTTCTGATAACTCCTTTTTACACAATTAAAATAACAGCTCCGGTAGTTATTTTTAGAACTCCCCCGTCTTCCAACTTGTATTTTTAGCAGATTAATTTAGCATTCTTCAGGAGCGGAGCTAATTGCAGTGCCTCTCAACACTCCATTGACACCACCGGAAGCCGTAGCTGAGATGTTGATGCACGGTAACTAACGCAGCAAATATAATGACCATGTCGGTACAGAGAAGGAGAACATTGCAATGCCCCTTACTAGATTGAATACAGACACAAAATGCTGGAGGAGCTCAGCGGGACAGGCAGCATCTCTGTCGGAAAATAATGGTTGATGTTTCATGTCAAGACCCTTCTTTAGATTCTTGTACTAGACTGTTGTGTATTTCATCAGTGAAACATAAATTGGGATGAAATAATGATGCCAGCCTTTCTTCAAATCATAATGCCAGTTGGTAATGATGCCTAAATTGTAGAACATGACAATCATTAGAGTGTTCAAATTTCTCAAATCAAAATTTTGATTAACTTGGCAATCTGATTACTTTACTTTAATTGGCCTCCATCGTCGAACAAGGCAAGGGCACAGTTCCAATTTAGCAGCATCAAAACACATTGTGTGTATCTTGATAAAAGCAGCCCATCTAACCACATGTGAGCGACGTTTTTTACAGATTTTAAGAACAGATATTCTGATACGAGTTGATTGCAAAAAAAAAGCTACGGATGCTAGAAAATTTGAAATAAAAACTAAAAGTTGATTAGATCGTATATGTGGATGGAGAGATAGTCATATAATCATAGAGTCATACAGTTTCAGCCCAACTTGCCCACACCGCCCAACATGTCCCAGTTACACTCATCCCACCTGGCTGCGTTTGGCCCATATCCCTGCAAACCTGTCCTATCCATGTACCTGTCTAACTGTTTCTTAAACGTTGAGGTAGTCCCAGCCTCAACTACCTCCTCTGGCAGGCGTTCCATACACCCACCACCCTTTGTGTGAAAAGCTTGCCCCCCCCCCCCCCCCCCCCCAGATTCCTATTAAATCTTTTCCCCTTCTCCTTAAACCTATGTCCTCTGGTCCTTGATTCACCTACTCTGGGCAAGGGACTCTATCCAATTTGTGCCTCTGCCCAATCTATTCCTCTCATGATTTTATAGACCTCTTTAAGATCACCCCTCATCCTCCTGCGCTCTAAGGATTAGAATACCAGCGTGCTCAACCTCTCTATATAGGCCTGACCTTCGAGTACCGGCATTAACCTCGTAAATCTTCTCTGTACTCTTTCCAGCTTGACAACATCTTACCTATAACACGGTGCCCAGAACTGAACGCAATAGTGTTAACATTTTGAGGATGAAAACTCTTAGTCAAAAGAAGGGTCTCTGACTTGAAACATTATCTCTGTTTCTCTTCCCACAAATGGAAAGACCTGGTGCATTTCCTTCCTTTTCTGTAATTATTTTGCAGGGTTTCTGTTCTTTGTGCAGCAGTATGGATATTTGTCAAAACAGCAGTCCAGTAGGTTCAAGGTGAGGGGAGAACGATGTTATAGGAATCTGAGGGATACCTTTTTTGTACAAAGGGTGGTGGGTGTATGGAACAAGCTGCCAGATGAGGTAGTTGAGGCAGAGACTATCCCAACGTTTAAGAAACAGTTAGACAGGCACATGGATTGGTTAGGTTTAGAGGGAGATGGGCCAAATGTGGGCAGGTGGGAATAGTGTAGATGGGACATGTTGGTTGGTGTGGGCAAGTTGGGCCTGTTTCCACACTCTATGGCTATGACTCTATAAACCCTTGCAATATCGGAACTCTGAATAGTGGGTTTTGGTTGTGGCGGACCGAGGTTCCCGTTGCACCGCCCCTTCCACTTCCCCCAGTTGTCCGATGAGCTGGCACTATGTGACGGGAGCTTCCGGTTGCGGAAGTGGAGAGAGGGAGCAGCATGAAGGTAGAGTGAGTACCATGTGTGGGGCGCGGGGCTCAGTGGCTTGCCGGCCTGTGGATTCCCACTCATTTAACCCCCATTGGCGCTGTGTCACCTCCTTCCTGGCTTTGTGTTACACCTTACCCCCCTCCCCCCACTTGGTTATAGCGGACAATCAGCAATAACAGATACCATACCCCCCACCCCCCACCCCACCCTGTGGCCTGGTATTAGTTTAGTTTAGTGGTACAGCGCGGAAACAGGCCCTTCAGCCCACCGAGCCCGCACTGACCAGCAATCCCTGCACATTAACACTACCCAACACACACTAGGGTCATTTTACAACTTATACCGAGCCAATTTACCTACAAACCTGTCCGTCTTTGGAGTGTGGGAGGAAACCGAAGATCTTGGAGAAAACCCACGCGGTCATGAAAATATTGTACAAACTCCATACAGACAGCACCTGTAGTCGGGATAGAACCCGGGTCTCTGGCACTGCAAACGCTGTAAGGCAACAATTCTACTGCTGCGCCACTTGACCACCCTAAATTGTGAGGGTTTACTGCACATGCCCGGATCAGACTTGTGCTGAATGCACTGTGGTTCCTCGAGAGGAGAAACCTCCCCGGAATTCACTGCAATATCCAAATCATATGTTTCTCCCTGTTCAGCAAATAGCCCGTAGCTTCTCCCAGCTCCACTCCACTGATCCAAACAGCAGAACTATCATTCTACGACAATGATCTGTCATTAGTAGAAGCAGTGAATGCATTATTTCACGGGAAGACAATGCCATCCCCATTCCTCTAATGTGGCTAAATGTGCACTTATGATGTTGATCAGGTACAGCTCATTGCTCAGGCTGAGCTGCCCACTCACCCTCTTTTCAAACTGAGGAGCGAAACTGAAATGCTAAATTTGGAAAAGATAGAGCTCTAAAAAAATAATGTGAAGAGGTAGGAAGAAATAACCTCGACCAGAATAAGCTCCAAATATCATCAATACAATGACAGATCGAAAGGGAATGTTATGCTTAAAGAGACTCTGCAGAAGGCTCCCGACCTGAAATTATCTATTCCCTCTACAGATACTACCTGCCCCACTGAACTCCTCCAGCAATTTGTGTTTTGCTCAAGAATATACCTTCATTTGTTTGCTGGTACGTTTAGTTCACCTTTAGCCTATGTTAAACACGTTATGTTCAAATAGGATTTTTGTTTTTGCAAACATGCACTTCCACTCATAAATCTGAACTAAACAGCACAATTGTAATAGGTAGATTAAAATGCTGGAGAAACTCAGCGGGTGAGGCAGCATCTATGGAGCGATTTCGCAGTGGAGTAGACAAAATGTTTAAGAGGCAACTGCAGATGCTGGATTTTCGCAGTGGAGTAGATTGTAATGATAATTTCCATCATATTGATATCCATTTTCCAATCCAGCTTTAGAACGTGGAACCTAGAACAATGCAGCACAGGAGCAGGCCCTTCAGCCCACAGTCCCTGGAAACATGATGCCACGTTTAACTAAATCTCCTCTGCCTGCACATGATCCATACACCTCCATTCCCTACATATTCATGTACTCATCCAAAGGCATCTTAAATGCTGCTATTGTATCTGCCTCCACCACCAACCCTGGCAATGCACTACGGGCACCTACCACCCTCTGTTTTAAAAAAACTGCCCCGCTCATCTCCATTAGATTGAATAATTAATCTGTAAATTTGTAACAGCATGTGCAAGGACTCGTTTACTCATTGAGAACACATCAGTGTGTTTAGCTGCCATTAGGCTCTTGACATCCTTCTAACTATAGAAAATGAAGGTGTGAGCAATTGTGTCCAATGAGCCCCTTGGTTGTGAATCTAGATACAACCAAGAAATGCTTTTGCCCCCGAGTCCTTGTGATGATTTATAACAATTATTAAGCATCATAACACAAACACTTTATTAGATCCATGCTGTGGGTTATACCCAGAAGAAAATGCCCATTGTTCTTGTTCATCACTAGTTCTCGAGTGATGCCATGGCATCTACCCTGTGGTGTTATAATATGTACGGCGTAGGCTTGGTAAATGAATAGAGGCCTGATCTTCCTTCCCTGCAGATGACAAAGATGTAGAGATTCTGATGCTGTATGGTGGCACAGGGGCAGAGCTGGTAGAACTGCTGCCTCACAGCACCAGAGACCGGGTTCAATCCTGGCCTCGGGTGCCATCAGTGTGGAGTTTGCACGTTCATCCTGTGAATGTGTTCATTTTGTCCAGGTGCTCCAGTTTAACTCCACTTCCCAAAAATGTGCAGATTTATAGGTTTATTGCTTTCCATAAGTTATTGCTAATGTGTGGGATAACACTAGTGCATGGGTGATCGCTAGTCAGTGTAGACTCTGCGGGCCGAAGGTCTTGTTTCCACACAGTATCTCTAAACTAAACAAAAAACAAAACTAATCACAAGCAACAAACACCAAATCGAAAGAGTCATGCCACTCAATGTCATGAAAAATAGATGTGTGGTTAGTTTGATGAAGACCAACAAATAATATCTCTGTCAGACATGGATAGGTGACATTTCGGGCCGGGTCCCTTCTTCAGATGATCCTAACCCAAAATATCAAGAGTGTTTTATCGTTATATGTCCCAGATAGAACAATGTAATTCTTACTGCAAAATGCAGAGGCACAACAGAATATGTAAACAATATAATAAATGAGAGAAAAGAAACAGGCTGTGTATCTACACACACATGCATACGTACACAATAAAAAACAGAATAGTCTATGCAGTTCAGAGCTGATTTGGAGATGGTAGTGTTTAATCGCCCAATGGCTGTTGGAAACAAGCTGTTCCTGAACCTGGACGTTACAGTTTTCAGGCACCTATACCTTCTTCCTAATGGCAATGGTGAAATGCAAGTGTGGCCATGATGGTGCGGGTCTCTGATGATGCTGGCTTCCTTTTTGTGGCAGCGACTCCGGTGGTGGGGAGGTCAGAACCCATGATGAACTGGGCAGTGTTCATGTCCACCAAATGCTGCCTGGCCCACTGACTGACTCCTCCTACACTAGGTGTCATATTTGTTTTACATGTAAGCATCATGTGCATTCAATGCAGGTTAAAAACGTCCCATCTCCAGTTTTGATACTGAATTCTTTAAACAGAATTACTAATTTCAAAATATGGATCATAATGCAAATAATTTTATAATAATAGTTTAATTATTTAATCAAAGTAACCTCTCTAGAACATTTAGAAAGCAATTGCAACTTCTTGTTGCATAAGCCTGTGAAATTCCCTTCAAATAGGATTCTCTTTAAAGTTTAATAATGGAATATTTGTATAAAAATGTTCAAAAAAATCCAATCAGTTTTCACAGTAAGGTTCACTAAACAAGATGCATAATGTGAGTGAGCGAAGGAAGTGTCACGTTGAGAGAGGGCAGCAAGATGTATTTCCTCTTTGAAATAGAAAAGCTAATTCAACCAAGAAAAGTTGATATATTTGGAAAATTAAAATCCAGAGTTGTGTTTCTCGAAAAATGGTGAACTGATGAACCAATTTGCGATGAAATCAGTTTAAATGTAGACGAGGAGGTTTTTTCTCCCTCAATTAATGGAGCTCCATTAAGCTGAAACCAGAGGACCTTGAACTATTAACCTGTTGTATTGAAAGTATAAAAGCATCATTAAAGAAAGGAATATGCAGATTCTCAACCTATTTATTCTTGGCACTCAGGGTCATTTTTTGCTTGCACCATTTTTGGTGCGAGCAAGCAGAAATAATGAATAAGAAAACATTGTTACAAAATAATATGAAATACATTCATATAGGTTGGCACAAACTCTTCATCATTTGACATCAAGACATTCCAAAATTACCAAGTCATAGAATTATACTGCACAGAAACAAGCCAGTGCAATAATTTAGCGTATTGTTCTCAGTTTTGGGCACCGTGTTACAGGCAAGATGTTGTCAAGTTGGATAGGGCGCAGGGAAGATTTACGAGGGTATTGCCAGGACTCGAGGGCCTGAGCTACAGGGAGAGGTTGAGCAGGCTAGGTCTCTATTCCTTGGAGCGCAGGACAATGAGGGGTGGTGTACAGAATCATTAAATAAATAGATCGGGTAAATGCAGTCTTGTGCTTGAATTGAGAACCAGAGAACATAGGTTTAATAAGAAAAGATTTAATAAGAACCTGATGGGTATCTTTTTTACACCAAGGGGGAATGGGCGTATGGAACAAGCTGCCGGGGGAGTTTGTTGAGGCAGGTATTATCGCAACATTTAAGAAAAAAATAGACATGTATATGAATAGGATAGGTTTAGAAGGATATGGGACAAACTCAGGCAGGTGGGACTAGTGTAGATGGGACATGCTGATAGGTGTGGGCAAGTTATGCCGAAGGGCCTGTTTCCTTACGATAGTAATCCTAGTGATCTTTACATTTATATTTCTCCAATGAACAGAACGTATTTCCAAACGTTTAAAAAAACCCATTGTTCTTAACTTTCTGTTCATTCTTTTCGGCTATGTTATGGTTTGACTGTGATTTTACTTCGGAGTCATGTGAGTGACTACGTGAAGAGCCCGCCAGCCGGCATGCGCGTCATTATCGTCTAACGCATGGCACACGACTGACTGGGACGCGCTGCTCCTCCAGCCGTAAGTCTAAAAAGCCCTACAGGTAAGTTTGCACTTATTCTGAGGTTGTTTTTTGTTCTGCAATCTTGATTACAGAACGGCGAATTCCAGATCACCATAGAAAAGTCCAGGGCGGAGTCTAAGCGGGCCATGGGGAAACCGGCTACGGAGGACCGCATGAGTGCAGGTAGCCGGCGGCCGTCGATTTCGCCACCCGAGTTGCTGATGGTGCAGTCAGACTTAGTGCCTGTTGTGAGCACTATGGTTCCGCAGAAAGAGGGTAAAGCCAAGAGAATGTCGGATAGGCCTGTGGACTCGGACGAGTCAGGCCAGGCGGGTTCCCCCCCTACAATGGATAGCGTCCTGGAACGTTTATCCCAGATGAAGCGCCTGATGGAAAGGACGCTCCATCACGATATGCTCCAACGAACGGAGTTATAGATGCGCGGGTTTCCTTGGGGGCCCACGGCTGCGCATGGTGCAGGGCTGCACAATGTCTCCCTCTCTGAGGAGGGGAGAGTACAGAGTCAGTACTGGACTGACTCCGAATTCAGTGGTATGGCTGAGGAGCATACCAGTATGCATGGGGTGCACGAAGCACGGGATTTTCCTGCCATAGCTTCTAAATTTGTGATACTCTCGCAAACTGGGGAGCCGCTGCAGGAGGAACTTGCTGCAAGCATCAACTCCCTCACCTCCCACCAGCTGCAGGAGCAGGTAATGATAGATACGTCTGCCAAATACAATGCACCTGGGAACTGTGCTTCACTAAATGCACCGGCTATGAACAACTTGATTTGGGGATATATTGGAGGCGGCATCAAGGCCCAGGAAGTAAATCTCCAGAGAATCCTCAAATTGCTGACCTCAGGCATAACGGCGTTTGCCAGTTCCATGGATGGGGGTCTATTGTCGGATGTACAACAGGATGCCCTGGCATTAATGTGCAATTTTGAAATCAATTGCTTTCTCAAAAGTGCCATCCGACCTGCTCTCAACCCCAAATTTGCGGGGTTGTGCAGAGCCAGCAACGTTCAGCCGCCAAATCTCTTCTTCGTTGAAAACCTGCCAAATCAGGTCAAGGACCTCGATGAAGAAGCGAAAGCTGTCGGGCTGATGAAGGCACCGTTGACCAGCAAAGCTTCTCAATTCTGGCGGCAGCACCCCTATGCATCCACTAGCAGAAAGCAGTTTGCTGCAGCTGGTGAAAGCTTGAGGGCCATATATTCTGGGCAGTTCTTTTTTAGGCCAAGGCCCAGGCCGGCCCTCTTTTTAAAGATGCGCCATTCACGCAATCCAGCACCTCTATCCCCCAAACCTCTGGGGTGGAAATAAAAACCACAAAACCACCCATAACCATGGAGGTAGGTGGGTCTGGTTCCTTCCGGAACATGGGGTGTGTGGACATTTTACAATTTGGTGGGAGATTACACTTGTTTTTGAATGAATGGAGTTAGATAACGTCAAATCCATTTAAACTGCACAGTATACAGGGGTTCCAAATTGAGTTCCTTCACAATTCCTTGCCATCCACACAGCATGCACCAAACCAGATGTTTGTTCATTCACAACAGGAAGGTTTGGATGTGCTGGCAGAAATTCAATAGTTACATTCAAAAGAGGTAATTGAGAGGTCGAGTCATGAACCTCACAAATTAGTTTCCAATATATTTACAAGACAAAAGAAAGATGGAGGATGCTGTATCATCCTTGATTTGACTCGGCTTAATGCTTTTGTGCAGTATAGACATTTTAAAATGAAAACCTTCGTTACTGCCAAACAACTGATTTCCAAAGGATGCTTTATGGCATGCATCGATCTCAAAGATGCATACTATTTGGTACCCATTCACATGGATAACCAAAGGGATTTGAAGTTTAACTGGATGGGGCAACAGTGGCAGTTTAGAGCGTTGCCTAATGGGTTAACATCAGCCCCCAGATTATTTACCAAATTATTAAAACGGGCACTTGTGCTTCTCAGAGCTCAAAAACATATTGTTATGGCATACTTGGATAATATCCTAATTAAAAGGAAAAACTCTGAAATTAGCTAAATTAGCTGTTTCAGCCACTAAACTTGTTTGAGAGATTGGGGTTTCTCATCCATCCAGATAAATCCAAGTTGATACCATCCACAGTTATTGAATATTTAGGGTTTACTATTAATGCTGTTCACATGTCTGTGACTCTGCCCTGGGGCAAGAGATTAGAATTAATAGAAGCCCGTAACAACCTTGTTGTTGTTGAGCAACTGTCTATTCGACAGGTGGCCAGGGTAATTGGCAAATTAGTGGCTGCCTTTCCAGCTGCACAGTTTGGGTCTTTGCATTATCAGCATTTACAACATGCAAAGGAGCAAGCACTCAAAGATCATACAGGTAATTTTAACAGACCTATGCGGCTACCAGCCAATGCTATTTCTGGATTACAATGGTGGACGACCAATATTCGCCATTTCTCCAATACTATTTTAGTCAGCAAGCCTTCAGTTATATTACCAACTGATGCTAGCTGGGGATGGGGAGCTACTAATACTATTTCTAGTTGTGGTTGCAGATGGGATGTGCATGAGTAATCATTTCTTCAGTCACGTGGTATTAATTATTTAGAGATGTTGGGAGCATTCTATGGGCTGAAGGCTTATTGTGCGAATATGCATCATCTGCATGTTCAACTTCAGATTGACAACACCACAGCGGTGGCATATAATAATCACATGGGTGGAATCAAGTCAGTATCCTGTGATCATTTGCTAACCTTATATGGCACAGGTAAGAAGCATTTGGATTTCATGGTAGGTTCAATATAGTGGCGGACACCAGGTCATGGAAATTTAATGACAACACCGAATGGATGTTGGACCACAAAGCGTTCACCGACATTGTTGCTCGGTATGGAACGCCGGATATCGATTTATTCGCATCCAGGCTTAATCACCAATTGCCAAAGTATGTTGCATGGGAACCAGACCCAGTGGCGATGGATGCATTCTCACTACATTGGGAAGGAATGTTCTTCTATGCATTTCCTCCTTTTTGTCTCATCAGTCGGGTATTGCAAAAGATCCAACAAGACTCCGCATTTTGGTTGTGCCTGACTGACCTACACAGCCATGATTCCCATTGATTCTGGGAATGATATCAGAGCCTTTTATGGCCATTGCCAAATGCAGTAATCTACTGGTTCATCCCGTAACAGGGGAGTGACACCCATTACATGACTGAATAAATTTGTTGATTTGCAGACTCTGAGGAGATCTTTCCTGGTGCTCGGACTGTCGGATCGAACTGTGGACGTGATCACTGTGGCTTGGAGAGATACCACCAAGAAGCAATACATCTGCTATTTTAAGAGATGGGAAATGTTCAGCACGTATGACGGATGTCTTGGAATTTCTGTCCAGTCTATTTTTTGATGAGAGATTGAGTTACAGTGCCATTAATTGTGCCAGGAGTGCATTGTCATCATACTTGTTGCTGGGATCGGGACGCCGCCCTGTCGGGTCTCACTCGCTGATATCCAGGTTCATGACGGGCATCCTCAACACCAATCCCCTCAGATATGGGATGTCAACATTGTACTGACGCTACATCCCTGTCACTGGTCAAACTCACTTTTTAAGTGGTTATGCTCATGGCGCTGGTTTCGGCACAATGGGTCCAGTCGTTGCATAAACTGCGACTGGACAGAATGGTGACATCTGCCAATATAATAACTTTTTATGTTCATGTCTTAGTGAAGCAGAGCAGATCAGGGGCGTCAGGTCTCAAATTGGAGTTTATGGCATACCCCGTGGGCCTTTGGTTGTGTGTGGTCACGCATTTACACCAATACATTAAAGTCACAAAAAGCCTCAGAGGCACTGAACTAGCAGTTACTAACAAACTCACAAGAGAGTGTCAATGCAGACCATCTCGAGGTGGTTAAGACAGGTTTTGGCTTGTGCAGGTGTGGACACTGATATTTTTAAATCTCACTCCACCAGAGCTGCAACAAGATCAGCAGCGAGGGTTTTGAAGGTTCCACTGGACCACATCCACACGGTGGCACGATGGTCAAATAAGAGAACTTTCCAAAAGTTTTATAACAAACCCTTTGCCAGACCGGGGGTGTTTGCTGATTCAATTTTAAGATCTGTTTTATAATTTACTCCGGATGTGAGGGGTCATTATTATTTATTATATACCATTTTGTTTAATAAAAGCATCAGCATGCTTTAAATCTATGTCATGTCTGAATGCATTATGTTTTCACTCCTCCTTGGTCAACTGATGCAGTGTGTGATGCATGGACTCATGTTCATGAGTACTCACGTTTTTTTTTCTCCAGAGATGCTGCCTGTCTCACTGAGTTACTTCACCATTTTGTGAATATCTTCGGTATGAAACAGCATCTGCTTTTCCTTCCTACTCATAAGGGCCTGTCCCACCAGCATGCAACTCTATGCGATGAGAGCGACCTAATGCGGTCGCTTGAGCCATCCGGTGTCGCGGGGCCGGTCCCACTTTGATCGCCAGAGCCATGCGGAATTGTGCGGAGTTTGTCCCGACATCGCGCGGGGCTCCGAAAAACTGTTCAAAAATTACGTGCGGCAATGGCTTGTCGGCTCGCAGTCGCCTCGACGCATTACACACCGTCTCAACGACGTGCCTCTGTGCTCCTCTCTGTAGGTGCCTCCGTGACCCTCTATGTGTGTGGCTCCGTGGCCCTCTGTGTGTGTGTGCCTCTGTGCCCCTCTCTGTGTGCCCCTCTCTGTCCTGGCGAACTTACCTTTGAGACTTCGCTCCAAGTTCGCCTCACTTTGCGCCGTGTTGCGCCACTCACTCGACCTCCGCGCGGCCCTCGCTGCCGGTTTGGTGGCGCTTGCCGCATGCAGGCGCATGCTGGTGGGAACGGCCCTATACAGGGGATCACCCGACCTCCACGCGGCCCCCGCTTCTAGTTTGATCACGCTCTCATCGCTTGGAGTCGGATGCTGGTAGGACAGGCTCTTTACTTAAATATTTTGTATGTTATTTGCAGTTTTTCTTCATTGTTTTCTTTGTCCTCCATATTTATTCTAAAGAAAGATTCACATGTATCATACAATCGACAGAGTACAAATTAGGAGTGAATCATTTCTAATATTCCACACAAATCCCAAAGCAGTAAGGAGATGTACAGGTTTGTAGGTTCATTGACTTGGTATAGTAAAATTATCCCTAGTCACAAAGTCATAGTATAAAGTATAAAGTATAACATTTCCTTTATTGTCATTCAAACTTATAGTTTGACTGAAATTGCGTACCTTGCAGTCATGACAGAGAATAAAATAACAGAACACACAATGAACACAGTTTAACATCCACCACAGTGAGTCTACCAGGCACCTCCTCACTGTGATGGAAGGCAAAAGTCTTAAAGTCCTTGTCTCTTCCTTCCTTGTTCTCCCTCTGCGTTCAGGCGATCCAGGCTTTCGATGTTGGGCCCCCCGCCGGGTGATGGTAAGTCCCACGACCGAATCCAAGCTCCGCGAACGGGCCGGTTCAAACACTGCAGCCCGGGGGCGGACGAAGCTGCCACCCTCCAGTCCAGCAGACAAAGCTGTTGTTGCCGGAGCTCCGGAGAATCGGTCACCAACCTGGGACCTGCGAGCTCCCGATGTTGTCGTCCAGTGGGCCCGTGGCCGAAGCCGCCGAGGCTCCAAAGTCAGGCCGCAGTCTCAGCGGCACCACAGCCCCGAAGTCGGCCAATATCGTGTTGGTGAGTCCTGGCACTGTTCCAGTTGGAGGCCGCCAGCTCCACAATTAGGCCTCAGCGCCGACGGAGACGGAGACGGGGATACGACCGAAAAAAGGTTGCATCCCCCCGAAGGAAGGGACTAAAACAAGTTTCCCCCAACCCCCACACATACACAACTAAAAATAAACTAAAACATACGTCCAACAAGACAAAAAAAAAGAAAAAGCAAAAGACAGATGGACTGCAGGCGAGCCGCAGCTGCAATGCAGCGCCACGGCTTCTGAAAGAGAGTGATACAGTGTGGAAACAGGCCCTTCAGCCCAACTCGCCCACCCCGGCCAATGTGTCCCAGCTACCCTGGTCCCACTTGCCTGTGCTTGGTCCATAACCCTCCAAACCTGGCCTATCCATGTACCTGTCCAACCGTTTCTTAAACGATGGGAGAGTCCCAGCCTCCTTTGGCACATGTATTCCTAGATCGCTCTGCTCTACAACACTACCCAGAGGCCCACCATTTACTGTTTAGGTCCTGCCCTTGTTCGACATTCCAAAATGACACACTATTCTGTGTAGGATAGTGTTAGTGGTGGGGATCGCTGGACTCCGTGGGCCAAAGGGCCTGTTTCTACACTGTATCTCTAAACTAAACAGTTTGCTGATTCAATTTTAAGTTCTGTTTTATAATTTACTCCGGATGTGAGGGGTAATTATTATTTATTATATACCATTTTGTTTAATAAAAGCATCAGCATGCTTTAAATCTATGTCATGTCTGAATGCATTATGTTTTCACTCCTCCTTGGTCAACTGATGCAGTGTGTGATGCATGGACTCGTGTTCATGGCATGAAATCACAGAGCTTTGAAATCTTCACGTAGTCACTCACGTGAATCCGAAGTAAAATAGGTAGATTAAACGAGAACTTACCAGTTTGAAGTTTGATCTTTATTTTATGAGGAGTTACAATGAGGGATTACGTGCCCTCCACTCCCAACCCTCTCTCATAAAGGTCAGTTGGTAGTTCTAGTTTCTCGAATCTTCCTATATTCAGTTCAACAACTGTTATCTGAACAACGATTTCACACCGCTGCTTTGAAGATTGACACGCATGCGGGCTGGCGGGCTCTTCACGTAATCCCTCACCATAACTCCTCATAAAATAAAGATCAAACTTCAACTGGTAAGTTCTCGTTTAATCTTACTATTATATTATCCATGAGTCAGCCACTAATATGGATTTCCACTCCGGTGCTGAGGAAGTCCAACACTGCTCGAGGTACATTTTCCATATTAGATGTTAAACCAAGCCGCTCTCTTTCAGTGAACATAAAATAGTCCACATCATTACATCAATGGATAATGGGAGACTTACTCCTGGGCCTTGCTTAATATTTGTCATTCAAATACCATGTCTTTAAAACATACTGTATTTCTATGATCTGCATTGCAGGAAGGATTATGCTTCATGGAAGTTTATTGCCCAAAGCGTCCCTTGTGATATCCTGAAAGAGATATGCACCTCATATTTTGCTTGGGCAGCTTGCGACCTGTGCGGTATGAACGTTATTGATTCTAATTTCAAGTAACTCCTGCATTCTCACCCCTTCCCACTCCCCCGCCCACGCCCCCCCCCCCCCCCCGCCCCCAACCAATCCCCTACCCCAATCCCTCACCCTAGTCGTCCTACAAGTTCCATTGTTTGGATCCTTGTATTCCTCTTCCCCAGCCAACAATGGGCCATTATTTGTTCCACACTTCCTGAGGTCATCTGTTCCCAGTCATGCGTTTTTTGTAAGGTCATAGGTCATAGGTGATAGCAGTAGCATTAAGCCATTCGGCCCATCAAGTCTACTCCACTATTCAATCGTGGCTGATCTATCTCTCCCCCCATTCTCCTGCCTTCTCCCCATAACCTCTGACACTCATACTAATCAAGAATTTATCTATCTCTGCCTTAAAAATATCCATTGATTTGGCCTCCACAGCGTTCTGTGGCAAAGAATTACTCAGATTCACCAACCTCTGACTAAAGATATTTCTCCTCATATCCTTCCTGAAAGAATGTCCTTTAATTCTGAGCCTATGACCTCTGGTCCTGGACTCTCCCACTAATGGAAACATCCTCTCCACATCCACTCTATCCACTTTGTTCTGCCCTTTACTCGCCTTCAGTCTATTTTTCCCTCCACCCCGCCCCACCCCACCTCTACTATGTGAAGAGGGTTCTGACCCAAACGTTTTTTTTTCCTCCAGAGATGCTGCCTGACTCAATGAGTTACTCCACCATTTTGTGAATATCTTCGGTATTAAACAGCATCTGCATATCCTTGCTACTCATAAGGGCCTGTCCCACCAGCATGCAACTCTATGCGATGAGCGCGACCTAACGTGGTCGCTTGAGCCGTCCGGCATCGCGGGGCCGGTCCCACTTCGATCGCCGGAGCCGTGCAGAATTGTGCGGAGTTCCTCCCGACATCGCGCGGGGCTCCGAAAAACTGACAATGTTCAAAAATTCCGTGCGGCAACGGCTTGTCGGCTCGCAGTGGCCTCGACGCATTACACACTGTCTCAACGACGTGCCTCTGTGACCCTCTCTGTAGGTGCCTCCGTGGCCCTCTGTGTGTGTGCCTCTGTGCCCCTCTCTGTGTGCCCCTCTCTGTCCTGGCGAACTTACCTTTAAGACTTCGCTCCAAGTTCGCCTCACTTTGCGCCGTGTTGCGCCACTCACTCGACCTCCGCGCGGCCCTCGCTGCCGGTTTGGTCGCGCTTGCCGCATGCAGGTGCATGCTGGTGGGAACGGCCCTATACAGGGGATCACCCGACCTCCACGCGGCCCCCGCTTCTAGTTTGATCGCGTTCATCGCATGGAGTCGGATGCTGGTAGGACAGGCTCTTTACTTAAATATTTTGTATGTTATTTGCAGTTTTTCTTCATTGTTTTCTTTGTCCTCCATATTTATTCTAAAGAAAGATTCACATGTATCATACAATCGACAGAGTACAAATTAGGAGTGAATCATTTCTAATATTCCACACAAATCCCAAAGCAGTAAGGAGATGTACAGGTTTGTAGGTTCATTGACTTGGTATAGTAAAATTATCCCTAGTCACAAAGTCATAGTATAAAGTATAAAGTATAACATTTCCTTTATTGTCATTCAAACTTATAGTTTGACTGAAATTGCGTACCTTGCAGTCATGACAGAGAATAAAATAACAGAACACACAATGAACACAGTTTAACATCCACCACAGTGAGTCTACCAGGCACCTCCTCACTGTGATGGAAGGCAAAAGCCTTAAAGTCCTTGTCTCTTCCTTCTTTGTTCTCCCTCTGCGTTCAGGCGATCCAGGCTTTCGATGTTGGGCCCCCCGCCGGGTGATGGTAAGTCCCACGACCGAATCCAAGCTCCGCGAACGGGCCGGTTCAAACTCTGCAGCCCGGGGGCGGACGAAGCTGCCACCCTCCAGTCCAGCAGACAAAGCTGTTGTTGCCGGAGCTCCGGAGAATCGGTCACCAACCTGGGACCTGCGAGCTCCCGATGTTGTCATCCAGTGGGCCCGTGGCCGAAGCCGCCGAGGCTCCAAAGTCAGGCCGCAGTCTCAGCGGCACCACAGCCCCGAAGTCGGCCAATATCGTGTTGGTGAGTCCTGGCACTGTTCCAGTTGGAGGCCGCCAGCTCCACAATTAGGCCTCAGCGCCGACGGAGACGGAGACGGGGATACGACCGAAAAAAGGTTGCATCCCCCCGAAGGAAGGGACTAAAACAAGTTTCCCCCAACCCCCACACCTACACAACTAAAAATAAACTAAAACATACGTCCAACAAGACAAAAAAAAAGAAAAAGCAAAAGACAGATGGACTGCAGGCGAGCCGCAGCTGCAATGCAGCGCCACGGCTTCTGAAAGAGAGTGATACAGTGTGGAAACAGGCCCTTCAGCCCAACTCGCCCACCCCGGCCAACGTGTCCCAGCTACCCTGGTCCCACTTGCCTGTGCTTGGTCCATAACCCTCCAAACCTGGCCTATCCATGTACCTGTCCAACCGTTTCTTAAACGATGGGAGAGTCCCAGCCTCCTCTGGCACATGTATTCCTAGATCGCTCTGCTCTACAACACTACCCAGAGGCCCACCATTTACTGTTTAGGTCCTGCCCTTGTTCGACATTCCAAAATGACACACTATTCTGTGTAGGATAGTGTTAGTGGTGGGGATCGCTGGACTCCGTGGGCCAAAGGGCCTGTTTCTACACTGTATCTCTAAACTAAACAAAACAGGGATCTAATTTGAAACTACTTCATCATCCTCGTCAAAGCTTTCATAAGACAGTACCCTGCAGGTAAAACAATGGTTGACTTAACAGAGAATTGAAGACCAGTGACACATATGTGTCACTTCGTCCCAACCTAAATGGGATATTAACTCAGGAGCCATGTAGAACAAGCAGCTTCAGAGAATGTTTTTTCCATAAGTCTATGAAACGCGCTGTTCTGACCAATTTATTATGCAAGGGCCTGCAAAGCATAACCCTTCTCCATTTATTACTTTCTAATGGAAATCAATGTTCTGGAAACAATCACATACTCATGGATTTTGGGTGCGCATTCCACTAATGGGCTGAGAAGTCTAAGTCATGTTTGAGGGGAGACCTCCATGGTCGGATAGTCGGTGACTAAACCGTCTCCCACACCACGTTTGCCAGGTGGATCCCCAGCACGACCAAAAACAAGACCTGTCAAAGGGCAGATGAGCTCCTAGCAAGCCAACGGCCATCCACTCCTCAGTAGAAGTTGCAATGTTTTCAACGATGATGATGATGGCTGAGCAGTGGGTATGGAGGAGCCATTGAGCCACAATAAGACCGTTGGGACTGGACGGGGAAGGCACTGTCAAGCCTAACACTACTCTCCCTCAGTGTAGACTCACAACTATCTCCCAAACCACGTGTGCAGAGTCTAAAAAGCCTGCACGAATAAAGGCTTCACACAAGTGGGAAGGGAAATGCATTTTTTAATGCATCTTTAATGGTATATTTGTGAAATTATAATCAACAGCGGGTTAATCCAGTCTTTCCTGACAGTTTTGCATTTCCATTCTGCTGGAGCGATGAACATTTTACATTTAATTAGTCACATAATGAACACGGAACAGCATTAAAATGTAGGCAGTGACCTAATTACATCAGTCTTTTAAAAACACATTTAATTAATGTACTCCCATTAGTTATGCATTACCAAACTAATTGCAACTACTGTAGTGCGGGGCTGGTGATGACTGGAACAGCAGCTGGTACAGTTGTGAGAGGCGGACAAGCCAAGAACAGCCTTTACTCTCCTGGGAATAGAGGGCCACCTACCCACTTGTCACTTCTCTATCATCAAGGACTACATTGCTTCAGACAGACACAAAGTGCTGGAGTGACTCAGCAGGACAGGCAGCATCCCCAGAGAACATGGATAGTTGACGTTTCAGGTCAGGACCCTTCTTCAGACTGACTGAATCTCCAGACTGACTGAATCAGTCTGAAGAAGGATCCCTACCCGAAACGTCACCTATCCATGTTCTCCAGAGCAGCTGCCTGACCGGCTGAGTCACTCCAGCACTTTGTACCTCTTGGTGTATTAACCATCACCTGCAGTTCTTTGTTTTAATTACATACAATGATAATGCCTTCCACATGGAATCTGATGCTCTGGAAGGTTAGATTGCATGGGATCCAAGGATAGATAGCTGATTGGATAGCAAATTGGGCTCCGTGGAAGAAAACAGAGGGTGATGGTGGAAGGTTGCTTCTCCATCTGGAGGCCTGTGACTAGTGGTGGGCCTCAGGGTTCGGCACTGGGCCTGTTACTATTTGTCGACTACATCAATGATTTGGATGAGAACATACAGGGCAAGATTAGCAAGTTTGCTGATGATACAAAAGTGAGTGGTTTTGTGGATTGTGAAAGATTGCAGCAGGATCTGGATGAATTGGCCAGGTGGGCAGAGGAATGGACGATAGAATTGAATATGGAAAAGTGTGAGGTGATGGATTTTGGGACGTCGAACAAGGGCAGGACCTACACTCTAAATGGTCGGCCTCTGGGTAGTGTTGACGAGCAGAGGGTTCGAGGAGTACAGGTGCATGGTTCCTTGAAGGTCGAGTCGCAGGTAGATAAGGTGGTCAAAAAGGCTTTTGGCACTTTGGCCTTTATCAATCAGAGTATTAAGTATAGAAGTTGGTAGGTCATGTAGCAGTTGTATTAAATGATGGCGAGACCGCATTTAGAATATTGTGTTCAGTTCGAGGCACCATATTATAGGAAAGATTTTGTAAAACTTGAAAGGGTTCGAAAAAGATTTATGAGGACGTTGCTAGGACTAGAGGGGGTGAGCTTTAGGGAGAGGCTGAGTAGGATGAGTCTCTATTCCATGGAGTGCAGGAGGATGAGGGGAGATCTTATAGAGGTGTACAAAATCATGAGAGGAATAGATTGGGTAGATGCACAGAGTCTCTTGACCAGAGTAGTGGAATCAAGGACCAGAGGATATAAGTTCAAGGTGAAGGGGAAAAGATTTAATAGGAATCTGAGGGGTAACATTTTCACACAAAGGGTGGTGGGTGTATGGAATATGCTGCCAGAGGTAGTTGAGGCTGGGACTATCCCATCATTTATGAAACAGTTAAACAGGTATATGGATAGGACAGGTTTGGAGGGATATGGACCAAGCAAAGGGTCCAGTGGGCAAATTGGGCCAAAGGGCCTGTTTCCACACTGTATGACTGTATGACTGTATGACTCTATGACTCTTAGATGGACCCAAAATGCTGGAGTAACTCAGCAGGTCAGGCAGCGCCTTTGGAGAATATGGGTTGGTGATACTTTGGGTTGAGACCATGCTTCAGACTCGCTGAAGAGTCTGCAAAAAAGTGTCTGAGCATGAAATGTTACCTATTGCTTCTCTCCAGAGATGCTGCTTGACCTGCTGAGTTACCCCTACATTTTGTGTCTACCTTTGGTGTAAACCAGCATCTGCAGATGCTTCTGACAACAATAACACCTTACTCGGTTACATCAGGCAATCAGCAGTGATGGACATCATTCTGCCCCACTATGCTCCATGATAATCAGGGTTTACTGTACAGCAAGTTTTTATTAAACCGTCAGTGTGGCAATCGACACTTTCCACATAATGCCTGAGGGCAATATCCATTTTCAAATCTGTTATTTTCAGAGATCATAAACCATATGTGAAGCAATTTAGACAACCTTACCGAACTCAATTAAAAAATAATCTCTAGGTAAACCATGAATAGGTTGTGATCCTGCTAAGACAATTGTCAACAATGTATTTTTTTATAAGCCAGCATTTGCAGTTCCTTGTTTCTACTTAGTTCTTATATTTATCCTTCCCTATCCCATATTTTTATTTTATTTTTACATCATTGGAATATTAGTTGACCAGGGTCCCTTGTTTTCAGCGTAGAATACAGTGTTAGAGATACTCATCAGGTCAGGGAGTGTATTTTGATGCCATGGACAATGCTTGGGCTATTGATTAATTGATATTTTATAGTCAAGTATACTTAGTGCAGTGAGACTCTTTGTTTGCCTACAGTCCACGTACGCAAGAGTTGCCACGTAAATGGTGCCGACAATGCCACAAAAGTATTCAACATTGTCCCGTTTCCTATTCACCTGCCCCCCAGCCCCTCTTTGTTCTCGGCAGCACCTCCTCCACTGACCGCCAGCTCTCACGCTGGTGATGGCTCTCCGACGGCCCTCCACGCTCACCAACGTCCCTCTCGCTCGCCGACGTCCCTCTCATACCCTTCTTCATTCTGACTGTAGTGGTGGAGGGGGAGGGAAAGCAGACTGAGATGTGGAGGAAGACGTGAACCTCCTGGCGGGAGTGATAGGTGGATACAGGTGAGGAGGCTTTAATTGGCAGATGGATGACACAGGCTGGAGGTGAAAAAGGAGACAGAAGGGAGACAAAAGGGGACTGAAGGAGAAAGAATATGACAAGGAGACAATTATGGTGTTGAGAAAGAGAGACGAGGTTTGTAAAAAAATGTAAAATATAAAGCCAAAAGGAGAGATATAGTCAGAAGCAGTGGATGGTGGGGGGAGGGGAAGGGGGATGAGGGGGGGGGGGGTGAGGGGTGAGGGGGAAGGGGGGATGAGGTGGAGGGGGAGGGGGAATAGGGGGTGAGGGGAGGAAAAGGGGTGATATAGTGGGTCTGCATCAGTCAGGTCAAGGAGCTACATCAGAATGAATGGTAGAGTAGACTTGTAGGGCCGAATGGCTTAATTCTGCTCCTAGATCTTAAGAACTTGTGTCTACATCTTTAGTCTAGTTTAGTGGTACAGTGTGTAAATTGGCCCTTCGGCCCACCGAGTCCTCACAGTGATCACCGTAACTACACATTGGGAAAAAAACTCGTAGGTTTTCTTCAGGTGTGTACAGATTTGTAGGTTAATTGACCAATAAAAATTGTAAATTGTTCCTCGTGTGTAGGGGATCGCTGGTCAGCGTGGACTCGGTGGGCTGAAGGACCTGTTTGTCCGCTGTATCTCTAAACTAAACTAAACTAAATTAAACTAAACCAGGGGGTCACATCTAGTTCAATAAGGAATGCATAACAGCATGCTGGAAGCTGCACCGTTAACTTTAACATACGATGAAACTCTATGAACATGCAACACAGAACATATGTGCTAAGTATCAAAACTGCAGTACTGGATGCAATAATCCAACAGATCTGACTAGTGCTCTCTAGTCCTGTCATGAATGATGATAGAACATAGAACAAAGTAAAGCACAAGGACTTCGGACCACAACGCCTGTGCCAAACATGATGCCAAAAGCAATGAATCTCACCTGCTTGCACATGTTCTATATCCTTCCTTTTTCTGCCTATTTAAAATCTCCAAAAACCCACTATTGTATTTGCCTCGCCCACTATCCCTGGCAGCATGTTTGAGGGAACCAACCACCTTCTGAGGATCCACAAACGTGTCATAATCGATGGGTCGGTGGTGGAGAGAGTCAAGAACTTCACGTTCCTGGGTGTGAACATGGATGAAGGTCTGTCCTGGACCCAGCACACTGATGCAATCATGAAGGAAGCCCATCAATGCCTCTACTTCCTTCAACATTGAGGAGATTAGGTATGAATGAGTGAATACGTTTATTGGCCAAGTATTCACATACAAGGAATTTGCCTGCAAGTGACAACGACATTCAGTGACATGTCGATGAATACTCTGCTGAAATTCTACAGCTCCTATGATCGAGAGCTTATTGACCGGTTGCATCATGGCCTGGTTCACCAACTCAAACATCCAGGAACAAAAGTGTTAGACACTGCCCAGTCCATCATGGGTACTGACCTCCCCACCATCGAAGGGATCTATAGGAGGCGCTGCCTCAAATTAATTCAATTCACAGATGCTGCCTTACCCACTGGGTTAGTTTAGTTTAGTTTATTGTGAAGTGCGCTGAGGTATTTTGTTGCATGCTATCCAGTCAATGGAAAGACTATGCATGATTACATCTAGCCATCCACAGTGTACAGATACGTGATAAAGGGAATAATGTTCAGTGCAAGATAAAGTCCAGTAAAGCCTGTTGAAAGGGTCTCCGGAGAGGCCGATGGTCTTTGAAGCACTTTGTGTTCAGTTTATTGTCACATTCAGCGAATGCTTGTGTAAGGTTAGCTTCTGCACCCATCCTGGTCTGTAGAGAATTAACTGCTGGCAATATGGTTGGCAACTTGTTCTGATTATCAAACAGTTGTATTATGATCTCCTGCTTTGACCAGGCAGCACATAATACATTTCTAATAATTCTGTCAAGCAATGCAACAAATATTAGCAGTCGGCAATGGGGTTGTAGTTATATGGGGTCCACATTAGACAGTGGGACTGCATTCACCTTGTTTCAACCTCTACTGTTGCGCCACCGTGCTGCCCAGCTCTCAACAGAGGTTTAATTGTGGAAGCTTGGTACATTGATAGATCTCTCATGAGTACAATGACATATAGCTTTTTTAAAAACTATATATACATATTTAGTGTCCCTCAAGCAGACACCTTTAATGTGATCGATGGAGGCAATGTGATAAATGAATCCCCCGTGGCAGGCAAAAGGCAGAGAAACTCACCTGATCTGTCCTCCAGACAAACATAGTTAATCCCTTCCACATAAACTGCAGATACTATAGATTAGTTTAGTTTAGTTTAAGTGTAGAGATTCAGCACGGAAACAGGCCCTTCGGCCCATCGAGTTCGCGCTGACCAGCAATCCTCGCGCACTAACACTACCCTATACACACGAGAGACAATTTACAATTTCACCAAGCCAAATAAACTACTTAGGTTACGTCTTTGTAGTGTGGGAGGACACCTGAACACCCGGAGAAAACCCACGCAGTCACGGTGAGAATGTACAAACTCCATACAGACAAGCAACCGTGGACAGGATTGAACCGCGGTCTCTGGCGTGGCAAAGTAGCAACTCTACCGCTGCGCCACCGTGCCGCCCCAATTTATCAATTTAATTTTAAATAATTTTCACTGAAAATGCCGACACTAGCCCTGAAAGCTTACACTGTTATGCTGCCAGTTGTTTCTATAAAGGAAGAGGAGTGTTAAAGTGAACAATCTGCTATGCCAGCGTTCAATTTCTATGCCACGATGTATCACAATGTCCAATTATGTAGCATTCAATCTTATAAAACCATTGGTTGCAATCTTTCAGTCGACCTCACATGATTATTTGATAAACACTTTTTTTCTGACCCGTGTGCATTAACGACCTCTCAAACAGTTGACGATTTTCTCATCAGCAGTTTCCCTTTCTCTCACTGTGAGATTCCAGTTCTACAACAGAGACAGTCCCGGCAGCTAAACTGATTATCCATGCATTGAGTTTACAGTTCTATTTCCCGACAGGAATGCAATGTGCCCTGAAGCCGTGCGGAATACTAAATCGTGTCCTTTTGACCCACAAATCTTTGGCCGAGTGTGTCCATTATTTCAAAGTTACGTATAATTTTAATGCTACTCTGAAAGTAATGCCTTCTTGGTGGTTTCTCCCAACATCACTGTTAATGCTGGGTGGCTGGGTGCAGGGTCAAATTGCACAAACTGGCATCACCATTAATGACAGCACTCCATTTGAAAAGAACCGCTGATGGGGAGATTCCCCTAAAAACTAAGGGTACATTGGCAGATCAGTTTATACTCTGTGTAGAATGGGTGGCTTTACTGAAGAGCTCAATCAAATTGAGGCATGGTGGCACAGCGGTAGAGTTGTTGACTTACAGCGCCGGAGACCCGGGTTCGATACTGACTACAGGTGCTGTCTGTATGGAATTTGTACGTTCTCTCCCTGACATGTGTGGGTTGTCTTCAAGATCTTCGGTTTCCTCCCACACTCCAAAGATGCACAGGCTTGTAGGTTAATTGGCTGGGTATAAATGTAAAATTGTCTCCAGTGTGTGTAGGATAGTGTTAATGTGGTCAGATCTTTGCTCGGTGTGGACTCAGTGGGCTGAAGAGCCTGTTTCCGCACTGTAGCTCTAAACTAAACTAACCTAAAGAAAATGCTGGAATAACTCAGCGGGTCCGGCAGCATCTCTGGCGAAAAGGAATAGGTGACATCTCGGGTCGAGACCATTCTTCACACTCAATCAATATATTATATATCCAAATATTTATATGTGACTTTAAATGAACTGTGTGAAGCTGGTGGTGTACACAAGAACTCGTTTGTCCTTGATATTCCAAACCAGGGAGGGTCGAACAGCCAATATCATATTTACCTCAAAAGAGACTGAAAAAATAATATTTGAACAAATTCTATGATAATCAGTAAGAGAATAGATACAGTCGCAATCTTGCAATATCTTCTGTCTAATGGATTAATTCTAACATCACACGCCAACAGTGATTACCCTACAATTATAATTGGACCGGGTGGCAACGTGGCGCAGCACTAGGGTTGCTGCCTTACAGCGTCGGAGACCCAGGTTCGATCCCGACTACGGGTGCTGCCTGTACGGAGTTTGTACGTTTTCTTTGTGACCTGCATGGGTTTTCTCCAAGATCTTCAGTTTTCACCAACACTCCAAAGACATACAAGTTTGTAGGTTAATTGGCTTAGTATAAATGTAAAACTGCCCCTAGTGTGTGTTGGATAGTGTTAGTGTGCGGGGATCGCTGGTCGGTGCTGACTCGGTAGGCTGAAGGGCCTGTTTCTGTACTGTATCTCTAAAGTAAACTAAACTGAATCTTGTGCAAGGATTAGACGCTGAGTATTTTCAGTGTTGATTCTGACGGCATTTCTTTCCATTACAATGATTGTTCCTTCTGACAAGCCATGAGTTCACTGAAGATTTACTGCAGGAACCATTAGTTCAACTGTGGCAGCCGAGGAATTTAAAGTAATTAAATTTAAAAATAAAATTAAAAATACATTTTGTCCCAGTAATGTAATGATGAAGCTGCTGTGCTGTCATCATATTTCACCTGGCACACCAACAACCTTCAGGGAAATTCAATGTCCGGTCCTTACCCGGACTGCATTAAAGTGGAGATGAGTGGTCGGGACAGCTCGGTGGCACAGCAGTAGAGTTGACGGGCCGAATGGCCTAATTTTGATCCCAGAATTTATGAACTCATGAAAAGTGTACCATCTCTTAATTGGAGGAGGAAGTCTTGTCAAGGTATACCAAGTATTTATTGTTTAGGTAGACTAAGTGATAACTGGTAAGATCATTGGCTCTGTTGTTGAATGTAAGGGTCGACTCAATGGGCCTAGTGGCTGACTCCTGCTTCCAATTTGTATTTATTCCAAATAAATCAAGATAATAGAACCGGAGAATATGTTAATGGATTTTAAACCAAATTTAAATCATAATTCCTTTACTTCAAGTGTAATGAAAGCTTGAAGTGGTTTCCCAGATAATGTAAAAGCACGGTGGAGCTACTGCCTTACATCGCCAGAAACTTGGGTTCGATCCTGACCACCGGTGCTGTCGGTACAGAGTTTGTACGTTCTCCCTGTGACCGTGTGGGCTTTCTCCGGGTGCTCCGGTTTCTAGATACACTCTAAAGACCTGCAAGTTTGTATTTTAATTGGCTTTAGTAAAAATTCTACACTGTCCCGAGTGTATAGGACAGTGTTAGTGAACGGGGTGATCGCTGATCGGCGCGGACTCGGTGGGTCGAAGGGCCTGTTTCCACCTCCACGCTGGCCAACAAACACTGGCACTATCCTACACACCAGGAACAAGTTACAATTTGACTGAAGCTAATTAACCTCCAAAACTGTACGTTTTTGGAGTGTGGGAGGAAACCGGAGCAGTCGGAGAAATCTCATGCAGTTACGGACAGCACCTGTGGTCAGGATCGCACCCGGGTCTCTGGCGCTGTAAGGCAGCAACTCTACCGTTGCGCCACCGTGCCGCCCATCTTCAAAGTCTAAAGTCTACAACGTGACTCCAAACTTATCAATGTGATCGATTCTTTACTAATTCAGGGTAACATAACAAACATTGCCATCACCAACAATGTAAGACGCTCTGAGCACAAATACATATTATAAAATGCATCACACCCAATTAGTAAGTGCTTCAATCGGCAGGTTGAATATCTGCCATGCAAATCTGTGCTGCAGTTAGTGGCTTGGCAAACAGTGCCGAATACAGAAGTAAAATAATAATGAGCTCTCCGTGCCATAATATCATAGACTGACGCTCTGAAATTACATCCAATTTTCCATGACTGAGGAGCACACAAGGTTCCGGCACAGCGTTCTGCGGCAGATTGCTTTGGCATGCCATGTTACCAGCTCAGGGAGAGGCACCGTGCCACTAATCAGCTGCCGTCTTGTCTGGATGCCAACTGTAGCGGTCTTGCTGCCATCATGCCAATGTGTGTGCCAATGTGGTGCTGGCTGTTATTCAGCATCTCCTTGTGACTAGAAGCTGGGGTCCACAGCCCGATCTCCCCAGCCCACCGCTGCTGTTTCTTAATTGAAGGATAAAGATTTTTGATGCAGCACGGTGGCGCGGCGGTAGAGTTGCTGCCTTACAGCGCCACAGACCCGGGTTCGATCCTGACTATGGGTGCTGTCTGTACGGAGTTTGCACGTTCTCCCCATGACCTGCGTGGATCTTCTCCGGTGATCTGGTTTCCACCCACATTCCTACGACGTAAAGGTTTGTAGGATAATTGGCTTGGTATAAATGTAAATTGTCCTCGGTCTATGTTGGATAGTGTTGGAGTGTGGGCATCGCTGGCTGGCACGGACTCGGTGGGCTGAAAGGTCTGTTTCCGTGCTGTATCTCTCAAGAAAAACTAATGCTTCCTGGCATCCACTGGGCCGTCTGCAGCCTCCTGTGCTCCACTAAGTGGGAACAACCACCCATCAGTCTACCAACAAGCACTGAAGATGTAATGAGCACCAAACCACAGAGGAGACAGACGGTGAGTTACTCAGGCTCAACGCTTGCCAGCAACGTATGGAGAACTAAATGGGAACATATGGAAGCTGGACTCAACGCCTGATTATTGCTGGCACAATCTGATGAGCAGTGGCCAGAAGTGGGCCCTCCCTGTTGTTCCGTGTTAACATATGGTGAGCGCTTGACGGCACTGGGCCTGTACTGGCTGAAGTTTAGATGGATGAGCGGGGACCTCATTGAAACTTACCAAATAGGGGAAGGCTTGGATAGAGTGGATGCGGAGAGGGCGTTTCCACTAGTGGGAGAGTTTAGAACCAAAGGGCACAGCCTCAGAATAAAAGGACGTACCTTGGGGTAGGACATGAGGGGGATGGTGAATCTGTGGAATTGATTGCCAGAGGAGGCTGTGGAGGTCAAGTCAATGGATACTTTTAAGGTGGATATTGATAGATACTTGATTAGTACGGGTACCAGGGGAGAAGGCAGGAGAATGGGGTTAAGACAGAAAGGTAGATCAGAGTAGACAAGATGGGCTGAATGGCCTAATTCTGCTCCTATGACATTAACATTCCATCTTCCTCTTTCTCCTCTCTTTCTTCTTCCACTGCTGTTCTTTCTGCATCATATTGGCTCCACTATTATACTTGTAGGGTGACAAAGCCTGAGTCTTAATGATTGGACAGGTGAATACTGCAGGGCAGACCAACCAGTGCAGGCATGGATTGATTACACAGTGCCTACTCTTCAAATAAGGCACGCCGGATACATAACAGTTAGTCCTAGTTGCAAAGTTGTCATTGTCTCTATTGTGGAGCCTCAAGTGGAGGAGGTTTAGTTTAGTTTAGTGGTACAGCACAGAAACAGGCCCTTCGGCGCACCAGGTCCGTGCCAAATAGTGTGATCACCACACATTAGTACACTCCCCACACACACTATGGATAATTTACAATTATACCAAGGCAATTAAGCAACAAACTTGTACGCCTTTGGAGTGTGGGAGGAAACCCGAGCTCATGGAGAAAACCCAAACCGGTCACGGGGAGAATGTGCAAACTCCATACAGACAGCACCCGAAATCAGAATTGACCCCGGGTCTATGGTGCTATGAGGCAGCAACTCTACCACTGCGCCACCGTGTCAGAGTTGTAGGGAACTGGTGAAGAATCTAATCATTATTTCTACTGGGAAGGCAAAGCACGTTTTCATGCACTGAATGAGTTGAACTATGAGTATATTTAAGCCCGTTAAGTTATTGCACTCCCCCATGTTCATCTGCATTACTCCCCTGCGACCTATTTCACACCACTGTTATAGGTGAGGGGTCTACATGTCTGATGCTCACAGTCTCTCTTACTCTGGCCTTGACATTCACTGATTCCAGGAAACACCATGGACAGCATATCATTCTCCTGCCTAAATTATCATTCTCCATACATTTGTACCTATTATACCACAGCAACTCATTGTGAAATAGGGAAAGAGGCAACTGATCGATGTATGCAGCTCTATGCCTTCATGTGAATCTAAGTGTATGTGGGAGGTAGTGAAACAAAGTTACATTACATTGTGATGCACTAGCCACTCAATGTTAAGTAAAGTTATTGGAACAGGAGAGCATCTAGTCAAGTGTAATCGATTTTATTGTCATATAGAATGTAGAACATAGAACAGTACAGCAAGAACAAGCCCTTCAGTCTGAAATGTCTGTTTCGAACATGTTGCCAGGACCATCTTTACTTAGACTTTAGAGATGCAGTGTGGAAACAAGCCCTATAGACCACAGAGTTTGCACCAACCAGCGATCACCCCATATACTAGCACTATCCTACACAATTTACAAAAGCCAATTAACCTACAAACCTGTAAATCTTTGGAGGGTGGGAGGAAACCGGAGCACCCGGAGGAAACCCATGTGGTTACAGGGAGAACATACAAACTCCACAGAGACAGCACCAATCAGGATCAAACCTGGGTCACTGGCAGTGTAAGGCAGCAACTCTACCGCTGCCACCGTTCCATCCTAAATCTCTTATTTACCTGCATGAAGTCTGAGGAAGGGTTCTGACCAGCAACGTCACCTTTTCTTTTTCTTCAGAGATGCTGCCTGACTCGCTGAGTTACTGCAGCATTTTGGAATGCTGAAAAGAAGGATTGGCTTCAGCAATTTAAATGATACAGCAGTTTAATTATTAACAAGCACAGAAGTTGCCAGGAAGAACACATGGGAACAATAGTCAGTGGATGAGAAAGTGGGATATCATAGAACTAGTGTGAATGGTTGATTGATGGTTAGAATACTGGGCCGGCCGAATGGCCTGTTTCCATGCATTATCTGAAAACTAACCTAAAATAAACTAAAATAAAATAAACTAACGCTATTAATTTATTTTCGTTCCTCACCACCTCTGATATTTTCATAACTAAGAAGTACCTTTCCAATGAAAATATAAAAATAGAAAGTAATATGTTTCATTCCCTCATGATCTCCCTTCTGGTTTTCTCACCATCAGTGCCCATGAAAATGAATTGTTTAGCCAAGGAGATTTCAGGGTAATCCTGGAGGATCGGTAAACCTAATGCAGATTAATGGTGCTGCGCGTGAGTGGGTGGGCTGGTCGCTGTTATATGAGGCATGAATTTGGCACCAAATTTATTATTCCCAACCAGCAGCATTTTGTAGAAGTGAGAACAACTGATCAGGCTAGTGTAGAAAGCGCACAGTTGCTGGAAACCGGAGCATGGTCTGAAGAAGGGTCTCGACCCAAAATGTGGGGGGGCTGCAGTGAGGGAGGGGGAGGAGATGGGGATGGGGAGGGGGAGAACAACGGAGGACATGGCACGAGGTTACTTTGTAACTTTGTCGGGGCCCTTTATGTGGTCACTATTTGCATACCTGGGGGATGCAAAACAAAGACTTCACTGTGACTCGTCTCATGTGGCAATAAAATATAATTCACTCACACATTCCTTTTCTCCAGAGATGCTGCCTGACCCGCTGAGGTACTCCAGCATTTTGCGTCTATAACCACAGCATAATATGGTTTGCATGCAGATTTGACTTTGGGCACTCTTGGCATGAGAAAGAATGGGCTGCACAGTGGTGCAGCGGTTGTGGTGCTGCCTCACAGGACAAGGTACATGGGTTTGATCCTGATCTTGGGTGCTGACTGTGCGGAGTTTGTACATTCTCCCTGTGACCATGAGGGTTTCCTCCCACCCTTCAAAGTTGCGCAGGTTTATGGATTAATAGGCCTCTGCAAATTACCCTCAGTGTACAGGATGTGAAAGTGAAATAATATGAGAACTAGTATGAATGGGTAATCGATGGTCGGCGTAGACATGGTGGGCCAAAGGGTCTGGTTCCACGCTGTAACTAAACTAAATTATCAAAAGTCGGTAACCAGCTGGAAGATCAGGTGGCTTTGGACTACTGCGGACATTCCCAATCTGTTTTGCTTCATATGTGGCAGAAATGGACCGTGAAGAGGCAATGAGTCTCATCTGTACTGATTTCTAAAAGAAGCACTTTGTTGAGCTCCTTTCCACAGAGCCCGTTGAGAGATTTCAGGAAAGGCATCAGTAATTAGGATCCTGGCTTTCACGAAGAGAAAGCAATTAACGAGGATGCTCCTGGTAAACAAAAGATGGTTTGTTAATGAGAAAAAATAGGCATTTGACAACAGTGAAGAAAGCACTAAAAAAGACTTCAGTGCGTAAATAAGGATCTAATCAGCTTGATTAATGTTAAATCTATTGAAGGAATGATTAGATTGCTATTCAACAAATTCTAGCTAATCTCAGGAGAGGGTAAAAGAGGACTGAAGCAAAACATCATTCATTGAAAATAAAGGATCCAAGCAGAGTTTTCATCAGCTCCATCAGCTAAATTAAATAGTGTTCATTACAAAAAATATTTTATCAAAATGCTGTTAGAGAAAGCGCACAGAGACAGAGTGCAAAAGCAATAAAGATGAGTCCCACCTTAATAAATCGCTGGTTATTATTGAGTCAACATTTTTCAGTTTAATTTAGAGATATAGTGCCAGCAATCTCCGCATACTAACACTGTCCCCGACACACTAGGGACAATTTACATTTGTACCGAGCCAATTAATCCATTTATCAACAAATCTAATTGGAGTGTTCAAAATTATGTGAGGGTTTGATACAGAAGCACAGATATAGGACTAGGCTCCATGGTAGAGTCGCGGCTTCACAGCGCCCGAGACCCGGGATCGATACTGACCACGGTTGCTTGTCTATAAGGAGTTCGTACGTTCTCCCTGCGCCTGCATGGATTTTCTCCGGTTGCTCCCACATTCCAAAGACATACAGGTTTGTAGGTTAATTGGCTTCTGTAAATATTGTAAATTGTCCCTAGTGTGGTCGCTGGTCGGCACAGACTCGCTGGGTCGAAGTGCCTGTTTCTGCACTGTAATTCAAAAGTTTAAAGTCTAAAGACTTTCCGCTAACAAGAAAGTCATTAAAAAGATAATTTTAGGGTAATTAATAAAAATGGGCGGTAAGGTGGCGCAGCGGTAGATTTGCTGCCTTACAGCGGCAGAGACCCGGGTGTGATCCTGACCTCGGGTGCTGGCTACATGGAGTTTGTATGCATGTGATTTCTCCGGGTGCTCCTGTTTCCTCGCACGTTCCAGAGACATGAAGGTTTGGAAGTTAATTGGCCCTGTAAATTGGCCCTAGGGTGCAGAACTTGAGTATGGGTGATCATTGCTTAGCATGGACTTATTGGGTCTGTTTCCACTTTGCATGTGTAAACTAAACTCAAATTGTGTGAGCTTTTGATATGTAATTAAAATTGTGTGAGATTTTTATACATGGACTTGCTCGAGTTAAAGTTGCTGCCTTATAGACCCAATCCTGACTACGGGTGCTGTCTAAACGGAGTTTGTAAGTTCTTCCAGTGACCACATAGATTTTCTCTGGCTGCTCTGGTTCCCTCCGACACTCCAAAAACATACAGGTTTGTAGGTTAATTGGCATCGGTAAAGATTGTAAATTGTCCCTAGGGTGTAGGATACTGTTAGTGTACGGGGTGGTTGCTGGTCGGCACGGACTCATTGGGGCGAATGGTCTGTTTCCACGGTGCATGTCTAAACTAAACTAAACTATAAAAAGGAGAGAAAGGAAGGGTATGTTATTATTTCAAGGATTTGATATGATCTTAATAACACTGTTGAAAGGATGATTCCTTCCAAACAGATTCAATAATATCATTCAAAACAGAATTGTGCATACAAATGAGTAAACGCATTAGCAGAGGTACCAATAAAGAGAGGTAAAAGAGCAACTGAACTGCTTTTTCACCAAGTAGCTCAGGTCAGGTCATCCATTAGTCCCCTTAAATCTAGGACTCAGTTATGTAGTGGATATAATTCATAGCATGAGGAAATCCAGAGTGAGGTCCAACAACATTATCACTCAGCTTAATGATGAAGGTCAGTTAAACTAAAAAAGGGACTTGCATCCATTAAGTCATTGATAATTAATTACATGACATTTATGTTCTTGTGCTTTTCATGAATATCAAATGCAGGTATGAGAACACAAAATGGAAACCCTGGCTGCCACATTACTCAAGAAGAGAACAGATGGAAGGTCATAGCATCCACCACGTTCCGGCATCTTTTAGGAGAATACAGAAAGAAAAACACCTGTTGCATCTCATTAGTCATCCAAGTAGGCTCAAATGAGTCGAGTCTCTCTAACATCTTCTCAGTTTGGGCTCTGGAATGTATGGTCCCTTTGACTACAGGTTTGTGGATCCTCAGCCTTCTCCTCGTCCGAGGATCTGTAAATCTGTCTTCACTAACGCAGCGGTAGAGAAGCTGCCTTACAGCATTTGCAGCGCCGGAGACCCGGGTTCGATCCTGACTATGGGTGCTTGTCTGTACGGAGTTTGTACATTCTCCCCATGACCGTGCGGGTTTTCTCCGAGATCTTCGGTTTCCTCCCACACTTTATCTCTAAACTAAACTAAACTGAAAACATTGACTGGTCGATGGTGCAGGGAGTCAACGACTTCAATTTATTGGACATGCATATCTCTGAAAATCAGTCGTCAGCCCAACACATTGATGCAATGATAAAGAAAGCCCATAAGCTTCTCTACTTCCTTGGAAGACTGAGGACTTCAGTATGTCAACAAACCTCTCTTGCATTTCCTCATGCGTACCGTAGCAAGCATACTAACTGGTCGCATCGATGCCTGCTACAGCAACTCGAGGGCGCAGGAACAAAGGAGTTTACAGAGAGTGGTTTACAGACACTGCCATAATAAAGGCATGTTAAGTTGCTGCAAGAATAGTAAGATTAAATGAGAACTTACCAGTTTGAAGTTTGATCCTTATTTTATGATGAGGGATTTCGTGAAGACCCCGCTAGCACGCATACGCGACATTCTTCAAAGCAGCGGTGTGAAATCACAGATAGTAGAGTTGGCTGATGATAGTAAGATAAGAGAACTAACATACCAGTTGATCTTATAATAGAGGGTTGGGAGCAGAGGGCACAAAATCTCTCATCGTAACTCCTCATAAGATAAGGATCAAACTTCGAACTGGTAAGTTCTCGTTTAATCTTACTATTGTACTTCAGAGTCACGTGAGTGACTTCGTGAAGACTTCAATGATCTGTGATTTCATGCCCTGGAAAACGAGTCCATGATCACACACTGCCAGAATACCCAAAGGAGGAAGTATGTAAACGTATTTCAGACTTGAAACAGTGCTGAAAAACAATAATGTATTTATTTAACAAATTAATAATAATAACCCCTAACGTTCGGGAAAATTACAACACAGAACTTAAAATAGTGTCTGCAAATATCTCAGGCGTGGCCACTGGTTTATTAAAAAACTGCTGGAAAGTTGTTTCATTGGACCAACCCACCGTTGCAAGGATGTGGTCCATAGGAACTTCCATCATCCTCGCTGCTGATGTAGCTGCAGACCTGGTAGAATGAGATTTTAAAATACCAGTGTCCACCCCTGCTGCACCTAACACCACCCTGAGCCATCTTGAGATGGTCTGCACAGTTACTCTGTGATGAGAGCGTTTAAAAATTAACAATAGAGCCATTTCCATATCCCTGAGACTTTTGGTGACCTCAGGTAATGTAGAAGGTGGGTCACTATGCAAAGGCGTCTATCTACCGGATAAGCCAGGAACTCCAATTTGAGGCCAGATGACCCAGCCCTGTCAGTTTGAGTAACTCATGAATGTAAAAGGTTACCTTATTTTGGGATATTACCATGACGTCCAGTTTTAGTTTGTGCAGAGACTGGACCCGCTGCGCCGTTACAAGTGCCATAAGCACCACTATCTTATACATGAGCTTGGTTAGTGAGAGGGATGTGGCTGGTGCCCAATCTCTGAGCAGATTCAGGACAAGCCCAATATTCCAGGTCTGAGAATATCGGGGCCTGCGGGGATTTGAGTTAATGATACCCTTCATATGTTTTGACACCAGAGGGTAAGATCCTACTCCATGGTGTTCTAACCCCTGTCCCAAGTATGAGGATAAGCCACTTCTGGCGCAGTTGATGGCACTATAACTCCAGCACATCCGTGATAGTGGCTGTGTTGTATGTAGTGCCTGTACTGGGACCAAATTACCTCCCTTTTTTGACATAGGTGAGGTACTTTCCTGGTGGACTCTATGCAAGATGCTGTGATGATATTCATGGTTCATTCCTACAGCCCAAATTCCAGGAGAGGTCTTTTCAAATCCTGCAAACCAATAGGTTCATACGGTCATGGCACGGGTGACTCTCCCTTGTCACAGGATGTACCAGCAAACTATGGCGTTTGGAGATCGGAAAACATGGTTCTGAGACCATGTCGAGAATCACAGGGAGCCATGGCTGAGTAGGCCAATCGGGTACTATCAAAATACCTGATGCAGAGTCTTGTTGAATTTTCCGCAATACCCGACTGATGAGGCAGAAGGGGGGGAAATGCATAGAAGAACAAATCCCCCCAGTATAGCGAGAAAGCGTCCATTGCTACTGCCCCAGGGTCCGGTTCCCATGCAACATATGTTGGTATCTGATGATTAAGTCTGAATGCAAAAAGGTCGATATCTGGCATTCCATACTGAGCTACAATGTCAGTAAATACTTGGTGGTCCAACATCCATTCGGTGTTGTCATTGAATTTGCGTGACCTGGTGTCCGCCACTGTATTGAGCTTACCCGGAAGGTAAGTAGCTGACATCCAAATGTTTCTTTCTATGCACCAGTGCCAGATTGAATTGGCCAATTCATCACAAGATATCGACTTAATTCCACCAATATGATTAATGTATGCCACCATGGTGGTGTTGTCAATTTGTAGGCGAACATGGAGATGGTGCATGTCTGAACAGTAAGCTCGAAGTCTGTGAAACGCTCCCAACATCTCTAGATGATTAATACCCAGTGTCTGAAGTAAGGTTAACTTGTGTGTATTCCATCTACCGCCACAACTGGAGGTGGTATCGGTTGCTCCCCAGCCGTGAGCTCTGGCGTCAGTTTGTAACACAACTAAAGGGTTTGTGACTGTGATGGAATTAGAGCAATGTCGAATATTGCTAATCCACCATTGCAATTCCAATTCTGCTTTGGCTGGTAACTGCATTGGCATGTCAAAATGGCCAGCATGAAGTTTGAGTGCTGCCATTTTGGCCCTTTGTAGATTTTGGTAATGTAAGGGTCCAAATTGTGTGGCTGGAAAGGCAGCCACGAGCTTCCCAATTACCCTGGCTATTTGCAAAATGGATGGTTTACTGACGCAAACAAGGCTGTTACAGACCTCTATCAAGTCTGTCGCTTTGTCCCTTGGCAAAGTGACAGACATATGAACAGAGCAATCGTGAACCACAAATAATCCATAGTCACAGACGTCATTAACTTGGATTTGTCTGGATGGATGATAAATCCCAATTTTTTTAAATAGCTAGGTGGCTGAAACAGCCAATTTAGCCAATTCCAAGGTTTTCCCCACAATTAGGATGTCATCGAGATATGCCATGACAATATGTTTTTGTTTCCGAAGAAATGCCAATGCTGGTTTCAATATTTTAGTAAACAATCACTCTGATGCTAATCCATTAGGCTGATGTTAATCCATTAGGCAGTGCTTTATACTGCCAGAGCTGCCCCATCCAGATAATTGCCAAATATCTGCGATAATCTTTATGTATTGGTACTGAGTAGTATGCATCTTTTACGTCGATGCAAGCCATGAAGCCCTTTGGAAACTAGTTGTTTAGCAGTAACAAAAGTTTCCATTTTGAAGTGGGTGTATTCCACAAAAGTATTCAGTTGTGTCAAATCAATAATGATGCAGCATCCGCCATATTTTTTGTTTTTGGTGAAGATGTTTGATACAAACTCAAGAGATTCATGTTTGGTTTTCTCTATCACTCCCTTAGTATATAGTCTAAACAGTTCTGCATGACCTTCCACTTTCTCTTTTTGTGAAAGCATAAACTTTTGGCTAGGTACATGTTGAACCAGAAGGAGAAGTTTGTCAACAAATTTAATTTTGTATCCCTGAATACTGTGTAGTATGAGAAGATCAGAAGTTATAGAACTCCATGCATCCCTAAACAAGTGTAACCTACCCCCAACTTGTGAAGAAGTTACACATGCTGTGTTCCAAGGGCAACCAGACCGCCTTGGTTACCGGTGGTGCTGGGTTGGTTTTCTACGTCCTTGGTTCCTGGGAGGTGGAGGCGCTGTGGTGTGGGATTGGCGCATCTTCCAGGAAGGTCGTTCTGGGACATGGCCTAAAAAAGACCTTTGTGTGGTTTGTATGTCCTTCGAACTTTCACCAGCTGTTCTTTCGCTGTGATAACGGGCCCTGCTGGTGGATGCATAGGGGTGCTGCCGCCAAGTGTATGAGGACCTGGTAGCGGCCAGCACCTTAATCATACCAATGGCTATTGCCTCTTCATCGAGGTCTTTAACCTGTTTGGGCAGGTTGTCCCCGAACAACAGAGTAGGTGGCTGTGGACTGCTGCTTCTACACAACCCCGCGAACTTTGGGTTCCGTGTAGGTCGGATGGTACTCTTCCAGAAGCAGTTGATCTCAAATTGGACATTGCAGAAGAGTGCCAGAGCATCCTGTTGCTCCTCCAACATATCTTTTCTGTCTACTGACCTGGCAAAAGCCGTAATACCCGAGGCCAGTAGTTTGAGGATTTTTTGCATTTTGACTTCTTGGCTCCTGATACCAGGACTCATAATTCCCCAGATGGGGTTATTTACCGCAGGCACATTGAGTGAGATGCAGTTCTCTGGAGCTAGGTATTTGGCTGTCATGTCATTCATGACTTGTACTTGCAGCTGATAAGTCGTTAGTCGATAATTTATACTAGCTGCCAGCTGTGGCTGCAACGGCAGTCCTTTCTGTGAGGGTATCGCAAACTTGGATACCATCCCAAGTAGCTACTCTTCTTGCACCCCGAGCACGTTGGATCTTTCTGCCAACTCCCCCTCTTCACAGTCAGCTGAAGAAGTCCTGACTCCTTATGCTCCCCTGCGAAGAGGGTGAGACACATGGCAGCCCTGTAAAAGGCTGCCATGACTCGTGCTGGAGTAGGTCACATTGGAGCAACTGCTCCACCATCCGCTCCATGCGGGATAATCGACCGCCGTCGCTACCCGCGAATGGCAAGACTTCAAACCTGGACCCAGCCGAGTCAACGGGATAGCCCGAATTCCGGGTGGCTTTGCCACCAGTCTGAGGTGTTCCTGTGGGCTGTAGCGGCGTCAAGTCGGGGGCTGCCATTTGTACAACGGGCAGCTCTGGAGAAGTCGGCCGCTGTCTGGAGAAGTTGTCCCGCGGTCATCCGTAGTCAGTTTTGAAGCGGCCCGTTTGGACTTCGTTCGGGATTTGTCCATGGTGGGGTACTCTGTAACAGAAACACAACAGAGTGCCTGAAAAATCACTTCAGGTTAGTGGATACTGACCTGTGGGTTCGTTTTAAACTTACCGGCGGAGATATGACCCTCCTCCCCGCCTGTCGTTTCACAATACGTTCGACGATATGTCGCACATGCATGCTGGCGTGGTCTTCACGAAGTCACTCACGTGGCTCCAAAGTAAAATTTCATTGTCTTGTTGCTAAACACTAAGCAAATACCAATGCTAAAAATGATGGCAGTCTGTAACCAGGTCTCCTGAGATGTAGTGTTAAAGAAGGAACTGCAGATGCTGGAGAATCGAGGGTTACACAAAAAGCTGGAGAAACTCAGCGGGTGCAGCAACATCTAAGGGGCGAAGGAGATAGGCGACGTTTCGGGTCAAGACCCTTCTTCAGACGTCTGAAGAAGGGTCTCGACCCGAAACGTCGCCTATCTCCTTCGCCCCTTAGATGTTGCTGCACCCGCTGAGTTTCTCCAGCTTTTTGTGTAACCCTCTCCTGAGATGTATATGATACTAGACTGAGTGGGACCCATTCGGTCCCATGTTCACACAGGAGGGCTGGTCCCTCGACGCAATATTCCACCTCTCCACCAATTCCAATATTGGTGGCCAATGGGGGGTGCGGGGTGGTGCTTTCTGAAGTGCTGGTATGGGTGTTGTTGGCTGCTGGGACTACTGGTCTCCAGAGGGCTAGTATGGACATTGTGGGCCAAATGGATTATTGGGGTGGCAGCTCAACTCATGGCTGGTGGGCTGGCAGTTGACTCATGGCTATTCCTTGAAATCCATTTCAAGCAGAGTGCAAGGCCACCAAATTCAAATCCATGTTCCTACCATTTCAAGCAGGGTGCAAGATCACTAAATTCAAGTGCAGTTTCTTACCTCTTCGAGCAGGGTGCTAGGCCACAAAATTCATGTGCAGTTTCATACCACTTCAAGCTGGGCGCAAGGTCACCAAATTCAGGTTCAGTTTCCTACCACTACAAGCAGGGTGCAAGGCCACCAAATTCAAGTGCAGTTTCATACCATTTCATGCACGGTGCAAGGCCACCACATTCAAATTCAATTTCATACCGTTTCAAGCAGGGTAAAACCACCATGAGACCACACAAAACACCACACTCACAGTTCAGTAGACATTCAGTGTGTTCAGTTGATTCACAGCTCAGACAGTCGTGACCTCTCCCTCCCCCATCATGCAGAGACTGAGCCACACCCACACTTCCGGGTTTTATAATCCCTCCCCCTCCCACCGGAAAAGGTGTGGCCTTCATGGCGTGATTCACAGGAGTGAGATTCTCAACATTTTTTAAACATTAAACACTCTTATTATTAATTGATGGGAAGAACCCTCTGCACCTGATGAGTGGAGGGGGACTGAGTAAGATGGCCAAAAATCACAGCCGTAAGTGGAGCGTTTTATCTACAATCAATATAGTGCAAACAGGAAGTTGTCAAGTTTAGCCAAACAACCATTTGCAGTGCATTTCCACTTCAACCAAAACCCACCCCCTCCCCCCGCTCAAACAGCCATTTGCAATGCATTTTCACTTCAACCCAAAGCCCCCACCCCCACAAAAACTGCCACTTGCAGTGCATTTCCACTTCACCCCAAAGACAGCCATTCGCAGTGCACTCCCACCTCACCCCAAAGACAGCCATTCGCAGTGCATTTCTACTTGAAACCAACCATATTTTGATTGTCAAACCACATTAAGGGCACTCACAGTTGACTGGATGTGTTTAGTGTTATTCAGAGAGACATGACCCTCTCGCTTCCTCCATGTTGCAGAGACTGAGTGAGGCACACCACTCCCTGGTTTTATAGTCCCTCTCCTCCTCCCACCAGCAGGGGCAGCAGAGAGAATGGCAAAAATTTAAAAACATTAATAGCTCTCTGATTTTTCATCGATGGGATAAATCCTCCGGTCCCAGAAGGTGGAGGGCGGCTCGGAGCGAGGTGGCCACAAATCCCGGCTGTAGACGGCGGCACTTTCTTGGAAATCACAGCACAGCGAGCCAAAAGCGGTCAAGATCTGACTATTAGTAATATAGATGGTCAACATCCAGCTGAGGAAAAGACTGTTCTCATCACTAGCTGGCTTCATTCAGACTGAATTCCCTCCACACAGATGAGCCAGTTATAAAAGTGGTCATATCCCGGTAGTTATGGGTGCCATGTTTATCATCTTCCACACAGGAATCTGTAGGGTATTGGTAGGTTATCCCTACATTTGTTTCTTTATGGGATCAAATTAATTTTCAATGAAACTGTCTTTTAAAACCATGCTTGCAGGCAATATGGCTGCCCATCATGAATGGTGGAAACGGAATTGAAAATATGAAGCTCAATTCTGAAATAACCAACAGTTGCTTTCAATGTAACAAATGTTAACGCATTCTCCCAGTGATATTAAGTAAGAGGTGAAGCTACGGGACTGCTAATTCACAGTGACTCGCATGTGTGCGTTTGAATCCCAACCTTCATCTGACTGGAGTCTCTAAGTAAGATAACTATATTCAGGGTGATGAGTAGCACTGCCATTATGCAGCTGCCTTATATCCCAATTTTGCATATATATTCTAGTTTATTGTTTCAGTGAAAAGCTATCTGATCCTAATCTCCGTTGTTGTCTGTGTAGAGTTTGCACGTTCTCCACATGACCATGTAATTTGTGTCTTGGTGTTCTGGTTTCCTTCTGCATGTCAAAGATCATGACTATGGGTGCTGTCTGTGCGGAGTTTGTATGTTCTCCCCGTGACCTGTGTGGGTTTTCTCCGGGATCTTCGGTTTCATCCCACACTGCAAAGACATACAGGTTTGAAGGTTAATTGGCTTGGTACAAAGTTAAATTGTCCCTCGTGTGTGTTGGATAGTGTTGCTACACGGGGATCGCTGTTCGGCACGGACTCGGTGGGCCAAAGGGCCTGTTTCCGCACTGCATCTCTAATGTTGGTTGCTAGGTTAACGAGCCACAGTAAAATGCCCTGATGTTGGTGGGGTTATAAGAGTGTGGTGGGGTCTAGGAAGAAAATGGGAACAGAGCGGATGGGTTCTTGATGGTCTGATGCTTATGCATTCATTCATACTGTGAGCTTGAGGGCTTGTTCCCGTACTAAGTGACTATATTAACTCTGAGGTATGTGCAAACAATTTGTAATGTTGTATGCTTTCTAACTACATGTAACTCCCCTTGCTTAATCTCAACATAATTTCAATATCAATGTGATTAACATACACCTTTCATGTATTTAAAAATTTTCATTGGACTTTAGAATATTATGAATAATTTTCACACGGAAAATTAGAATATTATACTTTTGCAATCAGTCATAGAGATATAGTGTGAGTGATACAGTGATAGACTGAGTCATAGCGTCATAGATTCATAACGTCATAGAGTGTAGAAACTGACCCTTCGGCCCAACTCGCCCTCACCGGCCAACATAACCCAGCTACACTAGTCCCACCTGCCTGCGTTTGGCCCATATATCTCCAAACCTGTCTCATCCATGTTCCTTTGTGTAATCATTTGCAGATTCCTCCCTCTCCAACTCTCCATCCACCGCTATTTGGCAATGGTCAGAATTCACCGCATGATGAGGTATTAAATAGAATAGTAAGATTAAACGAGAACCTACCGGTTTGAAGTTTGATCGTTATTTTATGAGGAGTTACAAAGAGGGATTACGTGAAGAAGGCCGTCCCCACACATGCTCGTCAATCTTCAAAGCAGCGGTGTGAAATCACAGGTAACAGTTGTTGTTGAACTAACATAGTAAGATTATAGATGACTGGAACTACCAGATGATCGTTATGTTACGAGGGTCGGGAGCGGAGGGCATGTAATCCCTCATCGTAACTCCTCATAAAATAATTATCAAACTTCATACTGGTAAGTTCTCGTTTAATCTTACTATTTTACTTCGGAGTCACGTGAGTGACTACATGAAGATTTTGAAGCTCTGTGATTTCATGCCGTGGAAAAACACGTCCACACAAGCACGACTGCATCAGTTGACCATAGTTGAGGGAAACATCATAATACTTACATACATGACATAGATTTAAAAAACATGCTGATGCTGATAAAAGAACAAACAATAATAACAGTAACCCCTCTCAACCGAGGGAAACTATAAATTGAACCTAAATAGAGTTGGCAAATACCCCTGGTCTGGCAATGGGTTAAAATTAAGTTTGGATACCTTGTTTGTTAGACCATCCTGCAGTTGACAGGATGTGGTCCAGAGTACTGCACATAACCCTTGCTGCTGGTGTTGTAGCAGCCCTGGTGGAGTGAGATTAGAAATCAGTATCTACTCTTGTATAAGCCAAACCTTGCATAACCACCTGGGGATGGTCTGAACTAGTATCAGAGCCTCTAAAGCTCTAGATGATCTTGACATAATGATGTAAATGTGTGTCCACATGTAACCTTTAGTAACTTGTCAGTTTCTTTGTTGAAGTAAATTAAGGCGCATGTTGCAATCAAAAGCGCTTGAACAATGGGTTGTGAACATGAATTGTGATATTGCAGGTGTAATGATCCTGTCCATTCGCAATTTATGTAATGATCAGACCGTGCGCTGAGGGCAGTGCCAGGCAATAACCTACCTATGGGAGCCGAACCAAAGATAGAGATGTGGCAGGAGCCCCACAGTGAATAAATGTTAACTCAATGTCAATATCCCATACTTCCATGTACTTGAATCTGGAAAATGTTGTGTTAATGATTTCCTAAATACTGGACACCAGAGGGTGAAATCCGAGAAACCGGGTCCCACGCTGCAGCAGCTATGATGTGAAGCACGTTGGGTACAGTTAATGGGACTATAACTTAAGTTATTGTTAAAGACCTACAGAAATGAACTCTAAGGCGTCAGTGTCCATGCCGTATTATGTGTAACATAACATTTAACATAAAAAACTCTTCCCAAATCCTGAAGAGGCAAAGTACTGCTTTTTTGGTGCTATCCCTGCAGTCTGCAGTGAGACATGCATGGATCAGTCTGACATACCGACCCGCAGGAGCGGTCTTCTCAGATTCTGTAAAGCAATTAATTAATTAATCATGTAGAGGCTGGTTCCCTGAATCCCAGGCTGAACCAGCAAATTTTATGTTTAGAACCCCATATAAGGTTCTATAGTATTCCCAACATTTGCGGGAAACCATGGCTGCGTAGGCCAGTCAGACAGTATGAGAAACCTGAATGTGGGATAATGCTAAATTATTGCAAGCCCCAGCTGATGCGGCAAAATGGAGAACAACATAAAAGAACATTCCTCACCTGTGTAGTGAGAATGAGCCTGCATGCAAACATATCGATATTGGGTGCCATCGAGCTATAGATCCTAAAATGCTTTGTGATCCAACATCCATACTGTGTTGTCATTGACTTTGCAAGATGATACACCAGCGTCAAAAAGGGTTGGGTAAATTATGACAGGATACTTTGACTTTATTGCATCCATGTGACAAACATATGCCACCACCACAGTGTATCAACTTGGAACTAAGCATGAATTGAAGATAATGTGACCAAAGCTACTGGAGCAATGTTGAATGTTGTTTGACCGCCATTGCGACTTTGGTATCTTCAGCTGATAATAGCATAGGCCTGTTAACAATCACCTATATGGCACTTGAGAGGTTAATACGTGCATGTTCAAAGTTCTAATAATGTAAGACCCAATTGCACAGCTGAAACACAACTGCTTTAGCCAATTACTCTTGATAAATCTAAGTGCTTAATACCAAGGTTGTTACAGGCTTCAATTGATTCCAATCTGTTGCCCCAGGGCGGAATCACAAGTAATTAATAGTTAAAGGTAAAGCTGATAAACAACAACTTCCAGTTGGTATCAACTTAAATTTGACTGGACGGCTGAAAACAGTTGATTTAAGCAAAACACAGCGTAAGAAATATCCTCCAGATCAATTTGAAATGTCTCCGGTGATCTCCTGTGAATGGGACCTAAACAGTATGCATCTTTGAGATCGATGCATGCCATAAAGATCGTAAGGAAGTAAGTAGTTAGACAGTAGAGAAATTCCATATACTGAAAAGCTATGTTGCACATGGGAGTAAATGAAATGTGAACCGACATCTCCTCATCTTTCACAAGGAACAGGCCAAGCCTGCCATAATTCCATGCCTGCCTTGAATGCAGCTCTGGCCACACTACTGGCCTGCCTTAAACTGCTCCAGCTGTAATACAGAGTCTGCTTCGAAAGACAACTCTGGCCCCAATTCCAAGCCATGCTTGTTACCCTTGTATACTGTGTAATAATCACACATCACATGTTATAATTTTCATTTGTACAAAACAAGTGTATATATTTAGCAATGTTACAAAATTTTGAGATTTAAAAAATCAAGTCTGCAATTTATCCCATCAGATAAAGTATAAAAAGAAGTTTAATTTGACATCTAATTCACTTTCATATCTTCAGTATTAAGGAAGTTATGGCCATTTTCATACTCGGAAATTAGCATCTTGTTCCCCATTGCCTTTCAATTGACTTAACTCAAAAGCTGTGATCTGGAACCGTTAAAAGCCCATAACTTTCTTAAAAATTAAGAGAACTCAATGAAATTTTCAGTTATTATAGTTTGAAACATTCTGAAACAAATATGAAACAATCTTACTTGGATGACCTGAAATTAAAGCATATAATTAGTTAGTTATCTAATTGTAGTTAATTACAAAATTCAACGAGTAGATCTAAACATCTATCCATTTCTTAAGAAAAGATGAACTTATGAATTGAATTGATTGAATTGAATGCCTTTATTGTCATTCAGACCTTTCGGTCTGAACGAAATTTCGTGCCTGCAGTCATACATATATAAAAAATAACAATACAATACCATACAATAAACACAAAATTAACATCCACCACAGTGAGTTCACCAAACACCTCCTCACTGTGGTGGAAGGCAAAAGTCTTAGGGTCTCAGTATTTTCTCCCCTCATTCTCCCTCTGCGCTGAGGGGATCCAGGCCGCCGCCACCGCTGACGCCGGAACGCCGGAACACCGCCACAGGGCCCGCCGACGGAACGTCGCTGGAGCACCGCAGCTCCCGAAAGCCAGGCCGTCGCTGGAGCACCGCAGCTCCCGACATCCAGGCCGCCGCTGGAGCACCGCAGCTCCCGACATCCAGGCCGTCGCTGGAGTACCGCAGCTCCCGACACCCAAGCTGCCGCTGGAGCACCGCAGCTCAGATGGAGCCAGGCCGCCGCTGGAGCACCGCAG